>QTSX02005698.1:0-449386 GCA_014839935.2 Entomophthora muscae
CCTAACAGATCACAAAAACTTGGTTTACTTCTTCAAACCACGTCAGCTTAACCAACAACAAGCAAGATGGGCCCTAGAACTGGCAGACTATGTACTAGAAATTGACTATAAACCTGGAAAAGTAAACATTGTCCCAGATGCCCTGAGTAGAAGAGCTGACCTGATTCCGTCCTCCACTGAGTTGAGAGATCACAACATCCATACCCTGTTGGATACAACCAGTGGAAGAATACAGCTAAACTACCTGAAAATTTTTGCTAAGAAATTGGACGTATTAGAAGCCCAGGCAAAGGACCCTGTTGCCAAAACTATGATCTCAGAACTCTCAACACAACTAGACAGCCCCCTGTACAAAAGAAGTTACTCACTAAAAGGAACCACCCTACTGTTCTGAGGAAGAATATATGTTCCAGAATGATTAGCTCGGATTTCTGTACTAAAGAACTATCACAACTCAGAACTAGCTGGCCACCTGGGCCGCCACAAAACCCTTCAAAGTATCAAAAGGAACTACTTGTGGCCTAAGATAGACACAGATGTTATCAACTACATTGAGGGCTGTAAGACATGCAGGCGCACCAAAACAAGACGCTCTAAGCCAGAAGGTCTCCTCTGCCCCCTAGACATCCCTTCAGGCCCCTGGAAATTGGTATCCATAGATTACATAGTTGAACTCCCACCCTCCAAAGACTACATCATAATTCTAGTGATGGTTGACTGTTTCACCAAAATGGCCTACTTTGTCACCATCACTACCCATTGCACTGCCGCTAAAACTGTCTGACACTTTCATGACCAAATACTCACCTAACACAGAACCCCAGAGGAAATAGTGACAGACTGAGGACCACAGTTCACATCTCATTATTGGGCGCAAGTGATGAAAGACCTAGGAATCAAAAGATGTGTGTCCACTTCCTATCACCCCCAGACTGACAGCCAAACTGAACGGGTAAACCAGATTTTGGAAAAGTACCTCTTATGCTACGCAAACACCGACCAAGACAACTGGGCAGACCTATTATCCACAGCCCAATACGCTTACAATAGCAAAGATCACGCGTCCACTGGGATGTCCCCCTTAAAAGCCTATTAAAGATTTGACCCCACTTGGGACCCCAATATTGGAAACCAGGAGACTAACAAAGCAGGCAGAACCTGGATGGAACACATCCATGAAACCCAGATGACCTGCTCCCAAAATCTAACCCGTGCAGTACAGACTTACAAAGCCTTTGCTGATAGAAAGTGCACCCCTGGGAAACCACTAGAAATTGGGGATTAGGTCTATATAGAATCAAGGAACATACCCCTAAATGTCCCATGCCAGAAGCTAGCTCATCAAAGATGCAGCCCCTACCAGATCACAGGCCAAGTAGGCAAAGTAGCTTACTGTCTGAAGTTACCTGACACCTGGAAAATACATGATGTATTCCATCAATCCTTGCTGTTCAAAAAGGACAGAACATCCCTACCCCACCAGAAACTATAGACTGCCCCTCCGCCCATCCTGGTAGGGAGATCCCTTGAACATGAAGTAGAGTATATACACAGCAACCACACTCACTCCCGTAAGCCACAGTACTATGTCAAATGGCTAGGATACCCGCCCAAGGAAAGCACCTGGGAACCAGCTGACAACCTTACCAACTCAGCTGATGTTGTCTGCCAATATTGAGGGAAGAAGAAAGCCAAGTTCAGTTTAGAAGGGAATATTGTTACAAAAGTAACAGTTTCAAAGCCCTGGGCGGGAATCAAACCCGCTCCTAGCCACCAGGCGGGGCTAGCAGGTGGGGGAGATTTGCCTGCACCTGGATTTTTGCTTTTTGGAGAAAATCCAGGTGCAGGAACCATTCCTGCCCTGGTGGTAGCTGAGGGGCCCGCTTTGGGCCCCAAAAGCTACACCCAAGCCTTGGTGGGTTTGGCTGGGCCTGGGCAGGCTATTTTTAGCTGCCCAGTAAACCCAGTTCAAGCCCACCCTCCATTAAGTAATTGGGGGTCCCCAAATGGGGACCCTTTTTTAATCAAGCTCCTTGGGCTCAAGAGAACCTGTCAAGCCAGTCCAAAAATGGTGATCAAATTGGGAAAACCCCCAAAACCCCAGAAGCCAAACCTGCCAAAGTCAATGACCAGCCAAGCCAAGATGGACCATCAAAAAGCCAAACAACTGTTCCTGAAAACCCCAAAAATGACCATAAAGCAGCCAACCAAACAGCAGAACCTGAGATGCCAAGCCTTGCCACACAGATAGCACCAGAAGAATTCCCAGAGGCACCTGCATGTGAGTAAGTATATAAACCAGAAGCACTTGAAAAAGTTTTTTATTGTCATCCTTACCAAATAAAGTTGTTATGAACCTTTGTTTCACCAATCTGTTTCCATACCTATTTTTGATACTCTTCCATCTGCACACACCCAAGTGTCAGTACCCATCTACTGGGATAGATAGTCAGACTCCTGTTGATAAACCTGAAGCCTTTGATTACTACTGCCCACCCAACACTCCATTTGGCCCTGTGCATTTCACTGAGTATCCCGCCAATCCTGACCACAAACCCTGGACATTGGAAGACCTGAAGTGGTACACCCACCCAAACGCCCCCAAGGAACCCTACCAAATTTTCTGTGACGGCAAGGCAATCACCATATACCCTCTGATCTTCAACAGGAAGTACAACAATCCTGCTACCTACTTGGTCCCCATGGAACCGCCCCTGACGCCCAAGCCAACTATCTCAACCCCCTCACTTCTGATGCCACTGGCCAGAGTAGTCAATTCTTGGGAGTGCTTTACCTGGTACTCACAGGTTTGATTGACTCTGACTTGCCAGCGGCTGGACCATGGGCTGTGGCTGGGAAGGCCCTTTCCTACCTGGTAAAGTTAGGTCCCATCATCTGGTGGGCCATGCTTGTACCTGCTTTGACTCCTCCATCACCTGCTGGAGCTCTGTGGTACTTATGGTATCCTGACAAGGTAGCCAAATTGA
This sequence comes from Entomophthora muscae, assembly GCA_014839935.2. Taxonomy (NCBI): domain Eukaryota; kingdom Fungi; phylum Entomophthoromycota; class Entomophthoromycetes; order Entomophthorales; family Entomophthoraceae; genus Entomophthora; species Entomophthora muscae. The sequence goes on from QTSX02005698.1 coordinate 2,988, forward strand.
GATTCTTGACCAATGAAAGAACTCCCGGGCCAGGTGCCATTTTGCTGCCTTTAGACCCAAGCACCCAGTTCCCATGGGCCTGCCTTTCCCAATTCCCTGATGAACCACTCATGGAAAATTAAGTTTAGAGGTGAGGTGCTATATAGACCAAAGGACCCCGCGCTCCAAACTTATTGCCATTTTTGAATAAAGGTTATGTTATTTTGGCTTATACAGCTATTCCCTTATTTTGTATTTGCTATCTACCAATTCAGTTCAAGATCTTCTGGCCCTCCTTCCACACTGCCCACCGTTTAATGTCCTCCTGATGTACCCTTTGGGCCTGTTCACTTCACAGATTATCCATTGAAGCCCAAATACAAGGACTATACCCCAGAAAAGATACTTGAACTTGATCCTTTGGCCCGCATACAATCTGCTGTTAGATACAATTGTCAAGGCCTGTGGATATTTTCAACACCAAAATTGTTTAGAGGAAAATTCAACTATCTTACCGCATACAATACCCATATGAAACCACCTGTAACTCCCAAACCCATGCCTGCTTCCTTGCCTGACCTCCCAACTGACCATACTGGCAAGCTCCTTGGAATTGTGTATATCACTCTCACAAGGGTGATTGACACTATCATACCAGCTGCTGGCCTGTGGTCTTGGGTGGGGAAGTCTGTTTCCTACCTTTTTCAAGTTAGCCCTCTCTTGTGGTGAGCCCTGCCCACTAAAACACCAGCCCAAGTTACCCCTGAAAAATGGTGTGCCAGCCGCCCAAGACTGGATCCCTGACACTACCCCCTTCACTATCCCTCTGTGTGATCAACACTATCATGTTCCTGTTATCCACAATTCACCCCAACTATATAATCATTATCTCCCAATAAAGAATATTATCTAGTTTCTAAATATTTCCCCCCTTGTATCTCTGCTAAAACAGCACAGTTACAACAAGGTTAAACCTCTTTTAAAGACTTATTATTTCAGCCAGTCAGATGGCCTCACATAAATGCCCCATCTCCCTAATCTATTTAAAAAATGATGTCATGAGTTCTAATAATGTAACCCTAGGCTGTCTTTGCAAAAAGAATTTTCATCCAAAATCTCCACTTTTCTGTTTAAAGGTGAAATTTTTTTCAAGTGAGTTTAATACAGCCAATGTAAGCCATGTCCTAATTTTTTCTATCACAAAAAGTGGGCAGAGGCCCAGAGCCCCTTTATCAATCCTTTTTTTAATAAAATTTGGCAATTGATTGCTCTCTTTTCCAAAAGAAATCTACACTAGAGCCATGTTCTTCTTGGGCAGGAAGATATTCTGCCAAACATTTTTTAGCTGACAGATTTTCAGTTGAATTTGATCCAGCTATAATTTTATTTATATGTAAGTTTTTTTTAATTCCCAACAATAAAAAATTAAAACAAAAATAAAGAAATTATTTCCTATAAAAGTTATTCTTTGAATCTTTTCATGTCTTTGTTACACTTTCTAGCAGTCAAATTAAACTTGATAGCTTTTAAAAAGGAAACTTATTTAAAATTAAGCCTCTTAAATAAAAAAATTAAAATTTTAAACTATTATAAGTGTAAAGCATAGCTTTTATTTTTAAATGAATTATATTAAAAGATTTTGATTTTTTGTTAAGTAAAAAATTTTATATATGCAGAAAATTATATTTGGATCAAATTTGACCAAAAATCAGTTGACAGAAAAATAATTGACAGAATATATTCTTGCCCTGTTTCTCTATATTTGTATAATTTAAAGCTTTAAACAAAAAATGTTTAAAACCTTGTGTTTTAAAATATTTATGTTGAAATTATTATTTTAAGTCTTAGTAAGCTTATATTATTTGCTTCTGCATCTTTTTTGCTTTAAATTTAAGCATAACCCATCTGGAACGGGTTTTAAGCTTGCTCCTGCTCACGCTGGCCTTTGGTTTTAAGTGCAAAACCTGTTCTCCTAGTGTCTCCTCTCATATAAAGCCTGTTTATCATAACAACTGGGGCTCTGAGTCCACTTTTTTCTTTAACTAACTGCAGCACTCCCATCTTGCCCAGCTCTAAAGAATAAGCCTTTGAAATTACACAATCCTCTCTCAAAACTGCAATTAAAATTTTTTATGGTGCCTTTTCCTTGTTGTCCCTTATCTTTCTAAAATTGAGTTAATTGACTACACAATATTATTGAAGTCTTAGGACCAATTTGGTTCCTCTTACTCCCCTTTCCAGATAATATTTTCCTATCTTCCTCATAGGAGTGAACCCAGTTTTGAATATCTCTGTTTGTTTTGATGCCTGCCTGGAATCCTCCTGGCTCAGGCCTGAACAAAAGTTTAGGATACACACTTTGCTTCTTCACTTGTTTGGGCTCCTTCATCTATGATAGCATATCTCTATAACCCTGGAATTTCTGTTTTCATAGACAATAGTGTGCCTCTCTGCTTTTGTTTCTGTTACAGTAGAAAACCAAATGGAAAGAATAGTACGTCCTTGTAAAACCCAAAACCAACAAAGAACCGCTGCCAAACCATTAAGAGAAATTGACAACTTAAATGCTGTAATTGACAAAAAAATGGGTCAAAGATGGGGTTGCTCAAATAGCCCTGGAAAATCTGGATCTACCATATTTTTATCCAAATAACTATGACAAGAAAATCACACATTATACATTATTTGGTGATGGAAGCGCTCAACTTGCTGGTTGCCTACATTTTTTGAATTATGATGTCAGTGACGTAAATTCCAATGCAGGACCTACAACTGCTGAAAATATTCGTACTAACCAATCAGAACCCATGGAATCCCCTACTCCCCATCCTGAACTACCTTAAGACTTTCCCCATTCCCCTTTAGAGACTTGTTTCTAGATATCTTACTCACCTTGGGAATAAAAAGACAGTTAACCTCATGATTGTGTATTTGGGCCTGCTGGCCCCTGTCTTCGACAATTTTGCCAGGGCAATGGTTCAGTTGGCTTCAGACTCCTTTGCTGTCTCTTGGCCTGCCTTTTACGTCACCTTGACTTCTTGTTACTATTCTAATTTTCCTCTGCAAATGATCTTCTTGACCTCAATTTTTATCTCTATTTTATGTTTTACAGGTTGCAGTTCCAAAATGTCAGGGACCCACTTGGCAGGGAATAAACCCCCTAGCTGATGGGCCAAAGCCCCTATATTCAGACCTGCTATTACCAAGCCAATAGGAACCGTGACCATTGCAAGATGTCCAAGGTGTCCTAGGTAAGCAAATCTTCCAAACATAGAACTGAAACAACCAAGTAGATAATAACCCACCAAATACGTCAAGAGGTAAAAGGAGGCGTAAGGCCTAACCAGAGTTGGTTCAGTAGGCGGTGTAGTAAACAAACAACCATAGTGGAATTTACACCCCCAATTTCCAGAAGAATATTTGAACCATCCATAGGCAAGGGACTCCTTCTTGTGGGCGTCATCTGGAGAAGAGTTGTACCAGTCAGTTGTAGGTGTTGGGTTTTCCAAGGCCAACACCACTGGCAAGAAGTAAGCTAGAAACCAGGATAGGAATAAAATTCCTCTCATGGCTTCAAAAAAGGTGTTTATCAGAAAATGAAGGAGTAGCAAGGAGTGGAATAATCTTTATTGTTGGAACAAGAAATAATAGAAAGTATGGTTCACTTAAATACCATAAAAGTTGAGGCTGGAACATAAATAAGAGGATCAGGGGAAATGAGAGGATTTTCCATGATATTTCAATGATTGCAAGGCTGAAATTAATATCTGTTTCAAATGGGCATCAATTTCTGGCAAAATACTGTATAAAATTATATGTTGTACCAAGTAGCATGTAGAGAGAGCCTCAAGTTGATAGACAATTAAGCTGAAGATAGTGGGTTCAAGCGGGAAGATCAAAGCCAGCGCTTAACGCTTAGTTGTTAATAGTGTTTTAAAAAGCAAAAACCAAGTTGAATGCAGCCAATCAGCATTTGAGCGGTAAGTGACATCTCCTTGGGGCTTATTAACGTTTACAAAAGCAAGGCCAAAGTCAGAATTCATTGTTGAATGAATAAGTTTCTTATAAATTGGTAATATAATCCAAACTATCTTCTTTGAACTAACCATTGCCTTGTCTTTAGGGTTTTGAGTTTGATCCCTGCCTGGGTTGAACCCAGTACTATTACTAGTGTAACTTATTTGTTTGCAGTCTTTCTTTGTTTTGATGTTTGTGCCAAAATTATATATACAATTAATGTAGTCAGGGGGAAATTCCCTGACACTATCCTCCCCAGGAAGGTCCCTCCCTCCTTGAGTATCCTTGTAGCATGAGTGGACTTCCGGTGTGTTTTCTAGGTTCTCTTCTGGTTCCCAGGAGTTGGATTCTACCTTGTAGCCTTTCCATTTTACCAAGTATTGATGTTTGCCTCGGGAGGTGCAGTGATTGAGGATGTCTTCTACCTCCCATTCTGGAGTATGGTTCAAGATGATAGGAGGAGGGTCTCTTTGGTCCATGTCAGAGGGTAACCCTTTGAATTTAGACAGAAGGATAATGTGGAAAACATCATGGGCAGAGGAGCCTTCAGGAAGTTTGAGTTGGAATTTAACATCAGAGCGTTGTTCAATGACCATCAGAGGACCAATCTTTTTTGGCCCTAGTTTAAGTCCTGGGATATCCAGTTTGAGATTCTTGGCACTGAGGAACACGTAGTCTCCCACTTGGATGTCTTCTGGTGTTCTTTGATGTTTATCAGCTTGAGTTTTATACTTCAGGATGGTCTTATCCAGTTGTGTCTTGAGTTGTTGATGATTCTTGAGTAAGGAGGTTGCCCATTGGTACACAGAAGGGATAGTGTCTTTAGTGGCAGGGTCAGGAAGATCTTCAGGGTTATATCCATAGTTGGCAAAGAAGGGAGATACTCCAATAGAGTCATGGTGATTGGTATTGTAGCATAGTTAGGCAAGCAGGAATAGAGTTACCCAATCATCCTGTCGTAAGTTTACATAGTTCCTGAGGAAACCTTCCAGCACTTGGTTAACCCTCTCTGTTTGTCCATTGGTCTGTGGATAGAAGGAGGTGGACATAAGAGTTTTAAAACGTAACGCCTTCATTAAGAACTGCCAGAATTCCGATGTGAATTGGGTTCCTCAATCCAAGATGATATTGCCGGGAATTCTGTGATTGGCGATTACATGAGTGAAGAGCATGTTGGCTGTGTCTTCTGCTGTTGCATGCTTGAAAGGCGTGAATATTGCATATTTTGTTAGCCAATTCACTACTACAAAGATGGCGGTCATTTAGTTGCTTGCTGGAAGGTCCACAATAAAATCTATGGAGATGGAATACCAAGGGCGTGGAGGAATGGGCAGTGGTTTAAGTAATCCTTGGGGCTTCATGGTAGAGGGTTTGTTGCGGCCACACAGCACACATGTGGAGATGTATTTGGCAACTATTTTCTTGAGATTAGGCCACCAGTATCTCCGTTGGATTCTCTTGACTGTCTTGCAAATGCCTCCATGTCCTGTGATAGGGGAGTCATGGAAACTTTACAAGATTTTTTGTTGGTGTTCATTGGTTGGTACATAAAGGCTTTCATTCTTCCACCAAGATCTGTTGTTTAGAGTGAGCCCAGTGGGAGTGTTATTCTTATCAAGGAGTTGGGATGTTACAATGTCCTGGTCCAAGGTGGATAGATAAGATAGGGTCATAATATGAGAAAGGAACTGGTTTTCCAAAAGAATGGCACATTCATTATGTTTCCCATAAGACTGGCTGGGGTCATCCAAATCCTCTTGTCTGCTGATGGCGTCTGGTACTATGTTCTTATGTCCTGGGGTTTAACTGATTTTGAAATCAAAGGTGAGTAGATTGATAGCCCATTGGGCCAGGCGCGGGCTAACCTTCCTCTTCTCAGTGAAGTAAAGGAGGTTTTTATTGTCGGTTCTGATTTGTACAGGGAACTTACTCCCTTCCAAGTAATGTCACCAATGGTCCAAGGATTTGACAATGGCACATAGTTCCTTCTCGTACACATGGTAATTTCTTTCTTGGTCAAGCAGCTTATAGGAGTAGAACGCCACAGGGTGGAGTTTACTATCCTCCCCAAGCTGCAGTAACACCCCTCCCAGAGCAAAGTCCGAAGCATCTGTGTCCAAAAAAAATTGGTGTTCAGGGTCTGGGCGGAGAAGGACCGGGGCCAAGGTGAACAGCTTCTTGAGGGTTTCAAACGCCAGATCAGCATCTGGTGACCAGATAAATGGAACCTTTTTGGAGGTGAGGTGTGTATGAGAGAGAGCAGTAGTAGAGGAATCCTTGATAAACTTGAGGCAAAAATTTGCCAGGCCTAAGAAGCTGCAAAGCTTGGTACATGTTGTAGGTCTATGCTAGTCCAGGACTGCCTGTATCTTGGAGGGAGCAACAGCAAAACCTCCTGGGTTAATCTTGTACCCAAGGAACTCAATCTTGGTGACAAAAAACTCGTATTTTTCAAGCTTACAGAACAAACAGTTGTCAATGAGTAGCTGGTGGACCTCTTGTAGGTGTTTTGTGTGGTCCTCCTTGTTCTGTGAGTATACCAGAATATTGTCAATATAGACAACCACGCAGATGTCAAGTAGGGGGAAGAGTACCTCCCTCACTAGACCTTGAAAGGCTGCAGGGGTGTTAATCAAACCAAAAGTCATCACCAGGTATTCATAGAGCCCAAAAGGAGTGCAAACTGCCGTCTTCCATTCATGACCTTCAGCAATACGTATCTGATTATAGGCACTGTGTAGGTCTAACTTAGAAAAAACCTTAGCGTGAGTCAATTGGTTGGTCAACAACTCGCCAAATGGCGGGGGTTTTGATTCTTAATGGTTATGGCATTTAGTTTGATGAAGTCCATGACTGGCCTAATGGTGCTGTCAGCTTTCCCTATGAAGAACATGGGTGATGAACATGGGGAGTTGGATCAACGCATATACCCTTTGGCTAAGTTTTTGTCAAGGTACGCCTTCATTGCAATTCCCTGTGCTTGGTTCATGGGGTAAAGTTTTCCCCATGTAGGGGAGGAGCCTGATATCAAGTCAATTCTAAGGTTAGATGGTCTTCTTTCAGGAAGGACAGAACAGAGTTCCTTGCTAAAGGCCTCCTTTAAGTCCTGAATTTCCTTTGGAATGGAATTAGGTCCCAGGTCCCCCACAAGAAGTAGGGAGTTCAAGTATGTGGTGAAGTTCTTTGTTACTTGATGGTAAGGTTTTTTGAGAGGTACTGTGGTTGGTTTTCTGTGAGAGTGAAGCGTGACTGAATTGGTGTCCCAGTTAAACTGCAGCTTGAATTCTTGACACCAGGGAAATCCCAAAACTAACAGGAAGGCCAAATTTGAGAGAGTAGAGGTGGGTAGGTGGTATGAGTTGTTTCCCACCTGAGCGTGGAGGGGTTTGACAAGGCGTCCTACTTGGGCAGTGGTACCTTCAGCAAGTCTTACAGAGGCTAGTCCTGAGGTCTCAAACCCTAATGAATTTGAAAGGTCGTGGTCAATGAAGTTCCCCATTGCCCCTGTGTTGATCAGGGCGTAGCTGGCTGTAGTGCCAAATTTGTGGTCTAGAAAAACAGGCAAAAGAGCGTAAGACTGAGTGGAATATTTATTGGCATTGGTGGTCAAAAGAAGATGGCCTGGAACGGATTGTACCTTTGAGAGTGCCTGGCAATCCTTAGCAGAATGTCATGTTTGTCCACAGTAGAGGCACAATCCTTTGCGGACTTGACGTTGTTTCTCTTCAGGGGCTAACTGATAACCTCCCCTGGGTTTAGGCACTAATCCCTTTGGAACCTTGGCAGGGGATGGTAAGTTCCAGGCGGACAGAGTCTTGGTGTTGTTCCACAAAGGAAGCTGTTTTATCTTAGAGGACCATTTCAGAACTTCTTTGGTAAGATCAGAAAACTTGTCAGGTAGTACATGATGGGCCAGGAATTTCTTGAGTTCAGGAGACAGTTTCTTCTGGAAGAGGTAGCAAGCTTTGGCATCAGTCATCCCAATTGCTTCCTTGAGGCGAGAAAATTCTTCAATATAGTCCTTGGTGGCCATTCTGCCCTGAAATAAGGCCATTATGTGGTCTCTGAGTTCTTCTGTTGTTTTTGCCAGCACTGCAGTGGATAGAAAGGAGTTGCAGAAGGCAGGATAGTTGTTTAGTAACTTCTCCCCTTGAAGGGTGGCTTTGGCGTACCAGACACAAGCCTTGCCTGTGAGTTTTTCAGCCACGTGGTGCACCTTCTATGTGTCAGTCTGGAATTGTGTGGGAGATGTTTCAAACAGTGATTGTGAGAAATCCAGGAGCATAAGAATCTTGTTCCCTTTGTTGTTGTTGGGGGATACTGCCAAAATTTGGTTTAGTAACACAGTTTGGTTTTGAACCTGTTGAGGAGCAGTTGTGCTGGAGGCAACAGTGGTGCGGGTCTGCAGGAAGAGGCAAACCAGACAATGGGTGGTAAGGCTAATGATGGCGGTAATCAACATGACCACCAAAATCTTAATGAGTGTGGTGTAAAGCAGGTAGCTTGCAGTGGTTGGTTCTGAACTTCTAAGTAAGAAGCTCAAGATGGGTTCCAACAAACTGTCAGGGACCCACTTGGCAGGGAATAAACCCCCTAGCTGATGGGCCAAAGCCCCTATATTCAGACCTGCTATTACCAAGCCAATAGGAACCATGACCATTGCAAGATGTCCAAGGTGTCCTAGGTAAGCAAATCTTCCAAACATAGAACTGAAACAACCAAGTAGATAATAACCCACCAAATACGTCAAGAGGTAAAAGGAGGCGTAAGGCCTAACCAGAGTTGGTTCAGTAGGCGGTGTAGTAAACAAACAACCATAGTGGAATTTACACCCCCAATGTCCAGAAGGATATTTGAACCATCCATAGGCAAGGGACTCCTTATGGTGGGCATCATCTGGAGAAGAGTTGTACCAGTCAGTTGTAGGTGTTGGTGTCAGGAATATTCCTGACATAAACCAGATTTTGACTAGGGAAAAATGTTAGAATCAAGTGGAGAAATGTTCAACAGGAGGGGCAAAATTTGATAGGGAATTTCCCCCACTATCAGGGGAAAAGAAAAATCAAAATTCGGGAAAAACAGATTTTTGTGGGAGCTGGAATAATTTAACATCCGGGCAGGCGCCCGCTGCCAATCCCCTGCCCGCCTGCCTGCCACCCACTTGCCCACCCCTCTCCCAGCAGATCTGCCGCTTGCCCCCAGGCCACCCACCTGCTCCCTGGCCCCCAGCCAACTGCTAGCCACCCACCCGGGTCCCAGGGCCCACTCCCCAGCCAACCAAAACCCACCATGACACCCAGCCAATCAGAAAAGTCCCTTGAAACAGAGGGAAATTTTAAAAATAATTCTTGGGCCCAAGAAGAAGGGCAAATTCCTATTTCTAAACCCAACCAGGATTCTAAAAATAATGAGGACAATCCAAAAATAACTCCAGGAGATAAAAATAACTTGACCTACAGCCAATGGAACCAGGTGGAGGCCAACAATCAGCTAGTCCTAGACTCCAACCAAAATAGCATTCCCAAATCAAAAATAGAAGTGTTTAAAACCAAGAGTTGCCATCACCACCTGACCACCCATCCAGAGGAAATTATTGGCCCCAAGCATAATTGTCTAAAACCCCAACAGATTGCCCAGGAACAAGGGTTTGGCCATCCCTTCAAACACCAATTCCCAATTCCCATGACCAAACTTTTGGGAACTCCAGTCCCCTGTTTTTACTCCCGATTGCAAAACTTTGCAAGTGGGGGCCCACTATAAATAAAGGATCTCCCCTCAGTAATAGCTTGTGCTATTATTGAGATTAATACCCTCAATAAAGTGAAATCCCTAACTTCAACTACAGTTAAACCTTACAGACCAAGCCCCTGCCAACCCTCCAACCCAGTGAAGATGAATCACCTCATCTTCACAGCTGTACTCACAGCTTGCCTTGGGATTGAAGGCTACCAACAGAGTTCAGAGTTCTTCAGCCCCTCCACAGAAGGACTAGGTTATGACCCATACCATGACCCTGGCCAACTTAACTCTTCAAACACTGGACCCTGGCCACCTCTGGTATCTCCCCATTTGACACTATCCATTGCCATGTATAAGTCTGCTTACTACATCCTCACCTACTTCACCAGTAGCTTTGGGCGCTTCAACATACACGCCAAATTATTCTGTTGGTTGATGACGGTGTACCCCATAATCACTGCCTTGACAGGTTTCCAGTTCTCCAATTTGCTACCATACCTACTCCAAGTGGTACCCATCATTTCAGGGTATTACAGTTGGGTTTTCCAAGGCCGACACCACTGGCAAGAAGTAAGCTAGAAGCCAGGATAGGAATGGAATTCCTCTTATGGCTTCAAAAAAGGTGTTTATCAGAAAATGAAGGAGTAGCAAGGAGTGGAATAATCTTTATTGTTGGAACAAGAAATAATAGAAAGTATGGTTCACTTAAATACCATCAAAGTTGAGGCTGGAACATAAATAAGAGGATCAGGGGAAATGAGATGATTTTCCATGATATTTCAATGATTGCAAGGCTGAAATTAATACCTGTTTCAAATGGGCATCAATTTCTGGCAAAATACTGTATAAAATTATATATTGTACCAAGTAGCATGTAGAGAGAGCCTCAAGTTGATAGACAATTAAGCTGAAGATAGTGGGTTCAAGCAGGAAGATCAAAGCCAGCGCTTGATGCTTAGTTGTTAATAGTGTTTTAAAAAGCAAAAACCAAGTTGAATGCAGCCAATCAGCATTTGAGCGGTAAGTGACATCTCCTTGGGGCTTATTAACGTTTACAAAAGCAAGGCCAAAGTCAGAATTCATTGTTGAATGAATAAGTTTCTTATAAATTGGTAATATAATCCAAACTATCTTCTTTGAACTAACCATTGCCTTGTCTTTAGGGTTTTGAGTTTGATCCCTGTCTGGGTTGAACCCACTACTATTACTAGTGTAACTTATTTGTTTGCAGTCTTTCTGTTTTGATGTTTGTGCCAAAATTACATATACAATTAATGTAGTCAGGGGGAAATTCCTTGACACAAAATGATCAAGCCCCCCTCCCAATTTGGCTTACTGTTACTCAAACAATTAACTCTGTGTTTATTATATCCACATAATTTTTCTTTGAACAGTACAGCTTGTCATCTAGCTCTAACAGTTTCTAAAGTCAATGTCCCAGGGCTTTCGGTGAAATATCTCCAGTTGGTTGTAGGTACAGTAACTTCTATCATGAATGAGTATTTCTCACACTTTTATTGACCTTGATTCTTTGAACACTCCTTCATATGGGCAATACCAGCTCTGCTGTCACAGTAGTGCCATTTTTACCTGGAATAGATTTCCCAAAAAAGAATGGGAAGAGGAAAGCAACAAAACCTTTGAAAGTATTAGATGATTTAAATCTGGTCATCAATAAAAATAGGTGAAGGCAGATCCAATTGCAAGCAAAGAGAATAGCCTGCACCTCCCAGAACTTTCCCAAATAATCACGTGTTGAAGGTCACAAGATATCACTACCCTATGGCACTTGGAAGTTGACCAGCCAGTTGCCCAGAAATATTCTATTGTGACATCATCAATGTTTTGACAGTGGTCTCCAACCAAGAGGTGAAAATATTTCTGGCCAGACAATCAGATTCAAGTTTGTCTCCCCCAGTTGAGTTATAGTTTTTTCCACTTTTCCTCTGAAAACAAGTTTTCAGATAGTTCTTCCTACCAAACAATAAAGTTAACTCCCCTATAGATGGAAGCAACTTTGGGGTCAAAAATACCCCCTCTCAGGCCATGGCTGCCGCTGTCTTGGCCTGGTTGAGAAAAACATCCACCTGAGATCAACAAGTTTTGTATCATTTATCAAAAAGATCATTTCTTCTTGGCTGTTCATCTGCATCTCCTGGTTTTGCTTCCATCTCTCATTTTTGTGTCACAAATTATTTTCTTCCTTTGTAGATGTGTAGGCTTAAAGCTTCAGTGTGCCTCTCTTTTCTCAGTTCTCGTTTTAGTACAGGTGATCTATCCTCATAACTTTTATTTGAGCTGGGATCTAATTTACATGGTGCTAACAATTTAAATTTTTTAAATTAACAAGTGGTCTTGCAGTTACCCGTTTCTGATTTTTAGAGAACAATATATCCCTTAAATTTGGAGCTCTACCATAACAATAGAGTTGTTATTCTTGCTGGTGGTTGGTCTGTGTTTGTATGTTGAGAATAAGATTGACTTGATCAATTGACTTGTCCAGCCTTTCACATTGGTTTTTCAAACTGTTGATCAGTTGATGTCCCAAAATACTGGTAGGGTCTTTAGCAGATTAAATTGAGCTACAGGTATTTGTAGTTTGATAAATAACTCTTTGAGAATGAACTGGATAATTTGAAAAGTTGCTCTAGTAAGTATAAACACAAATAAAGAAGCTTAATGATCATGTTGAAACAATTATCATACAAGTGGCCCTTCACTTTTAAGCTTAAATATATAAGCTTAATTTTGGATACTTGAGTCATGGGTATCCAGAAATAAGAGTGAAGAAGTGGCTCTAAATAAAAGGATGGTATTTCTCTGCAAATACCTGAGATAATATATGTCAGACCTTTTCCAGGGATGGGTTGTGGCACTGGATGTAATCTGATAAAATGTGGAGCTGCGTTTAATAATCAAGCAAGAGTGGAGTAAATATACTTTTGCATGGTCATAGAGTATATCATATTGGCTAGATTTTCTGGCCAATAGGACATGGCTTTTGGCTCAGGCCTAGCTTAAATAAAGCAAAAGAGAATTGTTTGCCAATTTTGGTCAACACAGCCCTAATAAATTTCTAACCCTATCGATTAGTCAGTATGGTGATTGGTTATGCTTACAGGCATGATACTCAAGTGTCATTCTTCTTCAAGGATAGTCACGGTTTATAAATAACATTGCAAGTTGGAAAGTTGACTTTATTGTGAGACTATTACTTTTTAAAATTGAACTTTTGGTTTCATATTAAGGCTCTACAATATAATTTAGTGAAATATAAGTTGAATCTAGATGATGGATTCTTTAGAATATTGGTAATGGAATTACAATGATTTTTTATTACGGCTTGATCGAAAGCGATATTTTCGAATTCAGTCCACATAGTTTTCATTGGTTCAGCGGTACTAATAGATAATGAGTTCGCTTAATCCCTCTCTTTTCTAATGCCATCGATGGAAAGTATCATTTTCAAACCTTGCAAAGAACCAGAAGCGGCAAGCGAGATAGAGCAGCTAGGATACCCTGCTGATGAAGCAGCTTCACTGGAAGCCCTCCAGTGCAGATATGAATTGGCTCCTGAACTTTTCTATGGCGCTTATGGAGAAGGTGAGTTAATTGGCTTTGTCTCGGCTACAAAGAGTGCATCAGACGCCCTAGACCACCAGAGCATGTCGTCCCACAATCCTGCAGGTTCGCTGATTTGTCTCCACTCTGTCTGCGTCCACCCCACCTACCAGCGGTGTGGCGTCGCCACTCAACTGATGACGCAATTCATTGAGTACGTGACGCGCATGAAAAACGAAGGTATGCCATTGAAAAAGATCGCCATTATTTCTCACGATCATCTACTTGGATGGTATCAGAAACTCGGCTTCACACTTCTTGGCCCATCTTCAGTAGCACATGGTCAGTACGTTATATTAATCCTTTTTAACCTTAATAGGTTCAACCCCTTGGTTCGATCTTGAATATGAACTTGAATCCTTCTAACTCAGCCAGGCTTTTAACAAATAAACTTAAGAAATCAAACACCATTATTTGCCAATATTTGAAAATAACATACTTTACACACATCAACTTAAAAGCTACTCAAATACCCAATTTTAATTTAAATTAAATATATATTAAATCAAATTAATTCGCATTGAATAAATATTTGGGTGCATCTCGCCAGGATCGCATTTAGATTTTGGATTATATGCCATAATACCAATCCATTTATCTTAAAAAATCAATTGAACTTCAAATACTGCGATCATATGAACAGGCTAAAGCCATGTCAACCATTGAAGTAAAACGGCACTGAAGCGCCAACCCCCACTCTGAAGCATACTTCAAATAACAATAGATAAATATTAGACCTTTAAATACAACCTCTATCAGGAGCCACCTGAAATCTATAGTGCTTTTTACATCACATGTTATGTTTTTAGAGCCAAGCTTTTCTGACAACCTGCTTGTATGGAAGCCACTCATAAGCAAAGGTAATTGGCTGCAGTGATTCTTCATATTGGCCATTGTCCCATCCTAAGTACAACTGGGCCATCCTTTACAAACCAACTTCTTCAGATAAGATTAAAATCTGCAAGAGCTCGTTCTAATAACTATATGGCTTTAAGTATTGTATATTTTAAAGTGTCAAGGGAGCATATTTCAACCCTCCCAACTTTCATTTGGTCATCCTCATTCTTCACTTTACCAATAAGATGGCTCAGTCACATTAAAATTTTTCACACTATCTTCTCACTCATATTTGATCCTGAATTACTAGCAGGATCAAGCCACAATACATTTAGCTTAAAAAGCCAAACCTATCTCTCACTAAAAGTATTCTTCTCATATTTATCTTTTATCTTTCCTCCATAGGTTGTCTTGTTGTCAATAGTATGCCCTGATGAAATAGTTTATCAATGTTATGATAACATAATGTGTCTTACCTGGTACCTCCATGTGTGGCACATTTAAAAGGCTGCAAAAAATTGGGAAGCCCTTGCTGATTTATTGTCATGATGGAGCTTGAGAAAATCAGAAGTACTGCTAAAATGAGAGACAAAACACCAAACACAAAAAATTGACAACCAAAAGTTGTAAAGCTGTAATTTTCAAAAAAAAATCTTCAAGAAGAGATATCATACAGCCAAAAAACAAGCAAAACTAAGAGGGATCAAAGTGATTGAAATTTTTTTGCTGTATATTGTAAGTATATGATCTCACAAGTTGGCTCTGCAATTTTCTCAATTTCAAAAGCCAATAGCCCAGAAAACAGCACAGAAGCCATAAAACTGCAAAATTAATAGCACATGCCACAAGGTACCACATAAAAATGTAAGCTATGAGTAACTTCATTTCTGAAAGCATTTTTTGAAAAACTTAAATCCCAATGTGTCAGGATACCAAAAGTACTGTGGGGCTCCAGTAGGTGAGGGAGGAGACAAAGCAGGTACTGGCATGGCCCACCAGATGATGGGACCTAACTTTACCAGGTAGGAAAGGGTCTTCCCAGCCATAGCCCAAGGCTCAGCTGCTGGCAAGGCAGAGTCAATCAATCATGTGAGTGCCAGGTAAAGCAGATCCCAGGAATTGACTACTCTGGCCAGTGGCATCAGAAGTGGGAGGAGTGGAGATGGTTGGTTTGGGTGTCAGGGGTGGTTTCATTGGGATCAAGTAGGCAGCAGGGTTGTTGTATTTCCCATTGAAGATCAAGGGATATATAGTGATTTCTCTGCCATCATGGACAATTTGGTATGGTTCCTTGGGTGCGTTTGGGCAGGTGTACCACTGCAAGTCTTCCGAGGTCCAGGGTTTGGGGGATACTCAGTGAAGTGCACAGGGCCAAATGGAGTATTGGGTGGACAATAGTAGTCAAAGGCTTCTGTTTTGTCAACTTGAGTCTGGCTATCTATCACAGTGGATGGGTACTGATGCTTGGGTGTATGCAGATGGAAGAGTATCAAAAATAGGTATGGAAAAAGATTGGTGAACCAAAGGTTCATAACAACTTTATTTGGTAAGGATGACAATACATAATCTTTCTGGTGCTTCTGGCTTATATACTTACTCACATGCAAGTGCCTCTGTGCATTCTTCTGGTGCTATCTGTGTGGCAAAGGTTGACATCTCAGGTTCTGCTGTTTGGTTGGCTGCTTCATGGTCATTTTTGGGGTTCTCAGGAACAGTTGTTTGGCTTTTTGATGGTCCATCTTGGCTTGGCTGGCCATTGATTCTGGCAGGTTTGGCTTCTGATGTTATGGAGGTTTTCCCAATTCAATCACCTTTTTTGGACTGGCTTGACAGGCTCTCTTGAGCCCAAGGAGCTTGATTAAAAAAGCGGTCCCCAATTGGGGACCCCAAATTACTTAATGGAGGGTGGGCTTGAACTGGGTTTACTGGGCAGCTAAAAATAGCCTGCCCAGGTCCATCCAAACCCACTAAGGCTTGGCCATAGCTTTTGGGGCCCAGAACAAGCCCTACAGCTACCATCAGGGCAGGAATGGTTCTCACACCTGGATTTGCTTCAGAAGGCAGAAATCCAGGTGCAGACAAATCTCCCCCGCCTGCTAGCCCCAACTGGTGGCTAGGAGCGGGTTCAACTCCCGCCCGGGCATAGAAAATGTTACTTTTTTAACACAATTTTTTAAATATAAATTATGTGGTTCATTGGACTACTACTGTAGCCCAGGCCTTTTTTCTGCCATTATAGATCTTGGGGATAGTTCTGATACAACTAGAGGTAATTTTTGTCACCCTGTCTCTAGAAGCAATTAAAGATTTGGTGACATCATAGGTTGTTTTCAGCGCCAAGAACCACCAAATTACCTGGTTTTTAATCTTTGATCTTTTTGATAGCTCCATCCAGATTTGTGCATGCTTGGCCACAACTCACTTGCTGTTGATGGCCTGATTTAATCTACCAATAATTTAAGGGGCTATTTTTGAGGTTAACACTTAAGATTATTGTTTTTTACAAGGGCTGGCAGTTTCAGCCAATATAGCATTATCTATGGCATTTATCATATTATTTAGATGTGATAAAAAAGGTGCTACTGGTATAAAATAAAGCAGCTTACAGAAAAGTATTAAGGAGAAATATCTGAGAAAATAATTTTTTGGGTGATAGGTTTGACTTTTAATTTAAAATTATTGTTACTTGATCCTGATAAGGTTAAAGAATAAAGTATCAGTGAGAGAGGGTATGTGGCTATGTTCCACATGGCTGAACTGTCAAGCTGACCAGAGGAGAATTCATATCATCAGAATAGATGTTTATAGGGTTCAAGTCTGCTTGCTTGACAATATTTTCATATATACCTCTAAAAAGCATATACTGTAAGGTTAAAAGATCTTAGAAAGATGGTTGTAAACTAATATCTCAAGGCCTAAAATATTTATATTGGTTGGATAAAAAATATGGACAAAGCTTGTGGGAGTAACTGGATTGAATCCTCTAACAACTTGTATTGAAGTAAAATTCAGACTTAAAATTTTTATTAGGCTTAAAAAATGAAATAGAATCCAGCTTTAAGATAGCGGGTTGGTATAAGAAATGAATTTCAAGATCTGGATGATGTTTAGGATCAAAAGCAGGGTTGGATCTATCAAGAATCATGGATTGTGCAATATTATAAATATTTTTCAATTAAAAACAAGAGATCAAAGTAATTCATAAAAGACGTAGCTTATTTGCTATTAAAAAAGTTATAAAATTAGAATTAAATAAAGGAAATAAAACAAACAAGATCTAAAACCTACAGTAGTTTTAAAAGCTATGTTGACAATCAAAAATACTTCAGATTTAAATGAAATGAATTCAGATTTGAACAAAATCCAAGTTGCGCAAGATTCAGGATTCAATTAATTTAAAAAAATTCAGTTAATAAATGAACTGTCAAACAAAAAAATTTCACTAGCCCATTATACAAAATTATATCAAACATCAAGTGGTGTAGTTCAAACGGCAACTGTGGTAAGTTTGACTCCCTGGTGATTGACTCCCTGGTACTTGACACTTTTTCAGGTACCAGGGAGTCAAGTGCTGCATAAGCAAATCTATTAGTATTTTTGGCTTAACTGATTTTAAGCTAATTTTTACTAGTAATTTTGGGGTTTGAAACCCAAAACCGAGTTTAAATTTACTTGAAATTGACTCTGTTTAATAATTTGGTTAGCTAAAATACCAATTTAAGGGGCAATTTATAAGTAAATTTACTAAGAGAAATGAAAAACCCTGTGTTTGACACTCTAAAAGCAAAAGTGGTCAGTTTGACACTTTTTAAGCATAATTTTAATTTTATTAATAAAATACATATGCTCTTATATAAAAAAATTATTAACTATTATATTTTTATTATTAGTATCCATTGTTGTCAATTAGGCTCCCAAGCACCACTATACTGGATTTGGTGGTATAGACATTAATCAAATACCCCACTTGTTTTACATTATGTCATTCCTGGGTTTGTGGATTAAGTGATGCCACATAAATTAAGCCCAATTTATTAAGAGATTTCATATTTAATTTATAAAAAACAGAAGTTTGGCTCCTTCTTTGTTTGACTCTATCCACTTGCCACACAATTGGTTTCAGATTTAACTAATCAAAGGCTTGGAATTAAGGCTAAATTAATAAGTGACACACTATGAGCGCCACTCAACACTGATCCACTTGACACTTTAACTTTGGGATTAGTACAGAGAGCTTCTTAACATTTTAACCAACACTATGATAAATAATTCACTCCCAGATCCTCACAGCACAAATTAAACACTAATAAACACCTTCCCACCCATTTACTTTTTTAACTTATGTTGTATTTTTTAAATTTTTGAGCATATGAAACTGCCTTGCTTTTGGGTTAACTTTCAAACCTGTTTTAAATTTAAGCAAGTTTTATATGTAAAAACCGTAGTGAATTTGCTTTCTCTGCTCAACTCCGGCATACTTGACAGTGAGAATTCAGCTTTTCCAGACTGATTGACTGTACCAAACTTGACACTTTACTATGCTTTGGATTTTCAACTCTCAATAAAAAAATCCCACATAATAATTGTTTTTTTTGCAATTATAATCTACTACTCTTTCTGCTACTTTTTATAAAACTTTTATATACTTTTTTGATTTTTTATTATACTTTACATTGTTTTAGCCCTAAGAGGTTATGCTGAACCTAACATCTTTGATGCTTCATCATAAATTCACTTATTTTCTATGTTTTAACTTTTATATCTATACTTTAAGTTTCTATTTTGCTTCTATTTACTTTTTTATGTCTTTTTCTTGCTAAATAAAACTTTATTTGCATACTTTTTACTTAACTTTTGCTTTGCTTTACCCCTTTGTGTTTGACATATCTTCTCAATCATTTTATTTACAAAACTAAACTTTTCTTTAGACAAGATCAAACAAGAACAGCCAACAGCCCAAGCGCCAAGCCTCCAAAGGCTCCAAAGAAACTGCCTCCACTCCCAAGCGTGCTAAGAAGCCTGCAAAAGCAAAGCCTCCAACCCCATCTCCTCCCACTTCTCCCCCCCCTTCACCCTCATCTTCTACATCCCCTTCACCTCCCCCCCAAAAATCCTCCCCCAATAAATCAGATGGTAATCTTACCGACCACTCATTTTATCACTCAGAGGCCAACTCCGAGCCTATCAAGGAGCACCGGACCAAGAAGGCAAAGGCTGTCAAGGAGCCTACCTCTTCTTCTGGTAAGAAAAAGGAGGCATCCAAGAAGGCCTCAAAGAATCCTTCCCCTCCCCCTCCTGATGGCTCTTCCCCCTCCCTCATCTGACCCCCAAGATGAGCCTGAGGAGTACCCCAATAAGTTCAAAGCTTCTGGTCACGTGGCTTGGGATCCACTGGTCATCCACAGCATCTTCAATGTGGACAGAGAATTTAAAGTTCCCAAGTGTTTTCCCTGATACTTTCCAATCATGTCTGTAAAGGGTGATCCTGGGTATGTCGCAGATAATTACATTTTCAACTGTAATAATAAAAATGACAAACCAAGAGCAAGCACTTTGTTTGCAAGGACAAGACTTGCAGGGCCCAGTTAAACACCAAGGGTTGGGAGCAGGTTACTTTAGAGAAGGGGGAACACACCTGTGAGCCCCCTAATCACTTAATCACAAGGATGCTTAAATGGTACCTTGTTCAGGTCATTCTCACCTCTGCCAAACTCTGTGCTTCCAATATGACTATCAAGGCCTTGAAGCACCTAAAGCCTAACAATCTTAAGTTGGTGCCCACTCAGGAAAAGCTTGTTAAATTCATCAGCAATAAGTGTATTGCCACCAATTCCCCCTCCCCCCAAGGCTTCAGACGTCCTTTCTGAGCTTTTACTCACTTACAAGCTCAAGCGGCTTCTGAGTGGGGAGCACTTCCTCCTCCATGATGACAGGCCTGACAGCAAAGACTGTATTATTTGCTATGCCACTCAGAAAAACCTTCTGCAATTAAAAAGGGCTTCAACCTGGCTAGTTGATGGTACCTTTGCCACCTGCTCCTGGATGTTCAAGCAGCTCTGGATGATACATGCCCAGATTGACATCCAGGTGATTTCACTTGTGTTCTTTCTTCTTCCTGGGACCACTGAGGCCATCTATACCCACGTGTTCTTGATTCTTTGCCAAGCACTTGCCCTCCTTCCTCCCGCCAACAATGACAAATCCAAGAAGACCCCCCCCACACCGGTGCTAACCCACCTGCCTCTGACAAGGACCAGGCCACCCTGTACTCGGAAGAAAGGGTAAGGCTAAGAGCTCTTGGGCCTCACGTATGCATAATGGACTTTGAGACTGCTCAGTTCAATGCATTCAAGCAGCTGTTCAGCAGGGAGGTGCAGGGGTGCCACTTCCACCACCGCCAAGCAGTTGCTTGTAACGTGCAGGCCCACACCAAGCTTAGTAGGTTGAGCCGGAGGGACACCTTGGACACCTGCAGATTTGTGCTGGCACAATTCAGTGCCTTGGCTTTTTTAAAGCCAGACCACACTGCAATTGTCAGGATTGACAATTCATTACCCTGGGAAACCCGGGCCCAAGGGTGGGATTAGAGCCCTGAACCTACATTCCTGCAGGCTGCTGAGCCCATGGACCAAGGGCCTGCAGCTCGTGTTTTTCTGGGATTGAGCCCCTGCAAGCTGAGGCTCCCCCTAAGTCCTAAAGCCAGAATGCCAGCACCAGCTCAACCATGGTGGCGCCCAAAAAGAAGCCTCTCAAATTTCCTAATGGAGGCAGAGATGGTGCCTCTGTGAATTTCATGAGTTTGAAGTTCTCTCAAGTAACCAATCAACCCCTACTTCCAAAGATAAGCCCAGGCTTTGGGCCTGACCCCGTGACCACAGCAAAGAATCAAGAAAATTGTGTGACTGAATTGGACGTTCTGACCAATGAGAGAACATCCAGCTGAGGTGCCATTTTGCCGCTCCCACACCTGGGCCCTCTGGCCGCCTGCCCGCACTTTTCCCAATATTTTGATAAAGCCCTGCTGGAAAATACTAAGTTTGAAGGCGCTATGCTATATATGCCTATAGATTCTGCACTTGAACCTTATTGCCATTTTTGAATAAAGGTTATGTTACTTTGGCTTATACAGCTATTGCCATATTTTGTATTTACCGTCTATCAATTCAGTTTGAGATCTCCTGGCCCTTCTGCCCCACTGCCCGCAGTTTTCTGTCCACCTGGTGCACCCTTTGGGCCCGTTCACTTCACTGATTATCCCTTGAAGCCTGAGTACAAGGATTATACACCAGAGAAAATCCTCAAACTTGATCCACTAGCCCGCATCCAACCCGCTATCAGATACAACCACCAAGGCCTGTGGATATTCTCTACCCCAAAACTATTTAGAGGAAAATTCAACTATCTCCTGGCCTACAATATCTATATGGAACCCCTGTAACACCCAAACTGATGCCAGCCTCTTTGCCCGACCTTCCAACTGACCATACCAGCAAGCTTTTTGGAATAGTGTACATCACTCTCACAGGGGTGGTGGACACCATCATACCGGCAGCTGGCCCGTGGTCTTGGGTGGGGAAGTCTGCTTCCTACCTTCTAAAGTTAGCTCCTCTCTTGTGGTGGGCCTTGCCTGCAAAAACCCTGGTCCAAGTTACCCCCAAAAACGGCAGGCCAGCTGCCTGAGACTGGATCCCTGAAAGCAATGGGGTTTGAGGTGCTCTCAAAGAATCCTTACATAGCAAAGCACCCAGAGCTCAAGCCTTTCCTTGAGTACTTTGGGCCCCAGTGGATTGGGAATGTTGTCACACAGAGGCGAGGCAAGGCCTGTGCCAAGGCCAGCTGGAACGTGTATCAGGCGGCCGTCAACAGGGGAGATGAAGACCACTTTGGCATTAGAGGCTTAACACAAGTATCTTAAAGCCAACTTTGGGCTTCATCAAAAGTTTGTAAAGTTCTTCTCCCTCTTGCAACATGAGCAAGAGAAAACAATCTCCAAGCTCCAAGATCTTATCAACCGTGTTCCCCCCCACCAAGCCAACCACCTGCTGTACCCTCTTCACCAAGGCCATCCAGGGTACAGCCAAGCGCAAGTACAAGGCCTCTGAGCTTAAGCAGCAGCTTGAGCTTATTGCCACTGCCCTCCTGAAAGGGGCTAAAATGAAACAGGGAAAGAAGGATGAGGAATAAACTTGCTTGCTTGCTCAGTTATATGACTTTTATGTTTAACTTTAAAACTTTTTAACTTTGATTTTTACTTATTATTTTGATCATTTAGTTTTTAGTTTTAATTTTTATTTTTTTAATTTAATTAGATAGCATTGATTATTTTATGTATGCATATAAAGTTTGAGATGAATATTTACAGTTGAAAGTAAGTGAAATATCTTAATTTTTGTTAATTTTCTAATAAAACATATGATATTCACAGTTGTGCTTATATAAACTATATCAAATAAACATTTACATTTCTTCATATTTTGCGTAATTTTATTTGTGATGTTTGTGTTTTTTTGGTTCATTGGAATTTTAATTTTTATGGTGATAAAAAATATTTTTATAATGAAGAGTGTAAATTATATTGTAAAATGAGAAATAATTGCTTATTTCTCCTAATTTTATTAATTAGGGTACTTTTTTATCACATTTTTGAGCTTTCTGGGGTCACTTTAGTATACTATAGCTGTAAGGCTTAATTTTTTATATTAAAAGCTTTCAGTACATCAAGATTTGTTAATTAAAAAAGTGTCAATTTCCAGTTGTCAATCAGAGCAAAAGCTGAATTATCACTTTATTATAGTGTCAACTACCAGTGAGTTGAGTTTAAGAGAGTCAATCACCAGGGAGTCAAACTTACCACAGTTGCTGTTCAAACCTCAAACAAAATGAACTGACACAACAAGTGAAATGGATGGATGCTATTCCTGAGTATATTATAATCCAATCAGGATTCATATGAGGCACCAACAAAAGGACTAAAATGAAACAAAATTAGTATAATCTAGAAGTGAGATTCCACAAGCACAAAAAAATGAGCTCACATAAGATGTGTAGTATGAGCAGCCTAAAATAGAAAAGTAATAGTTTAACAGCCAATCAACAGCTATCCAATTTAGGAACAGAGGCATTTTATCCATTTTCATGGCTCCAGATTTGTATGGAATGGTCTTGAGAACTTTCCAAATATGGACTTGTGATTACAATAAAAATAAATCATTAAATTTTAAAATTTCTACTTTTAATGATTTTATCCTAGGTTTTTTACAATGGTTTTCAACAGCAACATCTTCAACGGCGCCAGCAGCCAAGCCAGCTTCAATGGAGGCAAGGCTCAGGACGTGGAAGCACCTGTTTACACCCAAGCCTTTGAGGTGGGTAACAAGGAAGCTGACCTGTTACTGACCACCAACCCCTATGGCTTTGACTTGTTCAACAGTCACTTTGTGTCTAGCTCTGCCCCGGCTCCCATACCCACCCTCACACAAGCTTCCTGTCAACCAACCAATAGGATGTCAACCTTGATTTGGATCAACTTCCCGCCACAAGCCAACCTGCCCCCCTACAGCCAATCAGGCTTCAGCTTCCCCAGCCCAACGCCCCAAACGCAGAATAATTACTGCCCAAATTCTTCAGGAAATTGTGGCACTCAACCTGCAGGGTCTGTCCTGGGACCAGATAGCCAGCCAATTACAATTCAACCAGGCTACTGTCATGCGGGAATTCAACAACCTGATGAATAAGGGAAATTTGATTGAGACAGCCAAGAAGCTAAAGAAGGCCCCCAAGTCCCAAATCAATGAGGTATGCCCAATAATGCTTGACCTCCTCCAGCGGGACCCCAAGCTTCCCCTAACCTAGGTCCGCAAACAGCTTGTGCACCATAACATATGGGTCTCTGAGCGCATGGTGCAGCTCTGGATGTATGGGAAGGTGGCTTCAATATGGGTTCTTACAAATTTTGCCGGCAACCAATGGGATGGCACTGAGAATTCCCTGTATGATATTGACATAAAATCAACCCTGGTCTAATGCCTGACAAGTTTGTCAGATGATGTCATGTTCATCTCTTACTATAAATTATCTATTGTGTTTGACAATTTCAGCAAGCAAGGAAAAGCTGCCACCAAGAATGGAAGGAAGAAGGTCAAGAAGGTGATGTTTATTGGTGCATTTCTGGCTGTTTCAGCCAAGGGTTTTTTCTCATATTGGACAAACCCTGATTTCATAAATGGCTACTCATACAGCCACATCCTTGGTGGATTACTTGACTCCTGGGATGGCTCAAATTCCAAGTACCAGGTTTTCCTGAGCCACCAGATGGAGGGTATCACCACCGCCCTTGAGGCCATCCAGGAACAAAGCACCAGGCCTCTGTGTACCCAGCTGGTCATGCTGACGTCCATCTGGCTGATGTTGTGTTCTTTAATATTGAAGATACACTCTGGGAGTGCCGCCCTCAGGCTTTCAACAACCTCTATCTTGGGGTCCTTGACCACAATTCTCTTTTTGGCTGCCAAATGGTGGCTGACTTGTTTGCCCAAATTGTCTTCCATGTGAATATGGGCAACCAATCACAGAAGTACAAGCGCCTCCCACCCTGTGCTACTGCCACCTACCAGCCAATCACGGTAATGACTGATGAGGAGTACAATGAGCAGTACATGGCAGCCATCACAGCCAATCCTCCTGCCTCCACCCCCACCTTCCAGCCCCACCCAATCCCAGACCCCCCAGTCCAGCACTGCCTCTACGTCTTCTTTCCCACACTATTCTGCCTACTAGGCATCACTCTTTCCTGACTCAAAATAAACTCCCTATTGCCAAACATTTTCTATTTGTATTATCTTTATCTTTAATTTCAATTGTTCATTTTCTCTTTGTTTATAGTTAGTTTTATTCTTTATGCTCAGCTTATTTCTGTAAAATTGTATATTTACTATGAAATGTATTTAGATCCATAAAAAGTTATCTTTAGCACCCAAACACATTCCCTTGTGAAAATATTAACAACAATTTGGTGATCAACTAAATTTGAATTAGAAAATTATAGGTTAATTGTATTTAGATAAAGTTGTTACTGATCTGAATTCAAAACCTTAATGATAAACTTTAAGCCAATCAGGAGCCAAGTGATAAAGTGATTACTGTGACATAAAGGGTCATTCAGTAATTCTTTAATGCATGCGCGCTAATTAATATGATTGGCTGGTTGTTTTGCCATTGTGCGCCATTGCTGCTGTGGTGAGTTTTTGATGGACTAGTGCTAACCCAGCTGCTGATTGGGCACTAGTGTCAGAGACCCACTCTCAGGCGGCTGGCCTGCCGTTTTCAGAGGTAACTTGGGCTGGGTTTTTTGCGGGCAGGGCCCACCACAAGAGAGGAGCTAACTTTAGAAGGTAGGAAGCAGACTTCCCCACCCAAGACCACGGGCCGGCGGCTGGAACAATGGTGTCCACCACCCCCGTGAGGATGATGTACACTATTCCAAAAAGCTTGCTGGTATGGTTGGTTGGGAGGTCAGGGGAGGAGGCTGACATTGGTTTGGGTGTTACAGGCGGTTCCATATAGATGTTGTAGGTTGGGAGATAGTTGAATTTTCCTCTAAATAGTTTTGGGGTAGAGAATATCCACAGGCCTTGGTGGTTGTATCTGATAGCGGATTGGATGCGGGCTAGTGGGTCAAGTTTGATGATTTTCTCTGGTGTATAATCTTTATATTCAGGCTTCAAGGGATAATCAGTGAAGTGAACAGGCCCAAAGGGTTCACCAGGTGGACAAAAAACTTCAGGCAGAAGGGCCAGAAGATCTCAAACTGAATTAATAGACGGCAAATACAAAATATAGCAGTAGCTGTATAAGCCAAAGTAACATAACCTTTATTCAAAAATGGCAATAAGTTTGGAGCGCGGGGTCCTTTGGTCTATATAGCACCCCACCTCCAAATTTAACATTTTCCATGGGGGGTTCATCAGGGCATTGGGGAATGTAGGGCCGGGGGAATTGGGTACTCAGGTCTGAAGGCAGCAAAATGGTGCACGGCCTGGGAGTTCTTTCATTGGTCAAAAATCTCAATTTGGCTACCTGATTATCTTGCTTTAGCATTGTGGTCATGGGGCTGGGCCACGGGCCTGTGCCTCTTTCCTGGATTGGCTCCTGATTGGTTGCTTGAGAGGACTTCAAACTCATGAAGTTTACATAGGCGCCATCTCTGTCTTCATTAGGAAATTTAAGAGGCTCCTCCTCAGGCGCCACTATGGTTGGGCTGGTGTTGGTATTCTGGCTTTGGGAACTCACAGGAGCCTCAGCTTGCAGGGGTTTGATCCCAAAAAACCATGGGCAGGCAGCCCAGCGGTCCATAGGCCTGGCAGCCTGTAGGGATCCAGGGCCAGGTTTCAAATCTTGCTCCTGGGCCTGGGTTTCCAGAGGGGAAAAATTGTCAATCTTGACAACTAGTCCATTGACAACTTGCCACAGCAGCAATGACCAAAAATCAGCCAATCATATTAATTAGCGCACAAACATCAAAGAATTACTGAATGACCCTTTATGTCATAGCAATCACTTTATCACTTGGCTTCTAATTGGCTTAAAGTTTATCATTAAGGTTTTGAATTCAGATCAGTAACAACTTTATCTAAATACAATTAACCTATAATTTTCTAATTCAAATTTTGTTGATCACCAAATTGTTGTTAATATTTTCACAAGGGGATGTGTTTGGGTACTAAAAATAATATGGCAATTAAGGAAACAAAGCCAACAACACATATTGAGATGAGTGTAAAACATATACACAATGGATAAAAATATGAGTTAATTTAGTAAAAGGGAAAACAAACATGAATAAACAAAGAGGCAATAGTATCAGAATAACTTATAATTTATTGGGGTGAAAGCTATAAAAACACATGAAAAGGTTAGTAAAAATCAATGAGAGAATTGGAAAAACTTCTAAAAGACCTTGACTATGCAGTTGCAGAGATCAAAGAAATTGACCACAAGGTCAAAGCCAAAGTGAAGTCTGCTGTCCTCAAGGGCAAGAAAATCAAAAAGGTGCCTGCCAAGTCACTCATGACCAAAATACCAGACACCCCTGAGAAGACAATTGAGCGTCTTCTTAATGTTCAAAAACAATAGTTGAGGGTCTCTGGTTCAAATCATTTTCCCTCTCTGTGCTGTCTGTCTGGGTTGACAACCCTGAGATGTATGAACATCTCAAACCTGCAAAGCGCGCAAGAACTGTGGACACTGAATTACCAGCACAATTACTTGCGCCAAGAATGGCAAAGCCTGCTGAAGCTGCCAACAAGGAGGAAACTTGCAAAGGTAACCTAAAAATCTATAATTAATAAAAATTCTAATATACTTAACTTTTTTCTAGAAAACATTGATGGTGAACTCCGCCAGGTCCTGGTCCATTTTGTTCCCCCCACCTTTTATTCAAATTTTGCCATTCACATGGCCAAACAGCTCTTTCTCTTCCCCCTGTCTTGCAGGAGCTCAAAGACAGGGTCTACAGGTCCTTTCTGATGTTGCTGGAGGCATTGGCTGGACTTACACATCCTGAGGGGGCATCTGAGTGGGCAGTTACTGCCTACAAGGATGCCCAACTGGTCTGGCTTGACCCAGTGGTCCTCAATGAAGTTTACACAGTAAACTCCATTGAGCTTGTTTGGGACGTCCTGGAGACGCTCCCATTCAAGAATGTACCAGAGATGGGCCAGGCCCATGCGGCTTCTTGCTTCTGCTTCCCAGTGGAGCATACCATCTCTTACCTGTTGGAGAACTTTGGGTGTGTGGTGTCAAAATTGGCTGTTGCAGACACAAAAGCTGTAAAAAAGACAAAAATCCTCCTGGCAGACTTCAGGCT
Organism: Entomophthora muscae; assembly: GCA_014839935.2. Classification (NCBI taxonomy): domain Eukaryota; kingdom Fungi; phylum Entomophthoromycota; class Entomophthoromycetes; order Entomophthorales; family Entomophthoraceae; genus Entomophthora; species Entomophthora muscae. The sequence continues at coordinate 31,045 of QTSX02005698.1, forward strand.
GGCCTGGAGTGCCAACAAGATGGGGGTCCCTGCAGCTATGGAGCTGACCTTTGCCAAGACCAAGCACAAAAAGAAGATTAGTGCTGTATACAATAAACTGTGCAAGTTTACAGAAGCCTTTGCTGGTTAAAGGCTTCATTAGTGATTTACCTGGGCTACCTGTTCTACTTCAGAATGGATGCCAGCGTGGAGGATCTTGACAGGGTCCTCCTGGGAATTGACAAGAACAGGCTCTCTCTGGACGGGAAGAAGGTCCTCCCGGGTACAACTCAGTGGACCACATGATACAAGACGCCCTGGTCCCGGCATGGATTTACGGGTTTGCGGCCCTGCCTGAGAAGCTGTTGCCTCACTCCCACCTAACCATTCTGCCTTTCACCAGCAGGCGGGAGTATTTTAACCAGGGTGTATCCATTGTCCATGGTGTGGCAGTGGAAGTTGGGCACCACCTCCATTGCGGGGTGGGTACATACAGAAGAACCCATTATAGGCGCCCACAATAAAAATCTCTTTCCTCAATATAATTCTACACTTTTAAATTTTAATTTTTAAAATAATTCATTTTTATAACTCGTATTTCAGCAAACCAGTTTTGCAAAATATATTGCGGAAATGGGTTTCATAAAAGCATAAAATAATATGTTGATAAAAAAAATTTCAACTTGTACATTTTACTTTTAATTTTTATAAGACTATTTTTATATTTATTTGACAAAATTGGCATAAATCTATTTGCGTAATCCAGTATCAAGCATTTGGGATAACCTCAGATGGCATAATAAAATAAAATAAATAAATAAATTACTTCCATCCATTGATGGTCCTTCTGAATGTGATTGTGGGCTTGAAAACATCTAAATATAAAATGATAATTAATAAATCTTGAATAGTAAATTAGAGAATATAAAAAAAGTTGGACATACTAAGCCTTTAATTGATTGGCTGTTTGGCTAGGCATGTGGGGATGAAAAAATCAGTGTGTCCATAGAATTTGACCACAGTCTCAGCTGGTAGGGTGTGGATCCCAGCCTACAGCAAATTAAACAGGTCCTCAGTCCCAGTTGGGGTTCCTTGCTTTACAACTCGCTTGAGCCACCCAAAGACTTCCTTGATGGTATTTAGGAATGGCAAATAAGCAGGGAGGAAGAGAAGGCGCAAATTTGCTGTGGCCAATTGCTGGGGGGCCACTGCAATTCTGGTGTCAATCATTGGGAATTCAGCAAGAATATCTGCCACCTTGTGGAGACCAACGTTGTCCAACACAATGATGTTGGTGAAGCCCAGGCTTGTGTGCCTCAGGTGCTCCTGGACCAATCAGAGGAATGATAGAAAGGTCCTGCTGTTATGCAAACCCAATATCATTTGGTAGAGCTCGACCCTCTTTGGACCAAGGAGAGCCACCATTGAATAGGCTGTGGCGCGGACTGCAGCACGCCAAGCCACCCCGTCATTGGAGCCTTTTGGGATATAGCCATACTCATTGCACATCAACAAGGCAAATGTCAATTTGTCAATATAGTAAAATTTGACTGACCCCTTGTTTTTTAGGGCAGTGTACGTCTCTGCGTAGTTTTTCTGGGTCTTGATGTTGGTTGGGCTATTCTGATTGTATGGAGATACCCCTAGCTTTTTCCAGGAAAAGTGCATCCCCTTCAGCAGATGGTAGTAAAAGAAAATCAAAGCCTCAACACCAAAAGTGTACTTGACCATGGCCTGTATATTTGCCAGTTCAAGATGGAAGTCCCAGGTGATCCACTGGCAGATTGCCCATTTGTGCTCCTTGGTGAGCATGGGGAAACACACAAGGATTTCTCTGCGGCAAGGACTCAACCTGTGTTAATGAATTGGTTGAATGTCTTGGAGGTGTACTTGGGATCCACCTCAACAATGGCCGCAGCTGCCTTGTAGTCACCAGATTCCTGCATGAGCCAGAGAAGGATGATGCGCTTAATATCAGGAATGCGCTTGTGAGCAGGCTTTTCAGCGGTGGGGATTGGCTTGTTGACATTGGGCACAGCACAGGGCATGGGTACCTTGTTGTAGAAGGCTGCAACTTTCTTGAGCACCAGTTGTCCCTCATCATTTTGATAGAACTTGGGCTCCTCATTGTCCTCCTGATTGCCATCACTGAAGTAGGGCTTGTAGCTAGTATCAAGTACAGGCTTCACCTTCTACATAATGGCTGACAGGACCAACTCCTGGCGGTAAACGGGGTCAAACACAAATGAAGTAAGCTCAAACTCCTTGATTATAACTGTTTTTGTTGTGGTAACCTTGGTGGGCTTCTGGATCAGCTTGGGGACCTGAGGGTTTATGCTCTGAACCCTAGCAGCTTGTGCTCCTTGAACCGGCTGTGTCAGTGCAGCATCACTATGGAACTCTCCTCTCCCGCCTCCCTCCTGAGTAGGCACTTGTGTTGCACTAACTCTGTTCTTTGACCTGCGGGGGCAACCACAACCGCGGTACACAATGGGTGCAATGGTAGTCTGTTGCTGTGTTCCTTCCATTTTAAAATTTAATAAAATATTAAATAAATTTCAATTAAGTTACTCCCTAATTTTAATTTTTGCTTTTTATCTGAATATAGATATTTAGTTAGAGTTAAACACACCCAATATACAAATTATAGATTTTTTATTTCTTAGTTAGTTGTTTTTGGTTTTACAACGCCCATTTTAGAATACCTGAAATAATTTCCACCCATTTTCCCAGATTTTACGCCAAATTAAGCAACCAACACAATACTTTAAAATTTATGTCTTGGATTGTGTGTCTTATTTTAGATACCTTGGTATCATTCTTGATTACAACCCATTGCACACATTGAGTGAGTGATTTTGTTTACATTTTGAGTTCCTATTGTGTTTTGTTTTTGGATTGAGTTTTGACGCGCCATGTGTGGGTGTATTTTGTCACTGATTCACATAGTAAATACATGTACACTGAAATTCAACTTGCACCATTTTGTTTTTGAATCCATGTATTTTGGATTATATTTTGAATGGTTTTGCTTTGCGCTTGAGCACTTCTTTGCTGTGTTGACCCATTTTGCCCATTAACGCCAAAAATCCCTGTTAACAGAGTGTATATTTCAACCTGATAGTTGGATTTTGCTTAAATCTGAAATCATTTTGTTTAAATCTGAGGTATTTTTGGTTGTTGTCATAGCTTTTAAAACTACTTTAACAGGTATTCTTTTGGGATGAAAGTTACTGCAGATCCTGAAAGAATTAGACATTAAGTTGTCCACCTAGGGATTGAGCAACATAACAATCCTGTGATTGCTTTATTGCACCCTGGTTTTAATAAGGTTAATGTTGTTTAAAACGCCCTTAAAACAGGTGTTCAAAGCGTCTTTTGAATGCACTTAAGACACGGGCTTTACTTCCAAGGTTAATAATAGAACAACATAGTTATTGCCACACGCCCCCATAAGGAAAGCTGTGTGAAACCAGTTGTTCTCTTGCGCGGGATTTTCTACTGTGCCTTACCACTCTTCTTCATTAGGAAAGTCATTATGTCTGTGCCTCCCTTCCCCTGGTGGAAATTCTCCTGCCTCCCACTATATAGCTGCAACACTATCACAATAAATACTATGTTTTGTCATTATACCTTTATATTCTTCTTTCCTACCCAAGGCTGCCACTATACCATCAACAGGTATAGTATTAAGAAATAGGTTCCTGACTAACTGTTTATAGAAATTAGCAACCCTTGCTGCAACTTTTACAACACAAGTCAATAAATCTTAACTTGATTCTAAGAGCAATCCATAAAGGATATAAATTTAATCTTTGAAAGCTGTAGTCATGGTAAAGGGGAAGAAATTCAACCACAAAATCTTAAAATGTGATGTCATTAAAACATCCTTTGCAGGGAGCAAGTGTTAATTTTTATGTGATAATCTGGCATTTAACCAGGTTAAGTTGAGTAAACCCACCAAAAACTCAGGCTATAAGTGATGGTATTTGGTGTAAACTAAACATAAAACCAACCCAAATTTTTTAAAGAGCTTAAGGAAAAGAGTGGGCAAAGACAGCAAAAGAAAAGGTTCAAAACTGGAAAAACAATCCCAAAGCTTGTATACAAAGGGAAAAGAAAAGATGAGCAGAAAGTTGTAAGTCAAGATTTGTTATTTGCTTCTAAATTGACTACATAGCTTCAAAACAGATCTTAATTATCAGGAAACAAAGATACTTTAAACTTTGAATGTGAAGCCAACGCCCAAAAAAATAAAATGAATTAGAAGGATTGAAAATATAATGAAAAAAGAGCAAAAATCAGATAATTATGTACCAAAGAAAGATTATCAAGGTCCAAACAGCAGCAAAAAAGACAATCCTGATATATATTATGAGGAAAAGAGAAGAATTTTGGAGGATATAATATCATTAAGAAATTTAGAAGAGAGCCTTTTAAGGCTGTGTTGAACCAATTCAGACAACTCAGCTTTCAATTGTAAGGCCTTTTTCAGGAAGGGATAAGGTTATAAATAAAATCATATAATGCTATTGGGTTGAGTTTTAAAGGCAAAGAAAAGTAAGAACAGTTTGAAAAAAACTTTGAGCAAAATGGCTAGTAATTTATAATTTTTCAAATGGAAGGATAAAGCTTGTAAACCACCTAAAATAAGGATATAAAATAAAGTATTTACTAGGTTTCTAGTGATTATCAATGATATGTCAATGATAGAGAACTCTTAATAAAGTAGCTAGTTAAAAATCTATATGCTTTGGTTTATAATTTGATATAGTTGAAAGTAAATTAGCAGTTTGCTGATTTAAAGTCTCTATGAAAAAGTTGAAGAAATTAATAGTACTAAAAGTTTCTTGTAAATTCACTGCCACCTCTGGCATTGGATCACAAAATCTTCCCCCGCTGCACCAAGAAAGGTCCAAAAACCCCAGCCAAACCCCTTAATTCTTTAGAGGATTTGGCACATACAGTTGACAAAAGGTTTGTGTTGGCCTATCCCGTGGATGTGTTGCCTTTGGCTGCCCCCTCCTGGGAAGAAACATTGGTCAATTTGGACTTCCTGTTGGCTTGGTGTTGTCCACATTTGAAAAATATAAGAGCCATCCAATCAAAGGTGACCACATTGACGACCAGCAACTCAAATGAACCCAAATACATGAGACCCCTTCCAGCCAATCAAATGGGCCTACGGAAATTGGGTTGAAACATTCCAGTCCCCCTGGTTCTGTCCCACAAAAATTCCCCCCTGGCCAATCAGATCTAGCTCAAAAATCATGTGACCAAACCCTCCCTTTTAACACAGCAAGGGGACCCCCATTCCCCTGCTTGTCTATTTTCCAATTAGATTAAAGTTTGGTTTCAGTAAAATTTTAAAGTTGGCAGTGGTGGAGTCCCCAGTTTGGAGTCTCCCTAGTTTAAATTTTAAAGTGTTATTAGTGGTTATTAAGCTTACCTTGTGGCAGCCTGGTTCAAACCTGTCTTCTCCTTTGGCTCCTTCTAAAGAAGCTCGAGCTTATAGTTCTCTTCTGTTTCTGCTTTCAATTACAAAAACACAACTCAAACTGAAATTTTCATTTAAAATTTGATATAATATATATTATAACTTTGAGTTTTTGTTTGAATTTCTTGTTTTGAACCCGCTTTCTATTTTCTGCTTTTGCCCCAGACACCTGCAACCATGCCCAAGTCCCCCAGACCCGTTCTGTTGCTCCTCCTGTCTTTCTGCTTATGGCTGCCTTATCAGCCTTGATTTTGTTACTTTTAATCCTAAAAATTACATCATTCTCTCCCAAATTTGAGGGCAACGCAACCATGATACTCCCTGTCATTAAATTTGTCGTATTTTCTGTGGCCCCTGTTTTGCTCCTCCTGTGGTCCAGAATCTCCTCTTTGGTGAAACTCATGAGTGAAGACCCTCCTAGCCTGTTGAGCCTTCCCAGCAACCTCTTCCACTCTGGAGAGGCTGTGGTGAAGAGCTTGACTTGTGACAATCTGGATTTGAGTGACGCTGTCTATGCCTCTCTTGCTCCTGTGGGTGAAGAGGTATCAATGCCCTCCTTTCCTGACCTGGAGAAGAGCAGCTCAGAGCCCCTGCGCGCTCTTGTGATGCCTCCTCCTGCCCCTACCTGTACGCCCTGGTTGCTCACAGGCATGGCGCTGATGGCACTGAATGCATATTTGCCTCAGATTTCATCTGTGTCCTCCCTGTGGTACCCCCTTCAAGTGGCTGTCCCAGTTCTCCACTGGGCAGCATCCTGGTGGTTTGTTTTGCCTGGATGGGAGCCAAACTTAGTTAGTTTAGCCCCCCTCTCTCACATTTCTAGCTTAAATATAAAAATCAAAATTATTTCTAAATTAATAATTTTATTTTTAAAAGAGTAAAAATTTTCAAGTTTCAGGGAGCTAACCTTGGGCAGCCAGCCTGTCCTTTTCTGGGAACTCACAGGCCACAGGTTTTGCGTGCAGAGCCCACCACAAGATTGGTGCTAACTTAATAAGGTATTTCACAAGTGACATTCACTTATTATTGATCCACAAGACAGAATCCCATTCTCAGGATTTGAACCTCAAACTCCTACAGGCCGCCAGCCTGCATTTTTTGGAATCAAGTCAAGAATGGATTTGATCTCAGAGAAACCTACAAAGCCTGTCTATGGGGCACCTTCTTCAATCAAACCCTACTCTCTGAGGGACCCCCTTAGCCTAGCCAATAGAAGCGCCAACCCAAGTAATACCCCCATGATAGCCCAGGCTGCTGCCAATAGAGTACTTCATAAATTTCCCCAAGTACAAGGCCCGCCAGATGATGAAAAATCTTTATGCTCAAAGAAGGAAATCAAGATTCCCCACCCCAGTCCAGCCAATGATGATCCATCATCTTGGATGCCACCAAATATTTTCAACCCCTGGTAAATGCTACCACCTGTCCCAAAGAATTTTAAAGAAGTTTTCCTATGGCTGATGGGCATACTTATACTCTGGGCCCACCAGAAAGTTTCTCATTCCCTTTTTTGCAATAAATTTTTATGAACTGTGAGAATTAGGGAGCAGGTTAGTAGGAAATAAAACCAAGCTCTCAACCACAATAAAAATTGCAGTTCCTGCAACAACTAAAAGGTTGTTGCCAACAATTCCTGGGAGGCCAAGGGGGAAGGAATCAACTTAACACCAAAAGCAACAGAAAAACCAAAAGTCCAGATTAGTCTAACAAGTTTTGAACTTTATTAGGGTAGAGAATGATGAAGCAAGGTCTTTCACAACTTTTGCATTCATTTAAAGAGAGGGGATGGAATTTGGATGGGAAGTTAAATGTCCAAAACTGATTGGCCAATGATATGAGGGAATATGGATACATCTCTCAAGGCAGGAAAATCCGGAAAAATCCAAATGGAAAAAATCAAAGGGAAAACTGACTCAACTAAAAATTGAGGAACCTGCCTTGAATGCAATTACCACTGATCCTGGATGCTCCTGCACATGATATTTAACCAGAGGTGTCTATTGGGTGGTTTAGGTGGGGGAATTTTCAAACTAATTCTGCAATTAATAGCGTGAGAGCCTTTTTTGGGGGTTTTCAGTAAATCTTTGGGAAATATCCAGGCGTAAGTTGGCAGAAATCCCCAAGCATTTGGTGAGGATTGAAGTAGAGGCCCAAGGGGAAGGCGTAACTTTACATGAGCCCCTGGTTCTCTCAGGCTATCTCATACCTGATTTTAGCACTTTTTTGTTTGCAGTTTGATCTCTCCGGCTATGTTCCCTTCACCAACCAACACAAAGAAACCACAGACAAGCTGCCCAAGTTATACTGTCCCTCAGGAGCACCTTATGGCTGGGTACATTTCACAGAATATCTCTCAATCCTGCCTACTAATAGTTCACCTTAGAAGAAATTCTGATCTACACCTGTAAGGGATTCCATCCCTAACACAAATTGGGAATCAAATTTTAATTGTTTTGCAATCATTAAGAAACCAGAAGTTGTATTTATAAATGCTATATCAGAAACAAAGGACAAACCCAAATCTCTAAATGAAATCAATTTGAAATTGCTTTTAAAATTGATTAATCAATGTTTTAAATTTAACTTCAAAAGCAAAAACAAAAGCAACCCTGAAAACCAAGGCCAGAATATAAATTCTATTTCAAAAACAAAAATCAAGGCTCTGGACAACAATAGCAACAATTCAACATTAAATTTGGACTCCAATAAACATAAAACAACCAATCAATCAATCCAAAATTAAATGCAAAGAATATCCAGACCAGAGATTCAGGGACCTAAGTATCCAATCAAACCCAGCAAACCACCCAAGCCAAAGGAATACTTCTCATCCAGCCCCAGATTCCATTCCCAACCAAAGTGAGGTACAATACTGTAAAGCAATATCCCAACCTTCCTCTTCTTGCATTGCAGGCTGCAGCCTGATGCAGTCCTGCAAGGCAATACTTCTCAAATAACTCTTACAGATCCATCTGGTAACCACAATTTTCCCTTCCTCACTTGAAGTCAGTATTTAAACTGACAAATTCCTCCCATCCAAATTGCTCCAACAATTTCTTTATTTCCTATCAACTCAATAAATCTATATTTTTAATTCTAAACCCTTGATTAGTAGATTCTAAATGTTCCCCCCAACAACAACATTAAGTTCATTTTCCTTGTATGGACTTTGTGTGTGTTAATCAATTATGGACAAGCAAATGTTAACTTTGAAAACCCTGAACCAACTCCAACTGACAAATCTGAAGACTCAATTTGGTATTGCTTTGGACCGTGTTGAAGACATGCCCCTTATGTCAAAACAGCTCAATTACCACCAATTATCCACCCCAAGGCCCCCTGGTTGGTCTTGGGGTACACCAGTGTCTACTATCTTCTCAATTACTTCACTCCCTTCTTGGGAAGATTCCGTCTATTTGGTCACCTTCTACACATGTTAATGATAGGAATTCCAGTAGGTTCCACTCTGATCAAATTCAACTTGGGAGCTCTTCTCCATTCAATTGGGGAAAGGCTTCCCAATGAGTGGATCCCTGACAACACCCCTGAAGTCAGAGCCAGAGAGCCTGAACTCATTGGACACAAAGGCACCTGTCATATCAAGCAACCACTGCTATTCTGTGACAAATATAGCTATCTGCCCGACTATATAATGTCCATGACTCTCCCTGTGACCCCGCGGCCTGGCTGCCCGCAAGAATCTGTGACTGCCACTTAATCTACCTTCACTCAACTATTCAGTGTCCTCTACATAACACTCACCAGCCTAGTTGATTCTATTATGCCCACCAATGGTCCTTGGGCCCTGCTTGGAAAATTGTTCTCATATATTGTAAAGTTAGCTCTTATCCTGTGGTGGGCCCTTTCCTCTGGGCCTGCAGGTTGTCCGCCAACAAGTTTCTTGAAGCCTGCTGCAGGCTGGATCCCTGACAAGATAGGACATCAACTTTTCTATCCAGGACCACAGGACAGAGGCTGAGGTTAGTGTCAATCACCCAGTAAGTGTCAGGATTGACAATTCTTCCCATCTGGAAACCCAGGCCCAATAGCAGGATTTGAACCCTGATCCTGGATCCCCCTGGGCTGCCGGGCCTATGGACTGTGGGGCTGCCCACCCGCATTTTTCTGGCATTGAGCCCCTGCAAGCTGATGCCAAAAATGATGACCCATGCAGTGAAACAGGCCCAGTTGAGAAAATTATTGCACCAAGTGGAATACCAATCACAGCGCCTAATGGAGGTACCAAAGCGACAACTATTAGCTTCATGAGTTTGAAGTCTACACCAGCAACCAATCAGGAGCCAACCCAGGAAAGAGGCACAGGACCGTGACCTGTCCCCATGACCACGACACTAGAGCAAGATAATCAGGTAGCCAAATTGAGATTCTTGACCAATGAAAGAACTCCTGGGCCGAGTGCCATTTTGCTGCCTTTAGACCTGAGTACCCAATTCTCCTGGCCCTGCCTTCCCCAATGCCCTGATGAACCCCCCATGGAAAATGTTAAGTTTGGAGGTGGGGTGCTATATAGACCAAAGAACCCCACGCTCCAAACTTATTGCCATTTATGAATAAAGGTTATGTTACTTTGGCTTATACAGCTACTGCCATATTTTGCATTTGCCGTCTATCAATTCAGTTTGAGATCTTCTGGCCCTTCTGCCCACAGTTTTTTGTCCACCTGGTGCACCCTTTGGGCCTGTTCACTTCACTGATTATCCCTTGAAGCCTGAATATAAAGATTATACACCAGAGAAAATCATCAAACTTGACCCACTAGCCTGCATTCAATCCGCTATCAGATACAACCACCAAGGCCTGTGGATATTCTCTACCCCAAAACTATTTAGAGGAAAATTCAACTACCTCCCGGCCTATAACATCTATATGGAACCGCCTGTAACACCCAAACCAATGTCAGCCTCCTCCCCTGACCTCCCAACCAACCATACCAGCAAGCTTTTTGGAATAGTGTACATCATCCTCACGGGGGTGGTGGACACCATTGTTCCAGCCGCCGGCCCGTGGTCTTGGGTGGGGAAGTCTGCTTCCTACCTTCTAAAGTTAGCTCCTCTCTTGTGGTGGGCCCTGCCCGCAAAAACCCCGGCCCAAGTTACCCCCAAAAACGCAGGCCAGCCGCCTGAGACTGGATCCCTGACAGTGAGGGTTATGTATATTATCCCAAACAGCTTATTGGTGTGGTCCAGGGGATCTCAGGAGCAGACGTGGGCATTGTTCTGGGAGTAATTGGCGGTTTCATGTCCAACTGGTATGCAGATGGGGAGTTGTACTTATCTCTGAATAGCCTGGGCTCAGTTGCATGCCAAGGACCTTGTCTATCATATCTAGCCAACAATTTTATGCAGGCCAAAGGATCTTGCTCCAGTATCTTCTCAATAGTATATTATCTGTATTCAGGCTTTAAAGGGTACTCTGTAAAGTTAACGGGGCCAAATGGGGCACCTGGCAGACAATAAACTGCAGGCAGAGGGACAGGTGGGCCAGAGGATCTTGAACTGAACGGATAAATAGCAAAGATAAAATGGGGCAGTGATTGGAAAAACCAATATCTTGTAATCTTTTATTTAAAAATGGCAATAAATTCTTAGTGCGGGGTCCACAGGTCTATATAGTACCCCACCACCAAACTTTACATTTATCATGTGGGATTCAACATGGGATCAAGAATTATAAAGTTGGGTGACCAGGACGCCCGGGTTTCAAATTGGCAAAATGCCATCATTTCAGGGAGGTCACTCATTGGCTGGATCCTCAGGAAGGTTTGCTCAACCCTTCTGTTCTCAAGTAATAGTTATGGGGACAGCCTTCAGGTCCCCATTTTTATCAGGTAGTGAGTCTTGATTGGCCATCAAGGTAAACTTCAAACTCATAAAGTTAATGATAGGACTTTTTGCCTTCATTAGGCAATTTGTCTTGACTTTTATCAGGCGCTGTGATTTCCAAGTTTTTGCTGGTATCTTTATTCTGAAAGGTATGTGCGGCCTCAGCTTGAGGGGGCTTGGTCTCAATAAAATGTGGGCAGGCGGCCCTTTGGTCCTTAGGGCTGGTGGCCCGTGGGTGGTCAGGGTTTGAAACCCGCTCTTGGGCACGGGTTTCAAGGAGAAAATTTTTCACTTCTGACATCAAGTAAAGAATAAAAAAATAGCAATAGATTGAAGTTAAATTGAGGGTTATTGTCATGAATGTTCTTTCAGGCCCTACTGACAACAATTTACCTCTGGGGACATCAGCAGAGATAACCCCTTCTCTGGAGTTAATTTAGTCTCCTAAAATGGTTGGGTTAGTTAGTAGCTATTGCTCTATTTTACCTGAAATTGTTGATTTCAATATAGCTCTGGATACAGGAAATTCAACACTGGGTTTCAAACTCAGGTCTCCCGCTGTTTGTCTCAACTTTCAAATTGATGAAAACGTTAGTTTAGATAAAAGCAAATTGTTACCTTCAATTTACAAATCCAGCCAATCAGAAGTTACGCCAATCCTTTCATTGGATTCTTTTAATGGCCTTAATGACGCTGATAACTAATTCAATCTTGCTCTAACTCTGACTTCTCTTTTGGCCTCTGTTTCTGTTGTTGGTCCTTGTGCTCCTTCCCCAGTTAACACTGGGGAATAATTGGGGTTCTCCTGGGTTATTCCTGTCCAAAAGACCAATTTATTAAGCGTTTATTGTTTTAATATGTTTGAGCTTAATTTCCAACTGCTTAAGATCTCCAGTTTTCTCTAAATTTCCCCAAATTTATCTCTAACTGATTGGCCTCCTTTATTTTTATCTCCAGACCAGCATTTAGCATTCATGCTATATAATGATGGTAAATTATTATATTTTACTTGTTCAATCAATAAAGTCAATTTCCTTACCCATTTGATTTATTCTTTTGCCTGCTCTCCAGTCCTGAAATCAAACACCATGATGCTACCCAAGTCATCCCAATGGGGACCATTTGGGTATAAATGGTTGGTTTGGTTGCTCCTTGTCCAGTCCCTTACAGCAAGCATATCTTTTGGAACCAGAGCCAATTCTGGTTCATCTCCTCCCAATTACCTGGACAAATTGTGGCGCCAAGTGGTACCAGGTGTATTGTACACCGCCACCCCATTGTCACAGAATCCCCCCATTACAGAGGAATCACAGGTCATGGGGGCCAGTCTGTCCACTCCCTCCTTATTTCATCCCTTGGCTTCTGTTTTCCTTCTAAGTTATCTTGGAGCTTACTTCATGTTGGGGAGGTTCAATCCCCTATTGGGTTGATACTGTCTTATTGGAGAATTGTTCCATATGGAGATGGTCTCCATTCCAATTGGTTCTTTAATCACAGGGTTGAATCCATCTGCGGCCATACACCTTTTGGGTGGTATGTTTCCAAGTGGATGGGTTCCTGACAGTTATAGAGCAAGCAAAATAGAATTTCAGCCTAAGCCTTTTATTACGTTTTTGTTGATAAGCTTAATCTGAAAAGAAGCACACCTCAGGAGTTGCATCTGCAGCAGGAAAATAAGAGTAAGTTGGTGTGAATGTTTGATATGTTGAGTATAAAAACACAGCAGTTTTGAAGCAACTGTGCTTACGTAACTGTTTCAGAGTTTAGGATAGTGAAAATCAAAGTCCAGGCCTTTAAAATTTAAGCAAAAACCAAAAGTTGAATTCATTTCAAACTCTAAACTAAAACAGAGCAACAACAGAATTGAAAAAACAAATCAAGTTAAACTGACCTTGAAAAAATACCAGCTTAAAAATTAAATCCTTCTAAAACTTGAAAGAGCTTAAAAATCAAACTGAATAATTTCAAAGCATGACACCAATATATCTCACAAAAAAGGGAGTGCTCATTAAGTCACCTCATGACTTGTTTAAAACCATAACCTCACTTAACCCAATAATATAGAAAACACTCATATTCTTATATAAGGTATTAAACCAAGTTACAGCAAAAATCCTAAAGTCTATAAACAGAACGCTGACAATCTCTATCTTAATCAATTTCACATGTACCATCTCCTTGGTGGCCCAATGGCTTTTTTCATGCAGTATAAAAATCACAATAATTATCAATGAAGAACATCTCAGTCCATATTTCCTCTCTGTTCTCCCTTGGGATGTTGTCTTTCCCAAGCTCTTCAAAATACTGAACCATAAATATTTTGGTTGTGTTGATTATGTACTTCTTGTGAAGTATATAAAACAAAATAAAGGGGAACATTTAAGAAGATAATATACTTTATTGATATGAGTTTAGAGTATGATATAGTATCACGAGAAGTCAAATGTTGTCCATGTACATCATGGTGGTCATGGGGCTTATTCAAGTAATTATTCCTCTTGGGGCTCAAAAGGTTTGATCCCCGTATTGGATGGGCATTTGATAAGAGTGCCACTGACTTAATGATTAGTTGGAAAATCACTTGGAGAATTACTTCTCTGAGAGGAATTAATTGAAGATGTTGCGACAGTTGAAACAACTGGGAATTTACTGTGCAGTATCTATGTAATTTTGTGGGGTTGGTTAAGAAAATCTCTTTAGAAAATATGGGTTGATCCTAGTGGGGTGTTTGGATCAAGTCTTGGGCCATCTTCTCCTTAAAAATCAAGTCAATCATTGGGGGAAAGATTTTAGGAGAGAGTTATTAAAGATGTTGGGACATTTCTATATGCCTTGAAGATTCATTATTGGACTGCCATGTTTCTATATGAAGATGAAGTACAGGTTCATTTTCAGCAGGAGATAATTTTATTCAGGTTTGGTGCTAAACCAATGACAGATATTTACTAACAAGAGTCTATGGTTTTTACTTGATTTAGGATATTCACTTGTTGTAGAGGTAGATATATTATTGTTGGAGCTAGCAGGGTATATGCCTTTAACAATATGACAAGTAAAAATGCACCTGATGGCATTGCAATTATTAATAAAGTAAGTAGGATTTTCTGTAGAGACTAAGTGTGGGCTGAAGTGATACATGCTGGAATAGGATAATTTATGCGGTGAAGGTATTGGCCGTGGATATATTATCTGGCAATTCATTTAATTTAATTTTTGGTTTAATTTATTTATTTACTAAGTTTATTTTTAGGATCCTGTGTCGCTCGATAATTATTTCAGGACTAGGTGGTTGTCCCGTCCAAGGACAGAATTAAAGTTGAATTTAATAAATCAATTAAATATATTTGATTGTGTTTTTAGGCTTGGAGTATTTATCACGTATTTAATTAAAATTTGTTTAATTGCTTTATTAAAATGTAGTTTCAATTATATTTATTTAAATTTAAAATTAAAATTGTATACTCCAAGTATAAATAAAAACTAAACCTAAATAAGTATAGTATCACTATTAAGTTTAGTAAGGCTAAACTAATTATTTTAAAATTTAGTAATTAATTTTTAATGCCTTTAAAAATGTAGAGCTGATCTGCAGCTTTTGAATAAGCTATTGGACATCAAAATCGGCTTGGTATTCACTGAGATACATTGATTTTAGTTTTTTTGGTGTGTATTAAAAGTAACTTTAGATATTATCAGATGAGTCCGAGCCTTTGATTATGATGTGAACCCAATTTCAGCACTTAACTATATATCTCAGCATCTAGAGCTATCATGTTTGGTACCATTCTGATTGGAATCATCTGAAAAATTGATATATGTCCTCTGAATTTCATGAAAATCATTATATTGAATCATAATTTTATCATAGCTAGTTTACTCCACTGATGTTCTTTTGGGATGAAGCTGTGGCAAGCAAGGTTTACTCTGAAACAATATTAGTCACTTGGATCAGGTGATGCATCCAAGTGGATTGTTCTATTGTTGCACTTTGGAATAGATAGATTTAAAATTTCCAAGCCAACCATCTCTTACCTTAAGCTAATATTTATGTATGTTTTTTCAATCTAATATTTTTAAAACTGACCAAGCTCTCTTTTCGTCATCGATTCAATCCTCACACAGAGCATAATCATCCAATCATATAAACCAATCTAAAACAATTGGGTCATTATTTCAGAGATTAGGCCATTTTCTAATGCACATGCTGCTCAACTCGCAGCATAGCACAGTTCAATTTTGAAAAAGTAACTAATTACACAATTTATATTTAAAACATTAATAACTCAATGAAAAATTAATATTTTTTCACACTGTAACTATCAAAATGAAGCTAAGAATCTTATCTTTCTATTGGTGTAAAAATTTTAATATGTATACTATGCTCAATATTAAAGCAAAAGTAATTTAAAAGAGCATAATCCAGATTTTATTATATGATTATATCTAATGATATAAAGTAGATCACTTCAAAGCTAATAAATACTCTTTTTTGAATACACAACAGATGTTTTTTATTTGACGAAATTAAAGATAAGATTGAGAGCTTTATTTTCGCATTTTATTTTATTTAAAAAGCTCAATTCTCTAGGATTTTATGATAGTTTGAAGTTAGGATGTTTTTATCACTGTTTAGATTGATTTTAAGGTTCAAGTGAGCTTCGAACCTCAAATTGAGCATTCTTTAAATAGAATTCTTTAATATTTTATCATTTAAAAATATGCAGAAGAGTTACAATTAACTGAATACATCATTTTAATTGATTTGCATTGATTACAAAGAGGATATGATGTAATAATAATGCTTAGCTGCTTCACATATATCACTTGTGCATGAAAACTGGGTATTTAATTAATTTCTGCAAACATAAATTCAAGTTCAAACTATAATAAAAGCTATCACACCATTTCTTTCAGAATGGTGTCATTTAGCTTGGTATATAAGAGCTAAAGTACCACAAAGCTTCTAATCCAAATAACCCAATTCAAAGACCACATTCTGATCAGAACTACCCCATCATTAAGGCACACATCAGAGATCTGACCTAATTACAGATTCAAAATACTACCATGTCCTCAGTTAAATTTACTTCTTCCATGCTACCCTTTTTTTCCTTGGGAGCTTCAACAAAAAGAGAGAGAATTGCAATGTTAAAAAAGGCATTCCTCTTTATTGCTGGTGATGATCTTGATAATTTCATCAAGCACTTCCTTACTCAAACTGAATTTGGGAAAGCTCAGTTCCTGCCAACTATTCAAAATCAAAAAGGCAATGAGTTCATTGAAAACTTAAAGGATCTCATGAAATCTTCTCCCCAAAAACATCTCCCAGCCTTGCGATCTCTGGTTACTTCCAGTTACTCTTTAAAAGAGCTTAATGATATGGGGTTTAATATAACCAAAAGTGAGTTTGAATACTCAAGAAAAATAAATAAAAATAAAAATGTAAGCTTAAACAAAAAAAGCCAAAAAAATAATAACTATTCATTAAAAAAAGAAATAACTAAAAAAATAATTAAAAAATTGCTGGAAAATTCTTTTGAAACAAGCCAGTTTACAAAAAAAGTGCCTGAAAAAATTTATAAAGATATAGAAAAAGAGATGAGTAATTACTCAACTGAAATTAAATACTCTCTACTTAAAACAAAAAAAGAAATATATAAAAATATGAAAATAAAAAATGAAATTTCAGTTTCAATTTCCACTTACTATAAATTAATCCCTAAAAATATAATAAAAAGTAAAAAACAAACCGATATGTGCAATATTTGTAATTTAAAAAATTCACTAGAAAAAAAGAAGGAAGAATGTGAAAGTAAAAACTTACCATTACCAGAATCTATAGACAATGACTTAAAGACTATTAATCAGCACCAAGACTTTTATGTTCATCAAAATTGTGAATATAAAAAAGATATTAATGAACTAGATGATGAGTCTTGTGTTGTAGTTATAGATTATAAAGAAAACTTAAAGGTTGGAGGTGGTCCAATTGAGATCAATAATTGTTTTTATTCAAAAAAACCAATCTCATTATTAGGGTTTGCATTAGTTTTTAAAGAAAACAATAAAATTAAATATGAATATCATGATTTTTTGTCTCAAATATTATCACATGATTCTTTATTTTCAGGTGAATGTCTAATAAGTCTTCTTAAATTAGATAGATTTAAAAAAATAAAAAATATAAAAGTATGGACAGATAATGGAAATCATTTTAGATCATATGAATTTTTATATTACTTATTTAAAGAGGCACCTAAATATATTAAGGGTTCCATAAAATATAACCGTTTTGTTGAATGCCATGGAAAAAGCATTGTTGATGGTCACTTTGGTGTAATATCAAAAATTTTAAAGGAAAAAGAAAATGTACTTTATATTAACAACATTAATGATCTAAAAAATATTTGTGAGAAAGAAGAAAAAAGAAAAGAATTATACAATTCATCTTTAACTGGTTCAATTGTTTCCCAAAAAGCATTTTTTTATATTTATGAAAGGAAATTTAGGCCTATAAAAAGAGAGCTTGAAGTTAAAAATCTGCGCATTAATCTTTCATATTTGATGAAAGATGGGAAGTTATATACTTCACCTTTAACATTTGAAAGCTTCTCAGAATATTCTGAGATATTTTATCATTTGAAATCACGTGATGATACCAGAGAAACAAAAATATCAGAAGATGCTAGTAGTGTATTGGGGCAATTTCATGAAGTAGGGCAGCTTACTAGAGGGTGTATTTTAAATAGAGTTATCAGTCTTTCAAAAACAACAACCTTTTTTTTCTGAAACAAACTAAGAATATTTATGATGAGCCAAAGATAGGGTAATAGCATTTATAGCTTTGGGGCTGCTATTACTCTCCCATGCAACTCATCATAAATATTTTTGGTTTGTAGTAGCACTTAAGATATTTTCAGTAGTACTATAAGTTGCAATTTTCAATTATAAAATCAATGAATTATTTTTTAAAAAATCACCCAAGCCCAAGATCAATTAAATATTTGGGATTGGTTGTATTTTACTCTTTCTGAATAATTTGAATATGAATAATGTGATTAAGTTATAAAATAACCAATCTGGCGCCTAGGCATAACAAGAAAAATAATGTCCCAATTGCTGCTTCTCTTCCAGTTTTAATCCACCCATTCTAGAGTTGGGTAATCTAGAAAGATAAGCCACTTTGATATGGTTGAATAGGGTTAGCCACTAATTTAAAATGCAAGTAATCAAATACAAATTTATTAAAGTTCGAGTGGCTTATAATTCAGTTCAACATGATTTAGACCACACTCCACTGAATTCAATGTGTACTCTCAAAGATGCATGTAAGGGATTGGATGTAAGGATGAGCCAAAGTGAGCTTGTGGCTTAACAATCAACTTTTAAAATAAAATTTAACTAAAAATTGATTCAGTCAAATCCCTTACGGCTTGAGCCCACTCGAGGCGACATTACAGACAGACAGATAGACTCACTTTTATATATATTAATTCTTATAAACAGGACAGCTGTTGAAGAAATCAAAGGTGAGGGCAACGAGCTATGTTTCAGGCTTATTTTTTTTAAAAAAAGGCTATGGGCTGCTATAAAAAGCTGGGTGTAGTGCAGATATCGACTTTGATAGATAATTTTATCCGATTTCTTTTATAAAAATGTTGTAGCATGAATTTGAAGTTTAGCTATATTATTTAGAGCTTTGCGCTCGGAATCATTTCTCAAAGAGATTATTTTAACTGATAATTTATATATAAGGTTGTAAAGGTCCTAACCCTATTTTAGTGACAGGAGACGCTCGCCAAGAATAACATAGCCAATTGCTGTAAAAGACAATTGAAATATGAGGTTCTAGGGAATCAGGGTATAAATCTAGGAAAAGCTTGTTAAGATTAAATCATGAAACATTGGCTTTTCAAAGCGTGACCGTTTTAGGGGGTTGATGATCCTCGGAAATCTCACGTTTTAGATAGCTTGATTGCAGCAAAGCATTCCTTGATCGTGCTATCAAGTAGGTGTTCTGCATCAGTCAAACTGGATGAAACCAAGTATCATGTTTGAGTGAATGGGATTGGTTGCCGTGAGGGGTAGTATGGGTAGAAAGCACCATCCAAGGCACCCCCAAGTGGATCAAGGATGGGACTGCTATTGGGTTGGTTTAGCGAGTTGGATCTTGAGTGAGGTGTACGTTAGTGTAGAATAAGCTATTTATTAAGCATTGCATTCCCTGCAATAGGAGTGTCGAATCAGTGGAGACAGCACGGAGCTTAATTGTTTACTGCGACTAGCTGCATAAAAGCTGTTCATTTTTAAGCGAGTGATTCATTAAACAAAAACGTTGGTGCCGTGTCAACGCTAGATTGTTTTGGTCGTTGCCGGTTAAGTGTTACCAACCTAAGCTTAAAAACCACATCTTTAATAGATCCCTTAATTTTATAACTTTAATTGTGAATCATGTCGGAACAGAAAAATCTTCCCAGAAGTCATGCCCGTTCTACCTTTGGTAGATCGAGTTCTTTTCCCTGGCCTTGTAGTAAGATTACTTATTCGCAGAGGAGGGACAGATGCTGCCCAAGATTCCTTTAATACCGAACCATCCAAGGATAAAAATGACTCTCTAGAAGGATCTCAATCTGTTGCCTCAGACTTTATTGACAAAATGGGTACAGATATCGAAGCTGGAAAAAAACCCTACTTAGCTTGTCTCCCATTCCCTTCTTCGGATAATCTGCATAACCAAGAGAGCCAAGTATGGGATATCTCGCCTCAAGTATCACTCAATAACGTCAATAACCGAGTGGTGTGTGTTGCTAGGGTCGTATCAATCCGCAAATCTTCTGTTTTCGTAGGCGGGGTTTCGTTGGTTTTGGAGGGGATTTCCCGTGCTAAAGTATCCCAGGTAACCTTTGGAGAATCCGGGATTCCCTTGGCTCGGGTTCAGGAATTGCATGAATCAGGTATTTTTACTATTTCTGTGGTGATGCTAAGCCGACCTAGGAACACTTTCCAGTAAAGAGAAGCTTCTACACAATACCCTTCGGATAACTGCTACAGAGTTGGTTGGCATCTTGAAGGAGTTGAATCTTCCCACGGTGATGCTTTCTCAGATGCAACAACTTCTTGATCAGACAAGCCCTGCTTCTTTAGCAGACTTGGTTGTTTCCATCACTGAAGCGGATTTTGAGGATAAGTTAATAGTGCTGGAGGCAGTTGATCTTGAAACCCGGCTGAATCGCGCAATCGAGCTGCTTAAAGCCCAGGTCAAGGTAAGGTGCTTTGGTACCAAAAGAGAAAAGCTTTGAATAAATGCTTATTTAAAATAGCTACTCAAGATGGCCAAACTATCTCAAAAGAATGATTTAGTAAGATCCAAACGATTCCGTGGCCAGGTTTTTACTTTATTTTATCCTTTCTTACCGTTAATAGAACAAGCCACTGGGAGGATCCATGGAAGAGGAAGACGAAAGCGATCTCCATGAGCTTAACAAAAAGCTCGAGGAACTCGCGCTTCCCGACGATATCAAAAAGATAACCCAGCGAGAAATGCGTCGCTTGAAGCGCCTTCAGCCGGCCATGGCAGATTATCAAGTGATACGCAACTATTTAGAGTGGATATCCGAATTGCCCTGGGGGATTTCGTCTGTCGACAACCTGGACGTCGGCAAGGCCCGCAACCAACTCTCAGCCGATCATTTCGGCTTGGAAAAGGTCAAAAAGCGGATCCTTGAATATTTGGCTGTCTGTAAGCTTAAGAATGACGTCAAAGGTCCCATTCTGTGCCTGGCAGGCCCCCCTGGGGTCGGAAAGACATCGCTTGGGAAATCGATTGCGGCGGCCATGGGACGGAAGTTCTTTAGGATATCCCTCGGGGGTGTCAGAGATGAGGCTGAAATTCGAGGACACCGTCGCACCTATGTCGGAGCGATGCCTGGGCTCATCATCCAAGGCCTACGAAAATGCGGTGTCAACAATCCAGTGATTCTTCTGGACGAAGTGGATAAAGTCGGCGCAAACTCAAACCAAGGCGACCCATCTGCTGCTCTCTTGGAAGTGCTAGATCCCGAGCAGAACTGCTCCTTTGTAGACCACTACATCAACGCCCCAGTAGACTTGTCCAAAGTGCTCTTTATTGCAACTGCCAACCGCCTTGATACAATCCCTGCTCCTTTACTGGACAGGATGGAAGTGGTGGAGCTATCAGGATACACATTGTATGAAAAGCAGCATATTGCAGAGAAATACCTTATCCCCAAACACCTGCGTTCACATGGACTACCTCAAGAGCAGCTAAACATCACTAGCGAGGGTCTGTCAGAGCTGATCCTTAAGTATACCCGCGAGGCTGGTGTCAGATCCTTGGACAGAGAAATAGCTGCTGTTTGTCGTTCAAAGGCGGTTGCCTTCTCTGAAGCGAGTGAAAGTAATCCCCCAGCCCCGTACTCCAGTGTGGTAGACACTGCTGACTTAGAAAACATCCTTGGCGTAGTAGTTTATTTAAATCAAGCTAACTAGTTTAGATTGCGAAATACAGGGACGAGGCAGCCGATAGAAAGCTACTACCAGGGATTGCCATTGGTTTGGTTTATACAGGCTCTGGGTCAGGAAAAATCATGTTCCTTGAAGCAAGCAAGATGCCAGGAAACGGCAAGTTAGTATTGACAGGTCAGCTTGGCGAGGTGCTAAAGGAGTCTGCTCAGCTGGCCTTGAGCTGGGTTAAAGCACATGCATACCAAATGGGGATCACAGCTTCGAGGAGAGATCGACTTGTCGACGAGACTGATATCCATTTGCATCTTCCTGAGGGGGCTACGCCAAAGGATGGTCCCTCTGCTGGTGTAGCTCTTGTAGCTACATTAGTTTCACTCTTTACTGATGTTGCCCTCCCCCCTGCTACCGCTATGACTGGCGAAATGACTCTACGGGGTCAAGTGCTACCGGTAGGAGGGATCCGGGAGAAGGTGATTGCTGCCCATCGTGCAGGCATTCGTACTCTACTTCTCCCTGCTCTAAATAGACCCCAAGTCAACCTTGATGATCTTCCTCGGCAGGTCATGGATGATATCGAGTTTCACTTTGTCGACACTGTTCCTGAAGCTCTGAACATTCTCTTCAAACCCATGTTCAAACTTTCTAGCTCCCCTAAATTTAGCCTACTCCCCAACCTCTAGTATATCTATTAAACTATTTCCATCACTCCCTCAACAAGACATTACCAAGCTGCCCCAACATCAGATAACAATTTTATTTTTAATGCAATCACAAATTCCAAATACATGATGTATTTTCAAGTTGTCCTTAACTTGAACGGTGATTTTCAGTGATGCCAGTAAAGATATACGCCTTACAATTTTAAGCACAACCTTTACAGATAACCAATCGATTCCCCACACCTTAACGATCACATGGTTGGTAATCAATCAGAAGCAATGTAAGATAGCTGAACCATAATACTGTACTTGGGCTGCGTCGGCCAGAAAAAGGGATGATTACGACATTTGCCATTATCATCCTGTCCTCCCTTCCCTTTGTCAAAACTGCAGGCTCGACCCGCCAGCAAGGTTCCACCCAAGTGGGCTTGTGACCCGCAATCCAATTATCCGGTTACTCGAAGCCAGGCTAGGAAGTCAACTCAAATTACCAAATCCAACAACATGAACAGATTATGATCCTTTACGGTGGACACCTCGTTTTGGTGCTTGACTAATTACCAGGATCAAGCCACCCCCCTTCACCATCCAAGCCGTGTGATCACCAATCTTGTTCCTACTATTCACAGATTCACTATGACTATATATTCACTATCTCTCAATAAAGATAATTATCTAGTTTCTAAATATTTTCCCCTTGTAACTCTGCTAAAACAGCACAGTTACGACATTGGTAGCACAGGTAGGTTTCCCATCCTACCTTTTCTTGAAAAATTCTGCCTGTTGCCTGCACACGCTGCGGCCAACAAATACTCAATAAAATTATGTCCAGCCTCCCGCCTGACTGGACCCCGTACACTCCTGGTACCGCAATACCTGAGGGCTTTGTTTTGTACCAGAATACGGTGACCCCCTACCCGCTTTCAACACCATGTCTGCACAAGGGTTCTTCCAGGCCCCCTTTTCTATGCCGCGACCAACTGACAAAAACGCCATGCCCGCCTACGTATCTCAGAGACTTTGGAGTGCCGCCTGGGAACCTTTCGCAGGAGCCAACGACGACAACGCCACAGCATGGATCCAATCTACTCAAAGCAAGCTAACCCAGATGAAATGTCCACAGAGGTTTTGGATTCCAGAGATCTTCATCCAACTTACACATGACACTGGTACCTGGTGCGACAAGTGGCATGAGGAACACCCTGAGAAGAACTGGGACACTTTCAAACAGGACTTCTTGACAAGATTTGTACTGAAGAACACTGCACTCATGATCATCCTCCAAGTAAAGAACTTGACCCAGACTGGCACTGTAAAAGAGCTCACCCGCGCCTACAAAGAACTTTGTCTACGCGCACCCACTGATATGGTCTTTGACAACCCAGCTACACATCTCATGTACTACAACACTCTTAAGTCACACGTAATGAGGCACATGAACCTGGATCAAGTGACCAATTTTCAGAGCCTGTACTGTGAAGCCGAGAAAGCAGAGCAAACTTCCAACACTCTTCACAAGGCACAAACAGGGAAGAGAGAGACCCAAGAACTCGCATTCTAGTGGGCGCTCTATCAGACCACCCCCTGGAAACGGCAATGGCAACAACAACCACAAGCCTGCCAGTTCAAATGGACACGGGAACGAGAATAACAGGCAATCCAACAGAACTCATTTCCGTGTGGCAACCACTCAAGACAACCAGGACAAGGAAAAAGCCCAGGGAGAGCACTAAGCAAGCCAAGCTCTCCCCAGACTACCCCCAACTCCCCAATGATGAGTATTGCCCCAAAGATGTGGACCAATGCCCAATGGTTCAAGTACCCTTGGAAGACCCAGTACTGTACACCATTGCCAGACACCCAAATAAATAAATGTCCTACTCTTTCCGCTTTCGCAGTTACACAGGCTCAGCTCTCCTGGACTCGGGCACAGATCAAACCCTGGTCAATAGTAGCTTTGTTGACAAGTTCAAGTTAGCCACTAATCCTTCCCGTATTAAAAATGTGGTTCTAGCTGATGAACATCACATCACTGTGACACGGGAAACTGCCCCCTTCTCCATTATGCTAGAAAACCTCCACTCCACCATTCAAGGCCCTGTCATCAACTTTCTCAAGTTTGACATTGTACTGGGGCTTGACTGGTTGAAAAAGAACAACCCCCATGTAGACTGAATAGCCTTGGTACTGACCATCAAACATGAAGGAGTCCATTGCCAAATCTATCCTGACTCCGTGGACCAACTCCTGCGCAACCATGTCTTTGTACGCATCACAGAGACCTTGGGCAAACAAGAAAACCTCAAGAAAATCAACTGGGACTCTTGTCAGTATGTGATTATCCATTTCAAGGATCACCAAGACACCACCACAACACAGGATTCTGAAATTATAGCTCAACACCCAGAAATCTTTAAGGAAGCTCTACCCAGGTTGCTGCCTAAGAAACACATCCAACATTCTATCCAACTCAAAGGAGTGGTACCTAAAGCACATCCCATCTACTGCCTCACTCTCAACGAGGATGACACCCTGTGTGCTTACCTCAAGGAAGCATTGGAAAAAGGTCTTATCCGCCCCTCACAGTCTTCCTTTGGTGCTACAGTATTATTTGTAGCTAAGAAAAATGATACCCTGCTCCTAGTTACAGACTATTGAGCCCTAAAAAAAGTCACTATCAAGAATTTTTATCCACTACCACTCATTGACAACCTCTTTGATGCCCTTGGTGGTGCCACAGTCTTCTCCAAGATCAATCTCACAGCAGGCTATAACCAGATCCGCATCAAAGAGGAAGACATCCCCAAAACAGCCTTTCACACCAAGTACGGCTCGTACAAGTGTGTGGTGCTTAATTTTGGTATGACAAACGCCCCGTCAACCTTCATGACCTTCATGAACAAGGTGTTTGCCCCCCACATTGGCAAGCATGCCCTGGTATATCTAGACAACATCATTGTTTACAGCCTGTCAGCGGAACAGCATCACAAGTATCTGGAAGCAGTCTTTGCCACCCTAGCGCAACACAAGCTGCTAACCAAACCTTCCAAATGCCAGTTCTTCCGCAAACAACTACCCTTACTGGGACACATAGTTTCAAAGGATGGCATTAAACCCAACGACCAAAAGATCCAGGCCATCTGCAAGATGCCGCCACCCAAGGACAAATCAGAACTCCGTACCTTCCTAGGGATGGTGGCCTATGTACGGCAATTCATACCCAATTGTGGCGTACTGACTGCCCCTCTGTCTGCCATAACAGGCGCCAAATCCAAATTTTTATGGACTCCCAGCGTGATCTCTGTTTCCGACACCTTAAGGAAAACTCACAACAGCGCCCATCCTCCAATACCCCAAACACAATGGGGAGTACAAAATAGAGACAGACGCCTCTGACACATCCATTGGAGGAGTACTACAAATTAAAAACAACACTGGTGACTTCCTTCCTGTGGCCTACTAGTCACACAAGTTGACAGATGGCAAATGCTGCTACCCTATACACGGCAAGGAACTGCTGGCAATTGTACACTGCCTAGTTAAATGGCGCTGTTATCTGGAGCGACAAGAAGAGTTCACAGCCTTTAAAACCACAAGTCACTCATCTACTTCAAGATGCAAGCAAATCTATCCCACAGACAAGTCAAGTGGATGGAGCTCTTGGAGAGGTTCAACATGCTCATCCAGTACAAACCTGGAGCCAAACTTGCCATGGCAGATGCCCTTTCCCGCCTGTATGTCTGTGCCTCCAGAGGGGAAAATGGGCTTGACCCAGACTGGCCCCTCTTAGTACTACAGACAAAAGACAAAGTTTTCCCCCTGGCACAACCAACATAATAAAGGAAACAGTCATCAAGAATGAGCACCTGTTTGCTGACGTATATGGGACCCTAAACAGAAAAATGGCTGATAGCACAACCATTTCCTACATCCCCACACACCAAAGAGTGGACACCATTTTGCGTTACCACCGAGACTTCAGCCATACCAAGAGCCAAAACCTCTACGAGTTCCTCAAACATAAGGCCTGGTGGCCAACCTTGTACCACGACATCCAGGAAGTGCTAGAGCAATGTGAAGCATGCAAGAAATTTTCCAGGAGCAAAACCCTGCCGAAGTCAGTACTTCCCATCTGCACACAACTACCTTTCAAAGTATCAGCTTTTGACATTGTTGGCCTCATGCCAGGGAAACACAATGACAAGAAATACATTATCACTGCCATTGACTTTGCAACACGTTGGCCAGTAGCCCAAGCAGTAAAGGCCCACACTGGTAACAACGTACAACAATTGATTGGCAAGGAGATAATCAGCAAGTTCAGAAAGCCAGAACTCCTGATAACCAATGGGGGAAAATAATTAAGCTCCAAAAACACCAAAATATACCTTGCCAAGAATGGGGTCAAACACACCGTAACAACACCATATCACCCACAGGCCAATGGGCGTGTAGAGAGGCTTAATGGTAGCCTCGTGCAAGCCTTGGCCAAACTCACCGCAAGCAAGCCTGAAGACTGGCATAAGCAGCTGTTGACTGCGCTACTTGTGTGTTGAACCCAAGTGAACAGATCCACCGGGAAAAGCCCGTTTGAACTGGTATACAGCACACAGCCAAATATCATTCAAGCATTAACAGGACCTAAGCTGGAAATCCCAAGCAATGTTCCCCCATGCTCAGACCCCCATGTTGCAGAAGCAAACAAAGGACAAGCAGAGAAAGAAGAGGAGCATTTGCAGAAGACCTTTGTTCCCATCCGCAACAGACATGAAGTCGGGGACAAAGTTTGGGTCATGAACGTTGACAAAGGCAAACTACAACCCAAAAAAGTAGGACCAGCAATCATATTAAAGGTAAACAACAATAACACTTACCTTGTACAGGGGCTTGGGAAACATAAACAAGACAAGACCCTGCACCACAATTGCCTGCAACCCTGTAAAGCGAGACAGAAGCAACAAGAAGCCGCCCTACCTGCCACCAAACAACAACTAGTCCAATACGGCACTTGGGATCCTGACAACCTCCCTGAAGACTTGCCCCCAGAGGAGGCCAACCTTCAGCCGGGGGGTGTGTCAAAACTGCAGGCTCAACCCACCAGCAAGGTTCCACCCAAGTGGGCTTGTGACCCGCAATCAAATTATCCGGTTGCTCAAAGCCAGGCTAGGAAGTCAACTTGAATTACCAAATCCAACAACATGGACAGATGATGATCCTTTACAGTGGACACCTTGTTTTGGCGCATGACTCATTACCAGGATCAAGCCACCCCCTTTCACCATCCAAGCCGTGTGATCATCAATCTTGTTCCTACTATCCACAGATTCACTATGACTATATAATCACTATCTCTCAATAAAGATTAGTATCTAGTTTCTAAATATTTTCCCCTTGTAACTCTGCTAAAACAGCACAGTTACAATACCTTGTTACTTCTTTTGGATTCCTCTACATTGGGGGAATTCAAAATTTCAAAAAAAAAGGTCTCAGACGCCTTCCTTCTTTTCAGATGAGCTTGCTTAATATATATATATTTAATAAAAACTGTTTTTTGAAAAAATTCAAATTATTATATTTAAAAATTAAAATTAATAAATTTTGATATAAAAAATCGGTAAAAAAACACTCTTCTGTGGATGTGTAGGGAAACATTCCTGGAAGAATTGTACCCTAGATGTCAGGGATCCATCCTGTAGGGGGTTCCTCAGAACTTGCAGGCAGACAGCCCGCAGGCCCTGAAGGGAGGGCCCACCACAGGATGGACGCTAACTTTGCAATATATGACAAGAATTTCCCAAGAATGGCCCAGGGGCTGCTATAAGGCACCATATAATTGATGAGGCCAGTAAGGGTGATATACATCACCCCAAATATTTGGGCTAAAGTGGATCCACTGGAAGCAACTGATTCTTTTTGGGCAGTTGGGCTGCAGGGTGGGGGGTGGAGTCATTGGTACTTGGTAGGCGGGCATGTAGTTGTATTTGTCTCAGAACAGCAGGGGGGCACAGTGATCCTGGCTTCTTCTCAGCTGATAACCTCAGTCTTCCTGGTCCTGGCTTCTGGGTTGTGGAGTAGGATCTCCTATAAGGTGAATTCTGAATACGCCGGGTTGGGTGGGTATTCAGTAAAATGTACTGGGCCAAAGGGTGCTTCTGGCGGACAATATAGTCCAGACAGACGGCCCACAATTTCTTGGGGTTGATGAATGTAAGAGGCTGTGCCGCAGAGGTTAGACTGCAAATAAAGAAGAACTAAAATCAAATACAAGATGACCTTGTTGAACCAAAGGTTCATATCACTTTAATGTAAGAATGGTGATGGGCAACTTCCTGGCGGCCCAGGTATAAGTATGCCCATCTGCCATGGGAAAACCTTTGCAAACCTCCTCAGGCCAAGTGGTATTATCTACCAGGGTTTGGAAACCCTCAGTGGCGTCCTGCATGGGGGATTTCTCATTGGTTGGATTGTGGTGGGGAAACTTTAATTCCCTTTTCAAGCCATAGGATTTGTCATCCTCTAGCAGCCCACATTCCAAGGGAAGTTTTTTTTTCATTTTTTCATCAGCGGTGGTCTCAGTTACACCAGGATTGTTGCTCAGGTCAGCACTCTTGTTGGCAGAGCTAACAGGATCCTTATGCAGGCAGGGAATAAGCATAGGTGGCTCTAAGTTAGTAGGTCTCAGGAATTCCCCCAAAATTGAGTTTGTTTCTGGTTTGAGCCCAAAAAAACGCGGGCAGCTGGGTAGCTGAGCCTGCGAGCTTGCGGCCCGCAGGGTTTCAGGGTTCAAATTCTGTAGTTGGGATTACTATACATGCATTGTTAATAGGAGTTTAACACTTGTGACACTAGAAAATTTTCCAGAATTTTTTTTGGATATGAGACAAATGGCTGCTTTTTATAAAGCAGCCATTGTTTCAGATCCGCCACACCCCTATACTGTACCAATCATTACAGGCAGGCATCATCAAATCAGAACCAGTACAAATTTGATCCACTCTTCTTGTACTGCAATAAACACAATAAGAGCTACAACAATCCATCACATGAGATGATAACCCCCTAGCAATCTATGCTAATGACCATGTACCTTTTAACACCATCTGTGAACTTTAATAAAAATCAGTCCCCCCCTAAATATCTGTGATTCATGCCTATCAATGGTGGTGCCAATATTGTGAGATCATCCCAAAGTTAGCTTATAAGATATCTCTGAAAGCAACAGATCACATGGCTTATAAAGTGTAGATATGTACAGTTATATTCAAGTTGATTAGTATTTTGATTAACAAAGTTAGCTTGAGTGGGACCTGGTGTCATGAATGATAAAATCCTAAACCTACTCATACAGCTTCCTGACAACAAGTTAAACCCAGGTCTAGCTGGCTTGGAGTTTGCCTTCCCAGTTAATCTAACGTCTGGTAGACCATTGTTTTTACAGCCTGTATATGAATGTGATCAGGTTGAGAGCTGTTTTTGACCAAAGCTCCTACCCAAGGGTTAATAATAAAACTGCTAGTTTAACATATGACTCCAGGATCTATGCTGAAGTAGTAACCTGCCCAATCAGCCCCTTGGTCAATCTCCCAGGAGAAATCACCAATAAAAGACATTCATAATTCAGCCAACTGACTATCACTAATGTAAATTTCTCTGAACAGCCTGACCTTGAAAAGATCACATAAGAAGATGTCAAAACATTGGCTCAACCCGCCAGCAAGGTTCCAAGTAAGCAGGTTTATGACCTGCAATCCAATTATCCAGTCACTCAAAGACAAACTAGGAAGACAACTCAAATTTCCAAATCCAACAACATGAACAGAAGATGATCCCTTACAGTGGATACCTTGTTTTAGCGCTTGACTCATTACCAGGATCAGGTCACTCCCTTCACCATCTCACCATGTGATCAAGGCTATCATGTTCCTGTTATCCACAATTTTCAATGACTATATAATACTTATCTCCCAATAAGGAATATCATCTAGTTTCCAAACATTTCCCTTTGTAACTTTGTTAAAAAAGCACAGTTACAACTTGGAGAAGAGTCTTGATGAATATTTTTCTAAGGAAACCAATGAATGATCCTCAGGAACCAGAGTCATTTCACTGCCCCAAAATTCTGAAGATATGCTCATCCATCTATGAAATTCTGAGCCCAGATTGAAGCCTGGAAAAGGGGTACTTGTACCCCCACTGGTTCAGAGCCAGGCTTCATGTCATGACCAGGCGTGGCATCAAACTCATCTGCAAACAGGGACCTGGGACAAGCCTGGAGCGCCCAGTACACAGCTTGGGAAATCCTCATAATGTAGTTCACAGCAGAAGCCCAGGGTTGCCAAGCACCCATATGGGGAATCACTTGTTTAGTGAACCCAATAGGGTGACATAGACAAACCCAAGATTTCTGTAATCATACAAGAAATAGGGGGATTCCTCAATAGGTAGGCTCATCTGGTTGATGGGCTGGCCGGCACAGAGGAAGCTTTGGTGCAAGGAAGAAAGGGAGGAAGGTATGCAGGATCCATGATCTGATCAAGAGCCCTGGAAGGATGAGGAGAAACTGGTTTTTTCTGAGAAAGGGCAAGTTTCTCTTGCCTGGCGCTCCTACAGTCCAGAAAAGTTGGGGATTCTTCTCTGTGGGAGGAGAACAGCAAGGTTAGTGTTGTAAAGGTTTAATAAACTCCTTCAATTTTCTAATGTCTAAGTGGCATAAACTGCAATTGTTTATTAGGCAAAGATATCAACAAGGGAAGGGTTGTCAGTGCTCCCAGCTATATCCTGCTGGAAAAATGAATATGTACTTACTGTTGACTCCTTATTGGCTATCAAAGGGTTATTATTAAGCTGGTCCCCATTTTCAGGCCCTGATTCATCAGTTAATGAGAACAATTCACTATTATTGTCCTGGGGAAGCTGGCAGGGGATTTTGGAGCCATCTGGCAGCCCAATTCTCAATTCTTTGATCTCAGAGGAGATGGGCCAATTAAAAAACTTTTTTTTGGTGTTGGAATGTTTTTCAAACGTCCCCAGGTTTGGCTCATACCTGGGTTTTATTCCCCAATTAGTGTCAAAGTTTTCTTTAAATCAATCAATGCAATCAATTTTCTGATAAATTGGTCAGTTGATTGATCAGTTGCAGACAACAAACACATGTGAGATAGGGTTTTTTTGGGCCCAAACTAAGCCCTGACACCTCATCGCTATTTTGAAAATAAAATTTTATAAAGCTTTGGTTTTACAGATTTTAACTTATTCTATCTTAGCTTTCTAGCACTTGCACACAACACTTTCAGGTCCCACCACTTCCATGAGTCAACCTGCTCTACCACTCACAGACTTATATCCCAAATTGTATGCCTCTCTGGATCATCTTTTGGTCTAGTACACTTCAACAAGTACCCCCCAAACCCTGATGATAAGATATTTACTCTAAAAAATGACCAGTTATTATATCTCTTGGCCGAGCCTAGAAACTCCTACCAAGTTTATAGCTTAGGGGGTTAGTAAATCATTTAGCCCCTGCTGTTCAAAAACAGATATAGCTATTAGCCAGCCATGCCATTCCTATAGATCCTCCTGTCATATCCAACCATGATCATCTGCTTGCTCTCAATTTTTCAGCTGAAAATCTTTCCACACAGCTATTTGGTGTTTTTATATTGCATTTATAGAGCTGATGGGCTCAATGATGCCTTTTAATATCCCTTGGACTTTATAGGAACACAATCTTTTATGTTATCATGTTAGAACTAATTCTGTGATGGGTCTTTTTTTCCAGTTTATTGGCCTGCCTGCTTGCAGCTTGTGGACTGTCTCATAGGTCTGGGTACCCTTACATCCCACCTTTTGATGGATCAATCTTGAAATCTGTTGGGCTTCTCAACTGAGTCTATAGTTGCTACAGCTGGGATGGACACTTCAATTACTGATTTATCTCACAATACCCAGGAGCGCTCATCAAGCTATCCCATCCCATATCAGATCTAACCTCATACCCCTGAATTCTTCTGGTGTGGGGAATCTCATGGTCTCTTATATAGAGAAGACCCATTTACGTCAAAGATCCTAATAATAAACCTTATCCAGAACATTGTTGATCCCAATCCAGATTATTGCTGATGAATCCCCCTTATTACCACAGCTGATCTCACAACATCAGGGATAAATTGCCCCAGATGCTGGGGAAAGAAATCAAGAATACTAGTGAAACAATGGCAACTGTCAGAATTTAAACTGTCTTCATGTAGCATCCTCAATTTTGACAATCCCAAATTTTATTCTGGAATTATTTTTTAAAATTTTACTCAAAACTTGAAAATTAAAATCAAATTTGACTTTTAACATTAGGAACAATTATTTAAAGTAAAAAAATCAATAAACATACAATAAGAATACAAAAATATTTTTTGGGAATTGTTAACATGGGAGATGTTACATGTAGAAAGTTTAAATGCTGACAGTTGCAAAAACAATTGTCAGAGTTAGCAGATTTAGATTTGGATGCCAGTCAGAAATGTGGTATAGCTGCTCCTGCGCATTTTGAGCCCTCACTTGCTGAGTTCTAATTAGTAAATTTAAGCAGTAAGGATGTCCAGGCTGTAAACTGTTTTGTAACTGATTGAATAGGGGTTAAAAAACTCATAATCA
This sequence comes from Entomophthora muscae, assembly GCA_014839935.2. Classification (NCBI taxonomy): domain Eukaryota; kingdom Fungi; phylum Entomophthoromycota; class Entomophthoromycetes; order Entomophthorales; family Entomophthoraceae; genus Entomophthora; species Entomophthora muscae. The sequence continues at coordinate 64,155 of QTSX02005698.1, forward strand.
AGGAGTTCTTTGAAAAATAGAAAAAGTGATACTTGTCAAGATTTTGAGATATTGAATAATTAATGGATTCAACCAATTAGTGTGGGCTAGTTGTCAATTGCTCTTATAAATGGTTTCAACAAAATAACACAGGCTGCAGGATCAAAGAATCAACAACCAAATAATATCCTGCATCAACAAATTCCCTGTCCTTAATTAATTAATTAATTAATTAATGGAACCTGCAATTGTTGCTTATTAATTAGTTTCCTTTCTCAAGCACCTCAATATGAACCACATAATAATTACTACTCTAAACTTTAATTACATCCTAGAACAAGAGGGCTGTCATATAGACTGTCATCTGCATTACGTCTAGCAGTGTTCACCATGGACTGGGCAGCGGGATAAACACTCTAAGATAAAGGATTCTGGGCCTATTGTATTAGAGTAGCTCTGATTAGATATAGTATATTTTAAAAATCACCTCTGTCAGCTAGTAGCCAGTTAGGCTAGCTAGCCCTGGAACGTGGCCCAGGTAGACAACTACTTTTCCTGGACCAAGGAATAGTTGTACAGAGTCAGAAAGGATACTGAGCTGTGAAAGGTCTAAAGTGAGCTTTCTTCACAAACCACACACTCAAGGTTGGGTCCCCTGCCATGACATCATAAAGCTACTTCAGTCTCTTCTTAGTGTTGTGAGCTAACTCAGATAAAAATGGGCAGCTGGGTCAATCTCAATATCAGTTGTCTAATAAAGAGTTGATATTCTAAATCCTTTCCCTAGTTTGATTCTAATTAAGTGGAGAGCAAAAGATCATACTGTGTCATACAGTATTAATTCCTATAGTAAAATATAGAGACAACAACTATGAACCTATATCCAGAAGTAGGAAGAAACATACCAAATCCCTTGGGCCCTGTCAGACTTGCTACTTCAGATGACAACAAATATTCAGGGCCGCAGGTTACGCCAAAGTCCCAGGTTTTCTGTACTTTCCTAATGTTAGAAGACTTAGGAGATTATCTGGTGGATGATAAAATACCACAGTCCACAGATTTCTGATCATGTTTGAGCAATCAACTATGCAGCTGTCAGTAACATCCTTAGAGAATTTCTTGACATCAGCAATAATTTTTATACTGGGATAATGCAGGTGATCTTTACCATACATTTATAAGCTTGGCTCCTAAAAGTGGTTTATTATTTTGAAGTATGCAGTCCTTATTACCTTTGGCTTCTGACCTGGTTAATTAAAAAAATGATGTTGCTTTAGCAACAGGGATTGAACCCAGTCATTCTGCTTCAGTCTAAGGTCACCTAGACAACCTTAGTATGTTAAAAATAGGTGCAGATCAAATTTTACCTATTCCAGTAGTCTGCAGCCAATTAGAGGAGCCACCTTATGATGCAGAAGCAGATTCTAAATTGTTGAGTTTAAAGCCAACGTTAGGAGCACTTGGCTTTGGGATTTACATCCCCACATCCCTGGGAAGCTCTGTTGTCCTCCCCAACACTGATCCCAGCAATGGGGGGATCAGTTGCTAATACTCCCAAGCTGTTTGAAGAGCAATAGGGGAGTATTAAAGGGAAACATAATAACTTGATTTATTTTTAAAATAGTTGTTTAAAGAAAAAGAAAGTTTCTTTTATTTCCTGATGTCCCCTGCCAAGATTCTCCATATCTTCCCCAAGTTCTCCCAGCTTCTCCATTTTTCTATCAATTCTCATTATTATCAGTCTATATAAGCCATTTATATTTACTTTACATGCTGTTCAGTCAACAAAGTCTTTTCCCAGCCAGCTTCTACACTTCTTGCACTTGCTCTTCAATTCTCCACCAAGGAATTGTGAGATTACCCAAGTCCTCTCAAGGTGAGCCCCTTGGGTATAAATGGTTGGTTTGGATACTCCTGCTGCAGGTCTTTGGAACTGGTGATTTGTTAGGAACTAGAGCAGACTCTAGGTTTTCCACTCCTCCCCAGTACCTAGAGAAGTCTTGGCGCCACGTAATACCTGGAGTTTGGTATACTGCCACTCCTCTATCCCAGAGTCCTCCTGTAAAGGAGAAACCACAGATGTACAATGAAAACCCCAAGTCTCAAGCTCCCAAAATCTCCCATCCCTTGGAATCAGCCTTCTTTCTGAGCTAACTGGGGGTTTACTTCTTATTGGGTCAATTTAATTCTCTTTTGGGAAGATATTTCATATGGGAATGATTTATGTCTCTGTATGAACCTTGGTTACAGGTCTAAATCCATCAGCAATAATACACCATATTGGGAATATGTTTCCTAGTAGATGGGTTCCTGACAGCAGCTGTATGATTCCCAGGTGATGTTTTCTGAGGAGCAAAGAGGCTGAGTTGATCTCTGGAGTGTATAAGAAGCTTATGGATCTGATTAACTTCTAAGTGTTGAGTTCTCTTTATAAAGGCTTTTTAACTTATTTATAGCACTGTTATGTTATGATATTTTATTATCATGCATTCATTTTTTATCTACTTTTCTTTGTGCCACTGAATCTGAATGCTGATGGGAAGCTTATCAGTTGATGAAAATATGCTCCCCAAGTGGTGTGACAGATCCAGGCCTAACCAGTCCATTTTACCATAATCCTGCCCTTGACTCTTGTTTCCATTACCTTCCTGTGACAAAGCTTCGAGGAGCTTGGCCTCCAGGGAGGCATTTTCTGGGATAATGCTTTGTTATCATCCCACCAACAAGCCATTATTCCAACGCTTTTTTCCTCTCTTAACCTCAATGCCTCAATTTCACAGTTTGCCGTTTCTTTAACTTGTTGCAAGATTTCATCCCATCCTACCAATAAGTTCCAGGCATCCCAATTGTAAATTTGGTTGCCTTGGGCGGGAGACCCTCCTTTGCAAAATAGTTGGAATACAGCTCTTCAAAAGCAGCCTTGACTTCTACCATTGGCTCTTCAGAGATAGTATTGGTGACCTCTAGGTGTGACGTAAATTGCAGGATAGTATGAATCTGTTTCTAAGTGATGGGGAATTACCACCCAAATCCACATAGAATTAATGATTAGCCACCAACACAGCTTCAGATATCTTTTAGTGAAATTTCCAATTGTAACTCCAGGATTAAGTAGAACAATTAATCCTAACCAAAGTAGTCCAAGATAAATGACCTGAGAAAGCATCAATGCATCTTCAGCGTAAAATTCTGGGCATTGGGAAGTAACACAATTATCAGTTTCCAGAATGGGGGGGAGCTTCAAGATTGGCTGGCATGAAATTGACATTGGCGGCACTGACAACAAAGCTCCAACTGCAGGGCCCCATCTTCCAGAAATGATTCAGGTCATAATCAGATTGTACAGAATATACCACAACAACCTGATCACAGGATGCATTTTTAAAATGGAAATTAGAACTGGGATAAATGATTTTTATTGAGTGAAATTTTTAGGAGGACTCAACTCTTAGAGTTGAAACAGGGAAAATTATTCAATATATATCAAAAATTGACTAAGCAATATAACCTGAATCTTGACCTCCTATTCCTTCCACATTGTTCAGAAAGTATCTGGTCCAGGTTGCAAAGAACCCTTGAATGACCAGTTTATGACAACCCTGCTGATTAACAAGCTCATATTGGGTGACCCTCAAATTATGTCAATTTATCAACGTCAGTTTGAAAGTGGGAACTGGTTTCAGCTGTCAGACTGGAGCAGCAGTGACCCATTTTTGATTGACTGTTTGGTTCAAATCTGTTAACTTGGTCAATTTTGATACAGGTTTCCCGGCTTTTCAAGCCTTCTTGCTTGGACAAACAATACACAGCATTATGAAACCTACCGTGACATTACCCTCCGCTTTAGCCCTGGGCACAATACTACCATCTGGGAGATGGATAAGGAGAAGTTCTTATGAGAAGTTTGGAGTTTCATAGCGGCTAAGGTAAGTTCAGGGTGACCAATAGCATTGGGATTGTGCTTGTAGAACTCCTGGATCAGATCAGAGAAATTTGAACAATTGTAGTGGGGAACCCAGGAGTTTTCAGAATCAGGATAACCTTTCCAAGATACCAAATATTCCAAACAGCAACAATTCTTGCGGGAAGCTAGAATACAATTTAACTTGTACTCAGGTTCTCCTTCCACAAGAATGGGTTGGGAAGAGGGGATCTCTGTTCCTTTGAAGGGAGTAAGGAGACATTCATGGAAGGTGTGGAAAATCTTGAAAGCAGGAGGTAAATCTAGCCAATAGGCGGAGGGACCAATCTGACGTTCTACCTTGAAGGGACCAACTTGCTTGGGACCCAATTTACAACATGGAACTTTAAGTTTCATATTGCAAGCATTGACCATGGCTAGATCACCTGGCCTGTAAGATGAACCTTCCTGGCGCTTACAATCTGTGTATTCCTTGTAAGTTATCACAGCAGCGGCAAGAGTAACCTGGAGCTCCTGATGGACCTGCTTCAATGTAGCAGCTTGATCAGTGACAGCTTCTACTTTACTAACCAAACAAGGACCCATATTGGACAAAGGATTGCAGCCCAGATTGGCATAAAATGACAATGCTTGAGTTGATGTGTGTGGAGCATTATTATATGTGAACTCTGCCATGGGTAGATTGTCACACCAGTCATCTTGTTGTGCATTAGTGTAGCCACGTAGGTAGACCTCCAAACTTTGGTTTACCCTCTCTGTTTGACCATTGGATTTGGGGTGAAAAGCAGTGGAGCGGCACAATTTGATACCAAGGATTCCAGTAAAAGCTTCCCAGAACTGAGCAATAAATTGAGGCCTGAGGTCACTTACAATCTCCATTGAGATGCCATGTAGGGAGAAGATTATATTCACAAATAAACTAGCGGTTTACACCAAAGTAATTGTGGTTGAGCAAGGTACAAAGTGTGCTATTTTTGTGAAATAATTGACCACCACCATGATTGTGTTAAACCCATTGGAATTGGAAAGTTCACCAATGAAATCCACCAACACAGATGTCCAGGGTCCCGCAGAAGGCTGTAGTGGAACCAGTAAACCAGTAGTCTTGTTCTGACTTGCCTTGGATCAAACACATACCAGAAAATCTCAAAAAAAGCTGCTACCTGTACTGTCAAACCTTTTCAGGAAAACTGGCGGCAGATTAGTTCCACTGTTTTGTTTTTCCCTGGATGGCCAGTTGTTGGACAGGTATGATTAGCCTCCATGATTTTGTCCCAAATAGTGCCATCAGGAACCCACAAGCAACCTTAATGATATAGGACTGGACCTATCTTATGATAACCTTGAGGCTGGCCCACTGGGTTTGTGCATGCTAGCTCTAATAGCCTATCATAGCCTTTGAACAAAGGTTGCAGAAACTTAACCTTGGAATATAGGTCCAGGTCTGCGCCCTCAGCTAAAGACATGGTGGCCAACGTAGCTGGCAGAGGCAATACAAAAGGCACCACCGCCTTGTCCAGGATCATAGTATTGGTGTTAAACTCAGCGTCCATACTAGCATCTGGGAGATGGGAAGGGTTTCTGCTAAGTGTTTTGTGTTCTGAGGCGCGGCACAGACACACAACAGGGAATCCTAACCTTAGGATTGGATTTTTACTAAGTATTGGTTATATGACAGGGAAGGCTATGTGATTACCTTGCGGCCTTGGAAGAATAATCTCTGCTAGGTGTGGCTAGAGAGAGGCGCAGAAGTACAGAAGACACAAAGACAAAAATGTGAATAGAACTTAATTTTATTGGTGAATATGAAAATATAATATATAGTGGTTGAGAATACCACAAAAAACTACCAGGACGGTAGGATCACTTGCCACAGGTATGAGTGGGGCAAGTGAGTTGCGCAGAGTCAGAAAACTGAACAATCATATTTCCTGATTCAGATATCAGCTCATTTTGAGAGGCAAAAGCAAAAGTGAGGGATTCGTCTTCAAAATGGCCCACCAAAGGCAAAATCAAAACATGGTGAATGCCGTTATTCACAATGCAGTACATCAGCCAAGTGATTGTCAGATCCCTTAATAAATTTGTAGCAGAACTTTTATCTCATCAGATTGCCATGCCATCTGGATTGACAACCTGAAAAAACACTGGGTTGTTGATAATACAGAAGAGCTTTATGGTCCGTTCTTACTACAAATGGGTGACATGCCAACATCAGGTGGTGATGCCAGTGCTTCAGGGATTCCACAACAGCCAACAATTCCTTGTCATAAATCATGTAGTTGCGTTCTCAAGCCTCCATCTTCTGGGAGAAATACCCTACAGGTCTCTCAATCCTGTGGCTAGCTGTCTGCAACAGCACACCAGCCACAGAATATTTAGAGGCGTCTGTGGAAACCACAAAAGGTAGCACAGGATCCACATGTCTTAACACAGATGACAACAACAAAAGAGCCTTGACTGCTGAGAACGCACTTGCGCACTTAGGCGTCCAGACCAAAGTTGTCTTTCCACTAGCCAAATATAAAGGGGCAGCCACTTCAGACAAGTGAGGGGTGAATTTCTTCAAGAACGTACATGTACCCAAGAAACTACGGAGTTGGGATGTTGTCACTGGCGTAGCATACTCTCAAACCACAGCTTCCTTGTCAGGGGCAATGGTGTGGCCATCCTCAAAGATAATATTACCCAGAAAGGTAACCTTACGTTTAAAGAATTCACACTTACTTCTTTTGATAATCAAGTTTGCCTGGAGAATGCGCTCTACAACTGCCAAAAAGTGGGCATTATGGGACTCCTCATCTGGAGAGAACACCAAGATATCATTCATATATGCAATGGCACAAACACCTAGGAGATCTCCCAAGACCAAATCAATTAGCCGCTGAAAGCAAGTTGGAGAATTCTTCAATCTAAAAGGCACTACCCAAAACTAGAAGATGCCCTTCTTGGTTCTGAATGATGTTAACCATTCCATTCCTTCTGCAATCCTGATTTGGTTGAAAGCATTCAACAGATCCAGTTTTGAGAATACCTTGGCCTTTTCAACACACCTAGAGATCTGTGCTTTGAGAGGTAAAGGGTAAGGATCCAGAATTGTAATGTTATTCAAATTCCTGTAGTCAACACAAAGACAAAGAGACCCATCAGACTTCTGAACAAACAATAACGGGGAGCAGATTGATAAAGCCTTCTTAAAAGTGTAGCCTTTGCCAACATGTCACAAGTCCACTATTCCAAACATGTGTCTTCCTTCAAGGTTAAAGGGTAAATAGGAGATGCAATGCAAATCAGATCAACAGTAACTTTAAAGTCAAAGTCAAACTGAGTGTTCTTGGGAAGGACTTCACCTCTGGTGGCGTCAAATGCCACAGACTAGGGTTGCAAGCATGCCGGTAAATCTGAACTTGCGGGGACAGGGACAGGAACCAGTTGTATGGTCTGCAATGATTGCTCCAATTCAGACATATCCAACAGCAGAATACAAATAGTTATACCCAAAGAGTGTTCCACCTGCAGCTCATTTTTCTCCAGTAAGGTCAATACATTATGATCTCTCCACCAACTCACTCCCAAAATGATAGGATACATCAGGGTAGAGCAAACAGAAAACCTTGCAGTAAAAGACTGACCTGCAACTACAAATTTAACCAGCTTCTTCAACTGGAAAGATGGAAATTTCTGACAGTTCCTGCCCCTAACAAGCATACCAGGATGATATTTAAGTTGCAGCAAGTCTGCAGTCTCCAAACTCATAAAGTTCTTGGAAGCACCGGTATCCAACAAAATGGCTGGCTAATAGATAGTTCAACCGTTATCAATGCTACCATAAAACAAGAAGTAACCAGAAATGGATTCTTTTGCAGCAAAGGTTGCAATCTTGGTGGGAGTCTGCTTCTCCTCAGTAGTACAGACAGCAGCTAAGGAGGCAGGGTGCTCCTGAAAGTATTGCTCAATCATTTCTTGAACAGCGGCAGGAAGAACAGGATGGTTATAATCAATGGGCACAAGAGGTAACTCTTTGGACATAACCTCAGAAGGCTTTGCAGGTATGACGCGTTGAAGCATTGCCAAAGAACTATCAGGAACAGACACCACAGGTGCCTCATTCACATTGACAGGTTTGTTCACCACTGCCAATTGCAACTGAGAAGAGCTACAAGAAGAACAATCCTGACTTTGGCTGGAAGGAACTGCCGCAGAACTAGGACCAGAAAATCAGGAGCGCACTGTGGGTTTGTCCTCAATTACCAACGTACCTTGCTTAGAAGTAGACGGGTTTGAGACCAGAGAAAGAATTTAGCTTACCAGGGCCTTAGTTGTGGTTAACAGGGAATCCCAAACCGCCAAATCCTGGCAAGTCTGGTCAACTGCTAACCACAACACTGAGAGTTTGTTCACCTCGGGAATATCAATTGTTTGGCAGTAGGCAAGAAACTGAGGAAGGAATACCAAAAGCAGAGTGGTACCCTGATGAAAGGCGTACAGCTTATGATATACTTTGAGCTCCTCAATAGATACACACAAATTTTTAACAAAGGGTATAGAGCTGCACTCTCAGTTAAAACATGTGGATTGAGCTCCACCGCGGACAACAACCATTTGCAAGCATCTTCAGAAAATTTTGTCATTACATGGTAAAATTGGGATTTGTGACTAAGGCCCAAAACGGAATAGAATGATAATGCTGACAAAACTTCACGCAAAATTTCATCAGTGGGTGGAGCAGGAAAATAATCTGGACGCCAAAATGACATGACACAACAGAAATGGGAAACAGAGGATCCAGTCTCAACAACTGCAACCAGAGATGGAAACCACAAATTAAAGAAAAGCCCAAACTGAAAACTTAGAAATAAACTGATGCAAATAAACATGGTAAACACAGAAATCTCAACAAAGCAGGAGAAAAGAAACACGGATTCAAGACAAACTGCTTCCAAAAACTCAGACGTAGAAGAGTTGAGTAATGTGACAGAAATTGTGGGATAGTATGATGCTGTTTCTAAGTGATGGGGAATCACCACCTGTGGTGAAATAGCTATGAGCTATGACACTATTTACCAGCTTCTGTTGACCAAACCAGGCTATAGGCCTCACCTGTTGGCCATACAATGCTATAGGCATTTCCTGTTGGTCATAGGAGGATATAGACCTCATCTGTTGTCCATACAATGCTATAGGTATCACCTGTCGGCCATACAAAGCTATAGGCCTCATCTGTTGTCCATGCGCTTCTATAGGCATTTCCTGTCATCTATAGGAAGCTATAGGCTTTATCTGTTGGCCAGACAAGTCTATAGGTCAAATATGTCGGCCAGATCATTCCACATGTCATATCTGTTGGTCAGATTAAGTATAAGTGATCTGTTAAACTGTCTGTTTCATAATGTTTCCAGATTATGCCCAATTTGCCACAATTGCCTTTGGAACAACCAGTTGCCAACTGACACTGATGATCTAACTTACAATCACTCTTGTCAGTTGAAATCTCCACATGAAACTGTAGCAACTAACTTTATTGATCATCAATATTCCATATTGTTGATCAACATTTCAGTTGGCTATCATCTCACAAATGCCTATATAATCTTCACTTGACTTATGTAATAAATTAGAGACCTTTTATTGTAAACCAAATACTGTTGTTTCTCCTTTAACTTGGATAAGTTACTTGTCAACTGCCTTTGCAGAGGTGCAGACCTTGGGTCTGTACAACCATGATAGCTTCTGTAAGCTACAAACAGATGTTGAGCTCGTGTTTTCAGCACTGTTAATATAGAGACACCTAGTAATCATAAGTCTGCTGTATGCCACTTATCCATTCTGAATCCTCTCTTCCCCTTCCCCAGTATCCATTGTCTGTCTGGATTCCAACTGATTAACATATACCCATTCCCTGCCAGCCCTGTTCTGACTCCATTGTCTTGTTGCCAACTGACAACTGAATCCTTCCCAAAGTATGTATTGTCTATCTAGTATCTAACTGACTACTATACACAAACTCTGTATCCTGTTATGTTGCTCTGTTGCCAACCAGCACCTGAACCTCTTTTGCTGTTGTTAATACTATGATCTTCATATATTGACAATATTCAGCAACTCCTCAGTTTATGCTGGCAAGGCATATTCTGTTGTACTCCACCTTGCCTGGTGCTCACATATCCAAGTACTGCTTAAGCCCAAAAGCCTGTTAGAGCAGTTACCACACCACCCAAATCCATATAGAAATAATGATTAACCACCAAAACTGCTTCAGACATCTTTTTGTGAAATTTCCAATTGTAACTCCAGGATTAAGTAGAACAATTAATCCTAACCAAAGTAGTCCAAGATAAATGACCTGAGAAAGCATCAATGCATCTTCAGCGTAAAATTCTGGGCATTGGAAAGTAACATGATTTTAAGTTTCCAGAATGGGGGGGGAGCTCCAAGATTGGCTGGCATGAAATTGACATTGGGCGGCACTGACAACAAAGTTCCAACTGCAGGGCCCCATCTTCCAGAAATGATTCAGGTCATAATCAGATTGTACAGAATATACCACAACAACCTGATCACAGGATACATTTTTAAAATGGAAATTAGAACTGGGATAAATGATTTTTATTGAGTGAAATTTTTAGGAGGACTCAACTCTTAGAATTAAAACAGGGAAAATTATTCAATATATATCAAAAATTGACTAAGCAATATAACCTGAATCTTGAACTCCTATTCCTTCCACATTGTTTAGAAAGTATCTGGTCCAGGTTGCAAAGAACCCTTGAATGACCAGTTTCTAATGACCCTGCTGATTAACAAGCTCATATCAGGTGACCCTCAATTTACGTTGATTTATCAACATCTGTTTGAAAGGGGAAGCTGGTTTCAGCTGGCAGACCAGAGCAGCTGTGACCCATTTTCAATCAACTGTTTGGTTCAAATCTGTTAACTTGGTCAATTTTGATACAGGTTTACCAGCTTTTAGAGCCTTCTTTCTTGGACAAACAATACCCAGCATTATGGAACCTACCATGACACTAGGCTGGACCAAGCTTCTTCCAATGAACTACTAGGTACTTCCTTGCAGCGGCGGTCTCTACACAAAGCACCCCAAATTTGGCTCTCTCAAATTTTAACAAAGAAGACATGATAATTGAAAAATAGGTGAAGGAAAGCGTCAAAACCAACAATGTGAATATATTTTATTAATGTTTAACTGTTTTTGTTTATATACCATTTGGGGCATATACAGCTGAAAACCCCTCCAGTTCCTAAATCAACCAATGATTTGTGTCACGTGGTCTATGACTTTTGAGTCATCCAACATAGATCTTTACCTAAAAGATCACCAACAATTCTCAACCTATGAGAATTAACTTACAATGGGCAGAAGTCACCTGACTCCATTCAACTCAATGTACCAATTTGGCATGGAACTTCACCAGCTCTCAGCGCCAAAACCCTGTGGATTACACATCCCAAAACTCAGCTATCAGTGTTCCAACTGAGAACCAGCTGATCAAACCTGAATTCCTAGGTATCCTTGCCTTTATTTAGTTATCTTTGCATTTAATGGTTTTTTGCCTTAAAACCCATTAAAATGCTTCAAAACTCAAACTTAGCACCTCAGCGCTTTACAAAATCACTTAGGCAGCGTAGCAGTGCTTCCATCCTAATGAATTTGCAAAGACGGCACTTTTAACCCAAAATCCCGGGGTTTCCTTATAGTTAACCTTAACCAAACCTCTTGACACAGTCAAGACTATTAAACAATATAATTAAATCCTCATTAATTATATCACCATACATTTATTAATTAATCTTCCCAATTAATTAAACCATTTTTGAGACACCCAGTCTCCAAGATTGACTCGGCCAATCTTGACCTCTGTTCTTTTACTGAACATAGATATCCAGTTCCCAGGAATCTTTACCTTAAGACTTCCAAAACCCTATCTATATGCAATAAACAACAAAAATAGAAATAACTTTATACTTTGGAGCATTTATTTGGCTAAATCCCCAACAGTGACTGTAGTACAGTCACAAGTGGCTTCCTTAAATCTTCCCAATGTGCCTTCCATAAAAGCCAATGTTGGAAGTTTTGATGCAAAAATTGAGATTAAGCACTTTTCTTTTCTATAATGTACATAATTTATTTTAAACAGCCTTTTCTTTCTCAAGCCATCAACTTGGCTATTTTTTATTAGTCTGGATAATTTTTTGAGCACTGTCAGGAAGCCAGTCATAGGTAGAGGAATTGGGCGGCTTGGGGTGTGGTGTGGCCAAGCCAGTGGGTAAGGCCTACCATAGAATGGGTGCTAACTTGATAATGTAAGATACAAATTGCCCGAGCAAGGACCAGGGTCTAGAGTTGGGGACCATGGAATCCACCAATCCTGTCAAAGTAATATAGAGTGCTCCAAACAGTTGGGTAGAGGTGGTCTCAGCTGCTGCGGTAGATTCCAGTGGGCGGTCCGGTCTAGGGGTTAAGGGCGGAGTCATGGGGACAAAATACACTGGTAGGTAGTTGTACTTGTCTTTGAACAACAAGGGCGGTATCTCAATCCTCTTTCCTTTGAGTCCTATGTATTTGGTTTCTCTAGTCCTTGCCAAAGGGTCAGCAATGAGGATGGTGTCCAAGTTGTACTCCAAATAAGCTGGGTTGGGCGGGTATTCAGTAAAGTGCACAGGTCCAAAGGGGGCTCCTGGGGGTCAGTATAATGCCTGGGGCGTTTGGCAGGTTGGTCTCTGGAGGGGGCGGCAGACTGGTTGTCTACTTGGCTGGAATTAAGATGGAAGATCACTAAGACTAGATAGGGTAAGATTTGTTTGAACCAAAGGTTCATAAAACTTTATTATCAAAAACAACAATGTGGTCATCACCACACTGCCAGTATTTTTATACCATGTGATTTTGCTTCTTTGCTTTTTGTAGGATTCAGGTCCATGAGCGGTTTGCCAGTGGGGCATGGATCTTGGCTTGGGGTCTTGAGGGCGGCAGATCCAGGTTGTGCCTGCTCTGGTGAATAGAAGTGGCAATGCTTAATTTCACACTTTGGTTCACCATGTCACCTGAGCAGGCTAATTGTATTTCCCTTCCTGGACTGGGGACTAGCAAAAGTTGATGCTTATTAGCAGGTCTAGTAGGGGGTCTCATCCAAGCCACAGCTTTTGCGTAGGTCTGGGCCCTTAGTGGCACCAGTTTGGCAGTTCTTGGCTGGGCTGGCTCTGGTGAGCCGAGGTGGCAATGCTTTATTTTGCTGCTGTTGTTCACCATGTCACCTGAGCTGGCCAATTGCAATACTTTTTCTGGACTGGAGACTGCCAACAGCTGGCGTTTGATGGCAGGGCTAGTAGTAGGTCTTTTCCCAACCTCCTTTAGGCAGACCACATCTCCTGCGTAGGTATGGGTCTTCAGTGGCACCGGTTTGGTGGCAATCTGGCAACCATTTGGGGAATCCTCAGTATTAGGCCGGCGGGTTGCGGGGCAACTTAATAATTTGAGTCTGTGGCTTAACAGATTGGTGGGTCCTGGACCGTCCTGGGGGGCCAATCCGCCTTCAGGGGACTGGGGTTCAACTCTTGGGTTTTCAATACAAATATTAAAATGTCATTCATGACAAGCACAAGTTTTACTTTTAAAGGTTTACTAAGTGGTATCTTAAATCTAGGCTGGCTAGGTTTAACTCCTTGTGGATTCAGATCTTTATTCCTCATCATACTTGCATTGACTGTCACTATCCTGATATTTCTGTCAAACTTATGACACAGTGGCCCCTTTCACAATAAAAAATACTTTTATCAATAATTATAATCTGTCACAACATTTACAATGTCTCTCTCTTAGGAAAACAATTCCCCAAGAGACAACCTGATCAATGAATAATTGTAACACTCTTATCAGCTGTTCATGTTATATGGGAATCAAACATTTCAAATTCTAAATGGAAATTCCCAGGACAAGCCCAATGACTACCATGACATACATGGATAGTATGTTGCTCTGATGATACTATATAATCCTCTAAATTCATACAGTAGTTTTAAAAGCTATGGCAACAATCAAAAATACTTCAAATTAAAAAAATCAGATGTAAAAAAAATTAAAAATAGACAAATTTATATTAATTTACAATATATTTATTTATTTTTAATTTTGTTTACATCTGAGTTATTTTTTTAAAAATCTGAAGTATTTTTGCTTGTCACCATAGCTTTTAAAACTACTGTATTAACAAAGTATCATTATCTTCTTAATTTTCCTCTTTGTCTTGTTTTATATACTTCCAAGAAGTATATGTGCAACATTAGCATATATTTCTCAATAAGTACATATTTTCATATTTTAATTACTTTGGTTTTTAATAGTATATATAAAAGCAGATGCCTAAATCATCCTTTATAAAGTTTTGTGTATTATCTGGTGCTTATTATTAATATCATATTTCTTGACTCAGAAGCAAAGTATTCTGCATTAATCTTCTCATTTTCAACCCCCACTATAAAAGATAGATATTTAATTGCATTTATAAAAGTGTTTCTTACATGTTTAGATTACAAAGTGATTTATCTTGAGCTCAAAAAACTTCTTGTTATCTCAGAAATCCCATCTCTAATTAATGCAAAGAGGGTGTGAGGGCCCAGATAGTCCTGACTGGCAGACATTAGCGCAATATTACTACTAATAAACTATTAAAAATATCAAGCTCAATTTTAACTTTATTTCATGGCTAAACTTAGAAGAATCACAATGAAAGAGAGAGAAATTAGGTTCCATCTATACTATTTTTATCAAGATTAATATTTTCAGACTGTTTCTAAAGGCTCTTGGGTCTTTATCTGAGGGCTCATGTTGAGATTTTGTGTTGCAACATCTTTGATTTCTCCCTCTTGGGGAATTAATGCCCCAAGTAGTTCACCAAATGAGTCACCAAATGGCTCACCGTCTAATCAATAGATTGGTGGCACTCCTATCATTTGATCATCTATTACAGGATCACACAATCCAGCTCCTAAGCGGAACAAAACTTGAGTAAGCCTTGTGACTTAAGAGGAACACTACTCAGATAAGCCCCATGACCATCATGACGTACATGGACAATATGTGGCTTCTCATGAGACTATATATTATCCTATATTCATATCCAATAAAGTATCATTCTTCTCTTAAATCTTCCCCTTTATCTTGTTTATTATACTTCCCAGAAGTATAATCTCAACATTTGAAACATCAGTTGACTAAATTCAATGATATCTTTTTGGCCACATTTGAAGTTTAGCTATTGCTTTCTTGAGACATCTAAAAATAGCTTGGCTTGATTATTTATTTGGGCTTTCATTTGATTGCAAGAAAATATAAAACAAACCCCTAAAAGCTGAGTTATTATTTACTTTGCCTACACAATAAATATTGTCTTTTTAGATTTAAAATAAAATTTGGTGTTTATTTTGGGATATGTTGATGATCTAATCAAACTTGAATCTTTAAATCAGCATAACTTTTGATTTAGGTCCTTAAAAAGTTTAGCAAGATACTTTTATGACAGCAAAGTTATGTTTTATCAACCAGTGTAATTAAAAATAAAACCCTGTAATTTTCATGTCATGACAGGCCATTAAAACTAAGATAGCAATTTTGTCAGACCAGGTCCTTACAGTGGGTCAGCAACTTTAAAAATGTTGTAACTGTGCTGTTTTAGCAAAGTTACAAGGGGAAAAATAATTGAAACTAGATGATATTTTTTATTGAGATATAGATGTTTTATAGTTATTGTGAATAAAGCTAGTAAGAACATTATTATGAAGATCACTTGGTTGGACAGCTAGAGAGATGACTTGATCCTTGTAATGAGCCAAGTGCTGAATTGAGCCATTCAATGTACAGGGATTACCATTTGGTCATGTTGATGGATTTTTAAATTTGAGTCAACTTCCACATTTGGATTTGGGTCACTTGGAAGTCAGATTGTGGGTCACAAACCGATTTAGTTGGAACCTTGGGGGGTCAACCCCATTGTTTTGATACACCCAACCATCTGAGGGCCGGCTTCCTCAGGCAGAAGATCTGCTGGAAGGTTAATGGGGGCAAGGGCGCCATATTGCGCTAGTTGAAGTTTGGTTGCAAGGAGGGCGGTTTATTGTTGCTTCTGTTGAGCTTTGCAGGGATAGAGCCTATTGTGGTTTAGGACCTTATAACGTTTTCTCGTTCTCAAACCTTGCACAGGTAATTTTTGTTATCATTTACCTTTAAGATGATAGCAGCCCCTACTTTTTTCAAGCTTTAGCTTGCTTTTGCTGCTGTTTATTACCCATACTTTGTCCCTAACTTCATGTCTATCTTGGTGTGGGACAAACATGTTTTATAGCCTTTTTTCCTCTATCCCCTTTTGATTCAAGTTGGCTCAGAGTACTTGGGAGTCAGAAAAAACATTATCTTTCTTGGTATTGTTGAGATTATACTTCTAGGAAGTATAATAAACGAGATAAAGGGGAAGATTTAAGAGAAGAATGATACTTTATTTGATATGAAAAGAAGGTATTATATAGTATCATCAGAAGCCACATATTGTCCATGTACATCATGATGGTCATGGGGCTTATCTGAGTAGTGTTCCTCTTAAGTCACAAGGCTTACTCAAGTTGTGTTCCACTTAGGAGCTGGATTGTGTGATCCCTGTAATAGATGGTTGAATGATAGGAGTGCCACCAATCTATTGATTAGACAGTGAGCCATTCAATGTCTCATTCAGTGAACTACTTGGGGCGTTAATTCCCCAAGAGGGAGTAATAAAAGATGTTGCAACATCTCCCCCTGGGGTGCTGGAATGCAGAGCCTTGGGAATTTTCTTCAGAGAGTCAGAGATGCGTGATTGGTATTGGTCCAATTTGGCGTTAGGGACAGGGAGTTTGGAATTTTATTGGACTATCCTGGCTTTACATAGGCAGAGTTGGTTGTGATGCATACACTTCATCTTGGTTTGCGCTCCAATACCCTTGATAATGTAGGTAATATTGGGTTTGACTACCATAACAATGCCTGGTCTGCACAATCCTGGATCCAATTTGTGCTGGTTGTGGTTGACAACCCAGATCTTGTCTACGGGCTGGAACCTTTTCTATTGTAGCAGGATTGCTTCTCTCTTGACTCTTTTGCGTTCAATTTCCTCTTGGTACTTTCTAGCTTGCTGTATGTTGGGGTTGTTGGCTTCTGACACTTTCTTAGGTAGAGGTAACCGGGGTCCTGAAGCTGTACTAACGAGATTGGGCTTTTGCTCATAGACTAGCTTGGATGGGCTTTTGCCAGTGTTCCAATTAACTTGCGTTTGGCAGACCATGAGTGCTGTTGGAAACATGTCAACCCAAGCCTTTGGATTGTTAGCAGATAACTTACTGAGGGCTTCTACAAGAGCGCCGTTTAGTTGTTCCACTTGTCCATTTGCTTGAGGATGATATGGGCTGGCTGTGATGTGTCTTATTCTGTTCTTGGCAAGGTATATGTTAGTGTCAATGGCTTTGAGTTTGATGACCCCATCTGTGATTAGGAGGTCAGGCTTCCAAAACTTGCCTATGATTTCCTTGCTAATGAATTGTCTCACATCATTGCCTTTGTGCTCCTTTGTGGCTTGTGCCACTGGCCATCTGGTTTCATAGTTGATAGCTGTTATGATGTACTTTTCCCCTTTATTTTCACTGGGCATTGGTCCTACTATATCTAACAACCATACCTTGAAGGGTTGTGTGATGGATAAGGGTACCACTGACTTGGGTGGTGCTTTGGTTTAGGCGTACTTTTCACAGACTTCACATTGCTCCAATACCTCTTTGATGGCATCTAGCATATTGGGCCACCAGTAGCTTGTTTTAAGATACTTGTGTAGGTTTCTGCTACAGGTGTGTCCCAGGTCTCTGTGATATCTGAGGATGGTGTTAATCTTTTGAGTTGCCAGAACGTAAGGTACAGTGTCACCACTTGGAAGTATTCAGTGTAGAGTACCATATACATTTTTGAACAGATGTTTGTTCTTAAGGACATTTTCTTGTACATCCATGGGAGTTCCTGGTGAAAAACTTCCTGGAGATTCCCCATAATGAGCATGGGCCAGTTGGGGTTGTCATCAGTGCATAGGACATGCTTGCTGTACAGCCTTGATAGGGAATCTGCGGTAAGCATTTCCTTGCCTGGTTTGTATTTTATTTGCATGGTATATCTCTGTATGAGACTCATCCATTTGGCTTGTCTTCTTGACAGGTGCTGTTGTGTTTTTAAGAACACTAGGGATTTGTGATTGGTGAGCACCTTGAATGTCTGAGCTTCTTCCAGGTAACAATGCCACTTTAGGAGGCAGTGTACAATGGCCACTAATTCTTTGTTATGGATGGGGAATCTTTGTTCACCATCAGAGAGTTTTTTTGACTCATATGCTACAGGGAGAAATTCTTTCTCTGCTGTTTGGATGCGGAGTACTCCTCCTATAGCGCAGTCAGAGGCGTTGGTTTCTAGTTCATATATCCCTTCTTGGTTTAGATACTGGAGTATGGGGGTGGTGATCATTTTTTCTTTCAACATGCAGAAATGTTGGTCTTGTAATGGAGTACATACAAACTTAGTTGTTTTGCCTGCAATGGCTGTTACGGGAGCCGTCAGAGCGCCCCAGTTGGGGATGAACCTTCTGACGTAGGCTACCATGCCCAGGAAGGTGTGGAGTTCACTTTTGTTTCTGGGGGCTGGAATTTTGGTTATGGCGCGTATTTTCTCTGGATCTGGTTTGATCCCGTCTTTGCTAACAATGTGGCCAAGGAAGGGGAGTTCCAATGAGAATAAGTCATATTTTAATGGTTTGGCAATGAGTTGATTTTCCTTGAGGGTGCGGAGAACTAGGCAGATGTCTTCCCAGTGTTGTTTTAAGTTCAGGCTGTAGATGATTATGTCATCCAGGTAGATAATTGCTTGTTTCCCAATGTGTTCTTTGAAAACCTGGTTCATGAAAGTCACAAAGGTACTTAGAGCATTTTTCATGCCAAAGTTAAGGACAACACATTTGAAGGATCTGTATTTGGTTCTGAACGCCGTCTTTGGGATGTCTTCAGGTTTCACGCAAATTTGGTGGTAACATGCTGTCAGATCAATTTTTGTGAAGATTTGGGACCCCCCAGGGCGTCAAAAAAGTCATCAATAAGGGGCAGGGGATACCTGTTCTTAATTGTGGCCTCATTGAGCACCCTGTAGTCAGTGACCAGGCAAAGTTCTCCATCTTTCTTTGCCACAAAGAAGACAGCAGCGCCAAATGGTGATTTTGAGGGTCTAATGAGGCCTTTGTCCAGAGCCTTGTCAAGGTAGGCCTTTAGGGTGTTGTCTTCTTGGGATGTTAAGCAATAGATAGGGCAGGCCTTGGGTACGCTTCCTTTAGAGTTGATTTCATGTTGTATGCCGCAGTTGGGTGGTAACCCGGGTAATGATTCCTGGAAAACAGAGGGGAATTATTTGATTAGCTGATCACAGATGTAGTCTTGTTCACATCTCGCTTCTGTATTCTTAAAGTGAATGATTTTGTATCTACAGGTATTCCAATTGATCTTGCTGGGGTCTGTCTCCTCTTCTGCTTCCATTATCTTTACAAACACATGGTTGCACATGAGGGTGTCAAGGTGAGTCAGGTAGATGTGATGGTGTACTTTGCCGCGCTAGATGATGAGAGTGGCACTGTCCCAATCAATATGGGGTTTGGTTTTCTGCATCCAATCTAAGCCTAGTATCACATCATATTTAGGGATTGGTATGATAGGGCCGCTGATTGTTGTTTGCACATCTCCAATTTGAGTGCAGAAACGTTTTATCTCTTTAGTGACTGGTGTGCTTCTGTTTCCTGCCATGATGACTCTCCTGAAACTGCTCCAAACTGTTGGTAATTTCATAAGGTTGGAAATTTTTTTGTTAACAAGGGATTGATCTGCTCCAGTGTCAAATAGTGCTGTACCCTGGTATCTGCAAAAATGGAAAGGATAGGTAAGGAGTTTATTTCCAGTTTGGGCAGCAAACAGTAGAGGGTTGCTGGAGGGCACTTAGATCATGGTGATTGAGTCCACATATTGGTCCCTGTACAAGTCTTGTGAGTTGGGACAGGGCGGCTTGCCTAAGCACTCTTCTGAGCTTTTCCCTCCTTGTTGGTATCTTTGGTGCTTGCCTGGTTGGCTTGGGCTGTACAATTCCTATTTTGAGGGTGAGGGTTATTGGCTCAATTGTTCTGCTTATTGGGACAAGCGTCCTTATTAGCTGTGGGGCTCTCCTTGCGTTTGCTGGTTGTGTGTAGGTTGTCAGATTTCTGTACCACGCACTTTCCCTCTAGGAATACGTCCTCAAGGTTCTTGCAGCGGGTCATGTCAAACTGTCGTCTAATGTGCGTAGGGAGGCCATTGTAGAAGCCCAGGAGGGGTCCAGGTTTATCAATGTTGATGGTGTTAGGTACAAGGTCATGTAGGTCTTCATACACTGCAATATATTCTTTGATTGTTCCTGTCATCTTGATAGGTTCAAAGTTCTGTCATGATTACTTGTCAGAATCATTAATGGAGAACTTTTTGAGAAAGTTGTCTTTAAACAGCTCCTAGTTTTCCTTCTGGTTGGGGTGTTGGGCTATTCACCCACTTACAAACTGTGATGCAATTCATGTGACGCAGAGAGAGATCTCACTGACCCAGAGTCTGTGGGGGTATTCTACTTGCTCAAATTTGCTTTCAGTACTGTTGATCCAAAGGGAGGTGTTTTCACAATGTAGTCCCAGAAAGATGCCAATTTCAGCTGTACGTAGGCGCTGGAATACAAGATTGGGTATTTCAGGCTGTTGTGGTGCTGTTATGATTGTTGTGGTGGGTAACAATATGCGAGCTTTGAGAGTGTTGTATTGTTCTACAGGTACAAGGACGTTACCGTAGATAACAAAGCCTGTTGGGGCGTCTTGTCCTTCTTTGTAGTCTCTCCAGCTGCTGGGGAGTACCATTGTTTGAGTATTTTTCTTAGGAGAAATTTTCCCTTAAGTTAGGTAGCTATGGATAACCTACCTGTGCTATCACTGTCAAGATTATACTTCTGGGAAGTATAATAAACAAGATAAAGAGGAAGATTTAAGAGAATAATGATACTTTATTTGATATGAATAGAAGGTATTATATAGTATCATGGGAAGCCACATGTTGTCCATGTACTTCATGATGGTCATGGGGCTTATCTGAGTAGTGTTCCTCTTAAGTCACAAGGCTTACTCAAGTTGTGTTCCACTTAGGAGCTGGATTGTGTGATCCCCGTAATAGATGGTCAAATGATAGGGGTGCCACTGATATATTAATTAGATGGTGAGCCATTTGGTGAACTACTTGGGGCGTTAATTCCCTGAGAGGGAGTAATCAAAGATGTTGCAACAGTATCTCTAACTTAAGCCCTGTGAGAGCCTTGATAATGTTTGGTTGTATGCCATATACTAGTTCAAACAGACTTTTTCCGGTGGATCTGTTCATCCAAGTGCAACACACAAAAAGTGTGGTTGTTAGTTGTTTGTGCTTGACCTCTGATGCCCTGGCGGTGAGTTTGGCAAGGGACTGCACCAGGCTGCCATTCAGTTGCTTGACTCTGCTGTTGTCTTTAGGATGATATGGCGTGGTTAAATTGTGTTTTACGCCTTGTTTGATAAGGTAGATGTTTGTATTATCAGAGGTCAATTATTTTTCTCCATCATTAATCAATATTTCTGGTTTTCTAAACTTACTGATAATATCCTTGCCTATGAATTTTGCACATTGTTACCAGTGTGGGCCTTGACAGCCTGCACCACTGGCCATCAATTAGCAAAGCCAATGGCTGTGATGAGATATTCATTATCATTGTGTTTCCCTGGCATGGGCCCCACAATGTCTAGGGCCTACACCTTGAAAAGATAGTTTTGTGAAAATAGGTAGTAAAGATTTGGGTGGTGTGTCACTTTTGACAAAAAAAATTGCATACCTCACATTGATCAAGTACTTTCTGTACGTCTTGGTGCAATGTGGACCACCAGGCCTTATGTTTTAAGAACTTGTATAGGTTAAGCTCTTGGTGTGGCCTAGGTCTTGGTGGTATCAGAAAATGGTGTTAGTCCTTTGATGAGTGGGTATGAATGGGATGGTTGTTCCATCAGTCATTTTTTGGTGGAGGGTTCCATAGACATCCACAAATAGATGCACATTCTTTACTACAGTGTCTTGGGTGATGTTGTTTGTGCACAGGGGAAATTACTTGTCCTTGTTACATATTACTAGGAGTGGCCAGTCTGTTTACAACCTGTTTTGACCTCTTGAAGCTCTTACATATGGGACATTATTTTTCTTGTTATGCCTAGGCGCCAGATTGGTTATTTTATAACTTAATCACATTATTCATATTCAAATTATTCAGAAAGAGTAAAATACAACCAATCCCAAATATTTAATTGATCTTGGGCTTGGGTGATTTTTTAAAAAATAATTCATTGATTTTATAATTGAAAATTGCAACTTATAGTACTACTGAAAATATCTTAAGTGCTACTACAAACCAAAAATATTTATGATGAGTTGCATGGGAGAGTAATAGCAGCCCCAAAGCTATAAATGCTATTACCCTATCTTTGGCTCATCATAAATATTCTTAGTTTGTTTCAGAAAAAAAGGTTGTTGTTTTTGAAAGACTGATAACTCTATTTAAAATACACCCTCTAGTAAGCTGCCCTACTTCATGAAATTGCCCCAATACACTACTAGCATCTTCTGATATTTTTGTTTCTCTGGTATCATCACGTGATTTCAAATGATAAAATATCTCAGAATATTCTGAGAAGCTTTCAAATGTTAAAGGTGAAGTATATAACTTCCCATCTTTCATCAAATATGAAAGATTAATGCGCAGATTTTTAACTTCAAGCTCTCTTTTTATAGGCCTAAATTTCCTTTCATAAATATAAAAAAATGCTTTTTGGGAAACAATTGAACCAGTTAAAGCTGAATTGTATAATCCTTTTCTTCTTTCTTCTTTCTCACAAATATTTTTTAGATCATTAATGTTGTTAATATAAAGTACATTTTCTTTTTCCTTTAAAATTTTTGATATTACACCAAAGTGACCATCAACAATGCTTTTTCCATGGCATTCAACAAAACGGTTATATTTTATAGAACCCTTAATATATTTAGGTGCCTCTTTAAATAAGTAATATAAAAATTCATATGATCTAAAATGATTTCCATTATCCATCCATACTTTTATATTTCTTATTTTTTTAAATCTATCTAATTTAAGAAGTCTTATTAGACATTCACCTAAAAATAAAGAATCATGTGATAATATTTGAGACAAAAAATCATGATATTCATATTTAATTTTATTGTTTTCTTTAAAAACTAATGCAAACCCTAATAATGAG
Source organism: Entomophthora muscae (assembly GCA_014839935.2). Lineage (NCBI taxonomy): Eukaryota > Fungi > Entomophthoromycota > Entomophthoromycetes > Entomophthorales > Entomophthoraceae > Entomophthora > Entomophthora muscae. The sequence goes on from QTSX02005698.1 coordinate 87,468, forward strand.
ATTGGTTTTTTTAATAAAAACCATTATTGGTCTCAATTGAACCACCTCCAACCTTTAAGTTTTCTTTATAATCTATAACTACAACACAAGACTCATCATCTAGTTCATTAATATCTTTTTTATATTCACAATTTTGATGAACATAAAAGTCTTGGTGCTGATTAATAGTCTTTAAGTCATTGTCTATAGATTCTGGTAATGGTAAGTTTTTACTTTCACATTATTCCTTCTTTTTTCTAGTGAATTTTTTGAATTACAAATATTGCACATATCAGTTTGTTTTTTACTTTTTATTATATTTTTAGGGATTAATTTATAGTAAGTGGAAATTGAAACTGAAATTTCATTTTTTATTTTCATATTTTCATATATTTCTTTTTTTGTTTTAAGTAGAGAGTATTTAATTTCAGTTGAGTAATTACTCATCTCTTTTTCTATATCTTTATAAATTTTTTCAGGCACTTTTTTTGTAAACTGGCTTGTTTCAAAAGAATTTTCCAGCAATTTTTTAATTATTCTTTTAGTTATTTCTTTTTTTAATGAATAGTTATTATTTTTTTGGCTTTTTTTGTTTAAGCTTACATTTTTATTTTTGTTTATTTTTCTTGAGTATTCAAACTCACTTTTGGTTATATTAAACCCCATATCATTAAGCTCTTTTAAAGAGTAACTGGAAGTAACCAGAGATCACAAGGCTGGGAGATGTTTTTGGGGAGAAGATTTCATGAGATCCTTTAAGTTTTCAATGAACTCATTGCCTTTTTGATTTTGAATAGTTGGCAGGAACTGAGCTTTCCCAAATTCAGTTTGAGTAAGGAAGTGCTTGATGAAATTATCAAGATCATCACCAGCAATAAAGAGAGATGCCTTTTTTAACATTGCAATTCTCTCTCTTTTTGTTGAAGCTCCCAAGGGAAAAAAGGGTAGCATGAAAGAAGTAAATTTAACTGAGGACATGGTAGTATTTTGAATCTGTAATTAGGTCAGATCTCTGATGTGTGCCTTAATGATGGGGTAGTTCTGATCAGAATGTGGCCTTTGAATGGGGTCTTTTGGATTAGAAGCCTTGTGATGCTTTAGCTCTTATATACCAAGCTAAATGACACCATTCTGAAAGAAATGGTGTGATAGCTTTTATTATAGTTGAACTTGAATTTATGTTTGCAGAAATTAATTAAATACCCAGTTTTCATGCACAAGTGATATATGTGAAGCAGCTAAGCATTATTATTACATCATATCCTCTTTGTAATCAATGTAAATCAATTAAAATGATGTATTCAGTTAATTGTAACTCTTCTGCATATTTTTAAAATGATAAAATATTAAATAATTCCATTTAAAGAATGCTTAATTTGAGGTTTGAAGCTCACTTGAACCTTAAAATCAATCTAAACAGTGATAAAAACATCCTAACTTCAAACTATCATAAAATCCTAGAGAATTGAGCTTTTTAAATAAAATAAAATGCGAAAATAAAGCCATGAATCTTATCTTTAATTTTGTCAAATAAAAAACATCTGTTGTGTATTGAAAAAGAGTATTTATTAGCTTTGAAGTGATCTACTTTATATCATTAGATATAATCATATAATAAAATCTGGATTATGCTCTTTTAAATTACTTTCGCTTTAATATTGAGCATAGTATACATATTAAAATTTTTACACCAATAGAAAGATAAGATTCTTAGCTTTATTTTGATAGTTTACAGTGTGAAAAAATATTAATTTTTCATTGAGTTATTAATGTTTTAAATATAAATTGTGTAATTAGTTACATTTTCAAAATCGAACTGTGTTATGCTGCGACTTGAGCAGCATGTGCATTAGAAAATGGCCTAATCTATAAAATAATGACCCATATATTTAGGAAAGGGCATCAGCTGTTACTAGTTCCGGTCCAGGTTTATATTGAATATTCATATTGAATCTTTTCAAGAACACTATCCAGTGTTCCTGTCAGCAGGAGAGGTTAGCCTGTGTTTTGAAATAGATGAGGAACTTGTGGTCTGCCAAGGTGGTAAACTCTTCTTGTCTCTCTAAGTAGCAGCGTCATTTATCTAGACAGTGCACAATGTCCAATAACTCCTTGTCATGTATTGGATAGCAGCACTTCCCATTTTTCAGCTTACAGGATTCATAGACTACAATCAAAAAGTAGCCAGTGATTGTCTTGATGTGGAGCACACCTCCAATGGATGTGTCAGAGGTATCTGTTTCCATTTGGTAATCACCATCTCCTATAGGATATTTTAGGATGGGAGCAGCCACCAGTTTTCCTTTTAGACAGCAGAAGCAGAGGTCTTGCTGTGAAGTCCACACAAACTTAGACTTGGCCCCTGTGATAGCAGACAGTGGTGCTATGAGGATGCTGTAGTCTGGTATGAAATGTTGTATCTAGGCTATCATTCCTAAGAAGGTTCTAAGTTCTCTTCTATCTTTGGGTGGTGGCATCTTACAGATGGTCTGAATCTTTTTTTCATCTGGTTTGATACCTTTTTTAGCCACCAAATATCCTAGGAAAGTAAGTTGTTCACAATATAATTGGAATTTAGATGGCTTAGCAAGTAGTTTGTGTTGTGCCAAGGTTGCAAACACTGCCTCCAGATCTTTGTGGTGTTGCTCTTTGGTGGGACTATATGCAATGATATCATCCAAGTATACCAGAGCGTGCTTTTAAATGTGTGGCACAAAGTCTTCTTTAATGAGTGTGACTAAGGTTGACAGAGTGTTAGTCATTCTAAAGTTAAGAACAACACACTCATACAAGCCATACTTAGTTTGGAATGCCGTTTTTGGGATATCTTCCTTTTTAATGCAAATTTGATTGTATTCAGCAGTCTGGTCAATCTTAGAGAAGTTGGTTGCCCTGCCTAAGGCATCAAAGTGGTTGTCAATGAGTGGGAGAGGGTAGCAATTCTTGATGGTGACCTTGTTTAACATGCAGTATTGGTGACTAACCTGAGGGAAACATCTTTATTTGCTACAAAAAAATACATCTGCCCCAAAGGGTGATTGTGAAGGCCAGATGAGTTCTTTCTCCAGAGCTTCTTTAAGGTAGGCACAAAGTGTGTCATCCTCATTGAGCATGAGGCAGTATATGAAGTGTGCCTTGGGAACTGCCCCTTGAGTTGGACAGTGTGCTATATGTGCTTTTTGGGCAGCAGTCCTAGAAGGGCTTCATTAAAGATCTCTGAATGTTGGGCCACTATGTCCTGATACTGAGGGGTGGCAGTATATTGTTGATTCTTGGAGTGTATGACCTTGTACTGACAGGAGTCCCAGGCAATTGCCTTGAGGCTGTCCTATTTTCCTTGGTCTCTGTAATATGTACAAAAATGTGGTCCCAAAGTAGTTGGTCTACTGTATTGGGGTAAATTTTGTGGTTGATTCCTTCTTGTTTGATGGTCAATACTGAGGTGGCCCAGTCCACGCAGGGCTTATTCTTTTCTCAGCCAGTTCAAGCCAAGTACCACATCAAATCTGGGAAGTCACTGAAAGGTTCTTAGATAGTAGAGTGGAGGTTCTCCAGCATGATGGAAAAGGGGGAAGTTTCCCAGGTAACATTAATGTGATGTTCATCATCTAAAGCCATGTTGTTAATCCACAACAGATTGGTGGTTAGCTTGAACTTATCCAAAAAATCTTCTATTGACAAGGGTATGGTCTACACCTGAGTCCAATAGTGCTGAGCCTGTGTAACTTCAAAAGCAGAAAGGGTAAGACATCAGTTTATTGGGATGTCTGACAAAAGTGTATAGTACTAAGTCTCCTGAGGGAACCTGGATTATAAGGCACTGATCCACGTCTTTGGGGTAGTAATCATTGTTGGGCAAGGCAGAAGATTGACAGGGAGAGCTTGGATTGCTTAATGCTCTCCCTGGGCTTTTCCCTCATACTGGTTATCCTGGGTGCTGGTAAATCTGAAGTGAGTGCAATTGGACTGGCCATTAGTCCTGTTGCTATGGATATTGGAGCCCAAAGGTTTTTTGTTTGCACTGTTATTGTTGTTAGGTAGAGGACGGCTGGAATGTCCCTGGGGGTGAGAGTTCTTAGGTCTTTTTCTTTTCCCAGTTTGCGCCTTGTGCAGGGGGTTAGACATTTGTTCTGCTTTCTCCGCTTCACAGTAGAGGCTTTTCAGATTGGTTACTTGATCCAGGTTAATGTGTCTCATTACATGCAAATTGAGGGCATCATAGTACATGAGGTGCATTGCTGGGTTATCAAAAGCCATATCTGTGGGTGCTTGTAGCTGGAACTCTTTGTAAGCCCTTGTACATTCCTTCACTGTGTCAGGATTGACAATTCATTACCCCTGGAAACCCAGGCCTGAGGACGGGATTTAAACCCTGACCCTAGATTCCCTTGGGCTGCCGGCTCCATGGACCATGGGCCCGTCCGCCCACATTTTTCTGAGATTGAGCCCCCACAAGCTGAAGCCCCTGCTAAGTCCCAAAGACAGAAACCCAGCACAGGCTCAACTATGGTGGCGCCCAAGGAGGAGCTTCTTAAATTGCCTAATGGAGGCAGAGAAGGTGCCTCTGTGAATTTCATGAGCTTGAAGTCCTCTCAAGTAACCAATCAAACCCAAATGCCAAAGATAAACCCAGGCTTTGGGCCTAACCCTGTGATCATAGCCCAAAAACAAGTGACCATTTAGGACATTCTGACCAATGAGAGAACACCCAGACAAGGTGTCATTTTGCCGCTCCCACACCTGGGCCTTCTGGCCACCAGCCTGAACTTTTCCTGATATTTTGATGAAGACCTGATGGAAAATACTAAGTTTGGAGGCAGGATGCTATATATGCCTATAAATTCCGCACTCAATCCTTATCATCATCTTTGAATAAAGGTTATGTTATTTTGCTTACACAGCTACTGCCTTAGTTTGTATTTGCCATCTACCAATTCAATACAAGATAGCCCAGCCCTCCTGCCCCGCTGCCCGCCGTTTACTGTCCACCTGGTGCACCCTTTGGGCCTGTTCTCTTCACTGATTACCCCTTGAAGCCCAAGTACAAGGACTATACCCCAGAAAAGATACTTGAACTCAATCCTTTAGCCCACATAAAATCTGCTATTAGATACAACTGTCAAGGCCCATGGATACTTTCAACACCCAAGTTGTTCAGAGGGAAATTCAACTATCTCCCTGTGTACCACATTCCCATGGAACCGCCTGTAACCCCAAAACCTATGCCCACTTCCTCACCTGATCTCCCAACCAACCATACTGGTAAGCTGTTTGGGATTGTGTACATCACTCTCACAGGGGTGATAGACACTATAATCCCAGCTGCCGGCTCGTGGTCCTGATTGGAAAAATCCATCTCCTACCTTTTTAAGTTAGCTCCCCTATTGTGGTGGGCATTGCCCACAAAAAACCCAGCCCAAGTTATCCCTAAAAACAACAGGCTGGCCACCCAAGACTGGATCCCTGACACACTGTGCCAGTCTGTTTCAAGTTCTTTGCCTGGTGTATGATCATGAGAGCAATGGCCTTCATTACAAATCTTGCCAAGAATCCTTGTTTGAAAGTGTCCCAGTCTTTCTCTTTATGGTCTTCATGCTATTTATTGCACCAGGTTCCTGCATTGTTGATCAAGAAAATGAATATATCTGCAATCCAAAAACATGTTGGGCACTCCATCTGTGTGAACTTGTTTTGGGTGGATTGTGTCCATGCTGTGACATTGTGTCATTTGCTTCTGCAAATGATTTCAAGATGGTGCTGCAAGTTGCTGAGCTACAGAAGCAGGCATGTTGCTTTTGTCAGTGGTCCACAACATGAAAGAGGGGGCATGTCAGGATTCATCTTTTCTTAGCTGCTATTATTAAACCACTTTTTTTGGTCTATTTTACTTCATACTTGTTATGATAATTATGGACTATACTCCCAATTGTAGCCAGGATTATTTTCATTCTCAGACTCTCACTAGGGTCTTCCTCTTCTTCCCCTACATTTTCCTCTCTTTTTTGTCACATTTGGCTTTTTCCAGCCCTAAGATCAACTTTCTGGTGATTAGTTAAGCTTGAACCTACCTTCCCTTTAAACAAAAACACTCAAACACTGAACCTATTTGCTTGAGTTAGTAGTTTTTGCTCTCCAAACTTTTACCTTTTGCTTCATGTTGATGACGCACTCCCAGGCCTTTGGATCTTGTTTTTCCCGCTCTCTTCACTTCAGAGCAACACTGGAACCAGCCTTCTCCTCCTCCTGGTCACCCTTTAACTGAGGTTAACTTATTTAAGTATTTTAGCAACACCTGATATTTTTACCTTTATTTTTCATACATGCCTTCTAACCATTTTTGGTTAAAACTCTTACATCTTTTCTTGCACTTCACAAAACAAAGCACAATAAAAAGGCTTGATTTCCAGTCTCAACAATAAGTTGAGATTGTTTGAATTGAACCCCAAAAAGGTAATTGTTAGTTTTTGTGGCTTGTGTATTGCTTTGAATTTTTATCTTGTATCTTCTCCAGCTTAGTTTTACAATTCCATTTGACTACATCTTTCATCAGTTAGGCAATTTTTATAGTGGTATTCACACTTTAATTGTTGACAGTTTCAACCCCCCAGCTAGTGCTGATCACTTCCCAGACTTAGAGATTGACTTTTTAACCAAATCTTTAGTCATTAAGACTGGCACTATTTTGTTTTCTTAGGTATAATAAATTGCCTTAGTCCCTACTTCACTTCACATAAGCTTTTAGGAGCCTTAGTGCAGTTATTGTTGCAAATATTGCCTACCTTTTTACATTTAATGAATATAAATAATTTTGTTTAAAGGCTTTAGTTTACAATAATTTACCCCAAGCCTTCAGACCTTACAGGGCCTAAAAGAAGCCCTGGGCTGACAAGGCATCAAAGACAGGGACTGGTATCTTCATGTTTTGATACAGTGCATATTCTTCTGGTATTCTGGTCCCTGGCGTATAGGGTGTCCAGTTCACAGAGAGCATGGACATAATTCTGTTGAGGATTTGTTGGTTGCAACGTGTGCGGGCAACAGGCAGAATTTTTCAAGATAAACTTAGGATGGAGAACCTACTTGTGCTACCAATGTTGTAACTGTGCTGTTTTAGCAAAGTTACAAGGGGAAAAATAATTTAAACTAGATGATTTTCTTTATTGAGATATAGATGTTTTATAGTTATTGTGAATAAAGCTAGTAAAAACATGATTATTAAGATCACTTGGTTGAACAGCTAGATAGATGAATTGATCCTTGTAATGAGACAAGTGCTGAATCAAGCCATCCACTGTACAGGGTTTGTCATTTGGTCATGCTGCTGGATTTAGAAATTTGAGTTGACTTCCACATTTGGCTTTGGGTCACTGGGAAGTTGGATTGTGGGTCACAAACCTGTTTAGTTGGAACCTTGAGGGGTTAATACTGTTGTTTTAACACAAATAAGCTATAATAGAATAGTATTAATATTTTTCATTTTTTATGAATCTAAACTAAAATAGTTGTATAGAAGAGCATTCTACTAAAATTTTTATTATGTTCTTTAAAAGTTTTAATAGCAAAAAATTATTTGTAAAGGAAAGTAAAGGCTAATTATTATAGCCCTAAAATATATAAAATAGGCTTGGTTATAATAAAAATGTTGATGAAGATTCTGGTAATACAAATATTATTAATGTACTTCAGGTATAAGGTTTCATTATACATATTGATGTTGGCTTAAATCCAAGATATTTTACACTTTTTGGTAACCTCTTTATGATACTTATCATCCTGAAGGATTAAATAAAACATAAATTATACAACAGACAAATAACATATTAACTTTGGGATCATAAACCACTTTATTGGTAGAACATGCCAGCTCAAAAACAGCACTTCAATTTACGCCATCTTGAATTTAATTTGAGATGGCATTTTTGCGTTAGTGATTTTGAATCACAAAAAATAAAATAAATAATAAAATAGTTAAAATTTATATATACCTTTATAATGTGGCATCTCAAATTTACGTCATCTCAATTCCGTCACTTTGAGTCAGATTAATTAAATCTTATTTTGCTAACTTTATTTACATATAAAACCACTTAGTGTGGGGCGTGTTTACACCATCTCTGTCAGGGATCCAACCAGTAGGAGGTTCCTGAGAACTTGCGGGCAGACAGCCTGTGGGCTTAGCAGGAAGGGCCCACCACAAGATTGAGGCTAACTTTACAATATAGGATAGTGATTTGCCCAGGATAGCCCAAGGTCTGTTTGCAGGCACCATAGAATCAATTAAACCGGTAAGAGTAATGTACACAACTCCAAGTATCTGAGTGGAGGTGGATTCATTCACAGCAACAGATTCTTGCTGGCAGTCAGGCCGCAGGGTGAGGGGCAGAGTCATGGGAACCAAATATGCGGGCAGGAAATTATACTTGTTGCAGAATAGCAGAGGGGGCCAGATAATTCTGGTGCCTTCTCTGTACAGGACTTCCGTCTCTCTAGTTCTAGCTTCAGGGTCGTGGATTAGGATTTCCTCTAGAGTAAACTCCAAATACACTGGGTTGGGTGGGTACTTGGTGAAATGTACTGGGCCAAAGGGGGCTCCTGGGGGACAATAAAGGTCGGGCGGCTGGTCTGCGGTTTCTTGGGGTAGGCGAGCGCAGGGTGCAGAACCGCAAGACGTTGGCTGTAAATAAAGTAGAACTAATAACAAATATGGTATGATCTGGTTGAACCAAAGGTTCATGTCACTTTATTGCAAGAATGGCAATGGGAATTTTCCTGGCGGCCCAGGGTATAAGTATGCCCATCTGTCATGATAAAACTTTCACAGATTTTCTTGGCCTGGGTTTTCCCATCTACTAGGTTTTCACAGCCCTTGGTGGCATCAATTGCAGGGATTATTCCATTGGCTGGCTTGCACTGAGAGTACTCAAATTCCCTAGTCAGGTCACAGGATGGGTCATCTCTGGGTGGCCCGCTTCTTATGGGAAGTTTCTTTGTTTCTTTTTCTGTAGTGGCCCAGGTTATTCCAGGGTCTGTGGCTAACCCAGCCCGTTGATTGGTTGGGTTAACAGGAACCTCTAGCGCGGGGGCATTGTTGTAGGCAAACTTGGCTCATCAAGCTTCAAGAGATTCTCCAAAGTCAAATCCTGTTCTGGTTCAAACCCAAAAAACTGCGGGCTGACGGCCCGCAGGGTGTCAGGGTTTGGCTCCCGTAGTTTAGGCTTTTCAATTAGCATAGTTGATAAGAGTTTGTCAATTGTGACATCATCCCCTTCTCTCCTGTTGCCCTCCTCCTTACTGGTTCTCTTTCCCAAGTATTGCTGTATGGCTCCTTGTGCGTTAGGTAGGTTGGAGACTGGTTCCCAGGTGCTTTCTTTGGGGGGATAACCTACCCATTTGACGTAGTACTGTGGGGTCTTGTAGTGGAGGCGGTGTCCATGGATGTAATCTACTTTGTATTTGGTTGAGCGTCCCTCCTGGATGGGTGGAGGGTTGGTCTTGATCTTCTGGTGGGGAAGGGAGGTTCCTTCTTTCTTGAATAACAGTGAACAGTGGAAAACGTGGATTTTCAAATAGGCAGTAGCTCTAGTTTGTATTCCATTTGATCTATTTGCTTTGTGATCTTGTAAGGGCCACAGCAGCGGTGTGCTAGCTTCCTACTGGGTAAATGTAGGGGAATGATCTGCAAGTTGAGGTACACTTCATTGCCTATTTCCAGAGGTTTCCTGGGGACTCTTTTCTTGTTGGCAAACCCCTTGTAGGTCTTAACAGCGCAAGTTAGGTTTCTGAGGCAGGTTTCTTGGGTGGTATGTTTTTGTTTGATCCAGGTTTGTCCTGTAGTATTATGTTCCTTGCTACCAATACTAGGGTCCCAAGATGGGTCAAATCTGTAGTTGACCTTGAAGGGAGAGATGCCCGTGGATGCGTGGTCTTTGCTGTTATAGGCGTATTATGCCATGGGTAGCATCTCTGCCCAGTTGTCCTGGTCTGTGTTGGCGTAGCATTGGAGGTATTGTTACAAGATCTGGTTGACCCGTTCAGTTTTTCTGTCTGTCTGTGGGTGATAGGAGGTTGACACGCAACATTTTATTCCAAGGTCTTTCATCACTTGGGTCCAGTAGTGGGACGTGAACTGGGGTCCTTGGTCGGTGATGATTTCTTCTGGGGTGCCGTGCTGTGTCAGGATGTGGTTGTGGAAATGTCTGGCAGTCTCAGCTGCTGTGCAGTGGGTAGTAGTTGGGATGAAATAGGCCATTTTTGTGAAACAGTCAACCATTACTAGAATTGCGTCAAAAGATTTTGAAAGGGGGAGTTCTACTATGTAGTCCATTGACACTGACTTCCAGGAACCCGCGGGGATGTCCAGAGGTCTCAGAAGTCCTTCTGGCTTTGAGCAACATGTCTTGGTTCTTCTGCAGGTTTTGCAATTGTTGATGTAGGCAGCTACTTCCTTGTCCATGTCTAGCCATGCGTAGTTCTGCTTGATACTTGAGAGGGATTTGTGTCTACCAGGGTGGCCAGCCATCTCTGAGTCATGGTGGTCAATCAATACGTTTGTTTGGGTTGGGCCCTTGGGTATGTAGATTCTGTTGTGGAGCAGCAGGGTAGCACCTTTCAGGGAGTATCCTTTCTTTGAGTGATGGCAGTCTGGGTCCTTTGTCAGGGTTTCAACTAGCTCAATTAAGCAGGTGTCTTGTTTCCAAGCTCCTATCACATTGGGTTTGCTGGCGGCAATCTTTAAGTACTTCAGTTGTATTCCTAGGCTGGCAGGGTCTAGTAGGGTATGAGTGTTGCAGTCCTTGATTTCTGCAGAGGAGGGGATCAGGTTGGCTCTCCTGCTCAAGGCGTCTGGTACCACATTCACTTTCCCTGGCTTGTAGTCTATGGTCAAGGTGTAATCAGCCAGTTCTAAGGCACATCTTGCTTGTCATTGGTTCAGCTGGTGGTGTTTGAAGAAGTAAACTAAGTTCTTGTGGTATGTCAGAACTTTTACCAGATGTTCAGCACCGCACAAGTACCTGCAACAATGCTTCAGTGTCTTCATTATAGCTAGCATCTCCTTGTCATATATTGGGTAGTTACCTTCAGCTGGTAGAATCTTCTTGGAGTAATATGCTACAGGATGTAGCATATCATCCCCTCCTTCCTGAAGAAGGACCCCACCCACCGCAAAGTTGGACGCATCTGTTTCCAGCACAAAAGCTTTAGCTGGGTCAGGAATGGCAAGCACTGGGGCAGACATGAAAGCTTCCTTCAGGGTCACAAACATGGAGGTGCACTCATCAGACCAGACAAACTGGACCTTGTCAGAGAAGAGGCGGGTTAGGGGCAATGTAATATGAGAAAAATTTTGGATGAAGTCCTGGCAGTAGTTTGCTAGCCCCAGGAAACTTCTGACATCCTTCCTGCACTTGGGTACTGGCCAGGCTTTGATTGCTTCTACTTTATCCTGCACCATAGCAAACCTGTCAGTCTTCACAACGTATCCCAGGAATTTGACCTTGGGCTTAAAGAACTTGTATTTCTTCAGCTTGGCGTGTAGGTTGGCCTGCAAGAGTTTATCCAGTATCAGGTCGAGGTTTTTGAGGTGTTCTTCATGTGATTTGCTGTATATGAGGATGTTGTCCAAATATGCCACACAGAATTGGTTGAGGAACTTGCCTAGGACTGAGTTGATCATCCTTTGGAAAGTACTTGGGGCGTTACACAACCCAAACAGCATCACAAGGTATTTGTGCAACCTGTATCTGGTTTTGAAGGCTGTTTTGTATTTGTCTCCTTCCTTGACTCTGATTTGGTTGAAGGCGTCTCTCAGGTCAATCTTTGAGTACACCTGGGCTCCCGTCAATATGTCACAAAGGTTGTCAGCATTGGGAATGGGATAGTGGTTCTTTACAGTGATGTTGTTTAGTTTCTGGTAGTTTACGCAGGGATGCATCCCACTGTCTTTCTTTCCTACAAACAGCATGGGCAATAAGCAAGGGCTTTTAGACACCTGGATGAAACCCTTTTTTGTCATGTCCTCCAGGTAAGCCTTCTGTGCTGCGTGTTTGAAGTGATTGCAGCTGTATATGGGGCTGTGGTGTGGTTGAGTCCCAGGTAGCAGGTCAATGGCGTGGTCATAGATTGAGTGACTGGGGAGCTGGGTTGCTGCTTCCTCACTGAAGACGTGGCTCCACTTCTCTAAGGGGGAAGGTAGGCATCCCACACTGGGTTCTAATCTCAGGGTCAGGAGTGTATTGGGTTTCTTGCTTGTTGGGCCCAACTGGAACGGTACCACATCAAACAAAATGTCTCCTTTCAAGGCAACTGTTTGATTTCAAAAGTTCAGAATAGCGCCGTGTCTTTGGGACCACAATTCCCCAAGGATCAGGGGGTGAGGAAGTCCTTTCAGGATGATGGGAAATGCTGGGTACAAGTTCTGCCCAATTTTCAGGGGCAATTCTGTAGCGCACCTGAAACCCAAGTCATGAGAGCTGTTCCCCATGATTACCTTGACGCTTTTATTGGTGGCCTTCAGTCCAAGGTCCTTGGCAAGGGTGGCGTTGATAAAACTCTCTTCTGCTCCAGTATCAATGAAGGCTATCACAGTCTGGGATGTTGTGAGTGTTTTGGCTTTGACTTGGATAAACTTATAAGATTGAGTAGAGGTGTTTATTTGCTCCAAGGAAACTGAGGAGTTACTCTTCTTGGGGCAAGCCTTGGTAAGGTGCCTGGGTTCATGACAATAGAAACACAAGCCTTTGCGGTAGTGGCGCTGTAGTTCATCTGAGGACATCCCAGGTCTGCTGGGTGTTTGGGCTTGGTTCACGCGCTGGGTGGAGGAGGGGGTACCTTCTTGGTTGAGACTCAACCCTCTGCACAAAAGAAGTAGTTCATCCAGGCTAAGTGTAGGGTGGTGGTGCTTGAGGAGCTCCTTCAGGGCAGGGCAGGCTCCTCTGTGGTACAAGATAGCTGATAACTTGTCCTCAAGTTGGGTTCTGGCCTTCAACTTCAAGAACTCATTGGTGTAAGCTTGCAGAGTTTGTGATCCTTGTCAGATGTCCAGTAGGCTGATTAAGGCGTGATGGCGGTTATCTTGGTTGTTGCCTGTGGCCATTAACTCACTCTCAAACCGGGAGTAGTCTAGGCAGAACTTGACATCCTTGGCAGCTGCCTTCCAGAACCAGTCCAGGGCGTCACCAGAAAGCATGGAGGCTACCACAAGCACTTTCTTGGTGTTGTTGGGATATGTGTTTGTGTTGGCTTGAATGTGGAGGCGGAGGACTGGCATTGCTCTTCTGGCTTCTTCTAGGGTGAGCTTCCCCATTTATGGCATGTCTACTCTGGTTGTGGTCTGGTTTACTATGATGTTCTGCACCTGCAAGTTTGGGGTCTTGGTCTTCTTGTCACCAAGCAGGGTGTCTTTATGTTCAGGGCTGGTTTGGATTTGGGTTGCTGAGGTGATCAGTTTGGTGGCTATCTTGTGCGCGTAGTAAGCTGAAATCAATAAAAATAGCATACAAGATGCCCTAAGAGTTAACAACATCTTGGGGCCCAGGTTACTGTGTTTGAGGTAGATCACCATAATGTCAGGGATCCAACCAGTAGGGGGTTCCTGAAAACTTGCGGGCAGACGGCCTGCAGGCTCAGCAGAAAGGGCCCACCACAAGATTGGGGCTAACTTTACAATATGTATAGTGATTTGCCCAGGATAGCCCAAAGTCCGTTTGCAGGCACCATCAAATCAATTAAACCGGTAAGAGTAATGTACACAACTCCAAGTATCTAAGTGGAGGTTGATTCATTCACGGCAACAGATTCTTGCGGGCGGTTGGGCCGCAGGGTGAGGGGCAGAGTCATGGGAACCAAATATGCGGGCAGGAAATTATACTTGTTGCAGAATAGCAGAGGAGGCCAGATAATTCTGGTGCCTTCTCTGTACAGAACTTCTGTCTCTCTAGTTCTAGCTTCAGGGTTGTGGATTAGGATTTCCTCTAGAGTAAACTCCAAATACACTGGGTTGGGTGGGTACTTGGTGAAATGTACTGGGCCAAAGGGGGCTCCTGGGGGACAATAAAGGTCAGGCAGCTGGTCTGCGGTTTCTTGGGGTAGGCAAGCGCAGGGTGCAGAACCGCAAGACATTGGCTGTAAATAAAGTAGAACTAATAACAAATATGGTATGATCTGGTTGAACCAAAGGTTCATGTCACTTTATTGCAAGAATGGCAATGGGAATTTTCCTGGCAGCCCAGGGTATAAGTATGCCCATCTGTCATGGTAAAACTTTCACAGATTTTCTTGGCCTGGGTTTTCCCATCTACTAGGTTTTCACAGCCCTTGGTGGCATCAATTGCGGGGGTTATTCCATTGGCTGGCTTGCACCAAGAGCACTCAAATTCCCTAGTCAGGTTACGGGACAGGTCATCTCTGGGTGGCCTGCTTCTTATGGGAAGTTTCTTTGTTTCTTCTTCTGTGGTGGCCTGGGTTATTCCAGGGTCTGTGACTAACCAGGCCTGTTGATTGGTTGGGTTAACAGGAACCTCTAGCGCGGGGGGCATTGTTGTAGGAAAACTTGGCTCATCAAGCTTCAAGAGATTCTCCAAAGTCAAATTCTGTTCTGGTTCAAACCCAAAAAACTGCAGGCAGCCGGGCAGCTGGCCCTGCGGGCTGACGGCCCGCGGGGTGTCAGGGTTTGACTCCCGTAGTTTAGGCTTTTCAATTAGCATAGTTGATAAGAGTTTGTCACTTGTGACAATCTCAACTTTACGTCATTTCAAATCACGCTTTTTATCTTTAACTAAAATAAGCTTAAACCCAAACTAAAATCACGCCTGTTGTATAGTGCCAGAAGATTTTCCTATAGTATTAATCTAAGACACCTATAAAAGGAACAACCTAAAAAGACGCCACTATATAGTCCTTCTAATGATTGTCATTGCTGGCTAAAAAAACCAGTTTTGTTATATGTAATTTATAACTTTATTATACATGGATACATTGATAAGGGTTCTCTTAATAAAATATTTTAATAGTGATTTTAATATGAAAGGGGGTGATTACGCCATTTCAATTTATGTCACTTCAAATTCCACCAAGTTTTATATCACCCAATTGATTTGATGCACACAATGGATAAGGGGAAATTACATATGACGCCAGGCTATGCTATATCAATTCCCTTACCACAATTTTTGCTTTCTACTTTTCAAAAGTACATATTCACGTCAATTATCATAGTAATAAAAAATATAAGAAAACATATGAAAATTTGCAAGTATATATTTTTTGGCTCCTCTAAACAACTGGGTACTTTTTAGCCCCAGTTGTATAAGCTAGTTTTGAGAAACTCAAATTTTTACTCTTTGGCCTAGTTGAGGTAGCTCCAACATAAATTTGTTAATTTAATATAAAAAATGGTCAAAAACGTCACTTTAAAAACGCCATTTTGACTGCAAGTTTTCAGTAAAAACTCAAAGTTTTGAATACTTGAATTACTAATAAAAAATATTTTTTACAAAATAAAAAACATTGAAATTTTGGTATTATATATTTTAAGACTTTTTATACAATTCTATGTAAAAATAATTAATTTCTTTATATTAAAAACATTATTATTTTTCTCTTTAAAAACAACCCCCAAATTTCCCATATTTTGATACTAATTCACTTTTAGATGCCTCCCAAGTCCATTGAGAAAGCTGCGCCCAAGGCATCCAAGTCCAAGGTCACTCCTCCCAAGGCCAAGAAGGCTAATACTACCTCAAAGAGGCAGCCTGCTAAGTACAAAGCTCCCCCCAAGACCCCAACTCCATCACCTGAACCAGAGGGAAACAATCCTACCCCTCCTCACTCTCCAATTATTTACTCCCCCTCTGATTCTTGTGAGAAGTTATTCAACTCCAATTACCATTATGACCCCACTTCAGAGCCTGAGGATGAAGAGGAGCAGGAGCCTGAGCCTTGTGCTCCTGCAGAGGAGCCAATTGAGCTCTGGGATCTTAACTCAATTCACAATGTATGCAACCAAAATGGCACCTTTGCTGTGCCAACAATGTACCCTATCAGCTTACCAATTATGACTAAGAAAGGGGGTGTCAGCTTTGTCTACAAGGGCTAAAGCTTCATCTGCAACAATGAGAAGAAAATCATCTGTCAACATCACTTCAAATGTGATAATGTTGGCTGTCCAGCTAGACTCACCACATATGGGTTCACTCGGTTTAAAGCCCTGACTATTGGGCATGACTGCGCCAAGCCTTTTGACCCTCTCTATCAACTGATCTGCTGGTTTCTTTGACAGGTGATCCCAACCACAAAGAATTAAACTGCAACTGAGGTTGTCAACAATGTGCTCCTTAATCTAAATGATACCCAACTAGCAACTGTTGGTGGTGCCTCAAAATTACAGAGATATATTACTTATCAGAGATATGCTCTGAGCACTGAAGGCGTCAGTGCAAGCTCTATTGACCAATTGATCATTACCAAGGAGCAAAAGCTATCTTGCCATTAGGAGAGATTCCTTCTTCACAATGATGGTCAACATGCCCCAGAGTGTATCATCTGCTTTACCACAAGCCAGGATCTGTGCTTCTTTTAAAATGCAAGACCTGGCTTGCAGATAGAACTTTTGTGTGAGAGAGGGGGCTAAACTAACTCAGTTTGGCTCCCATCCCGGCAAGATAAACCACCAGGATGCCGCCCAGTGGAGTACTGGTATGGCCGCTTAGAGGGGGGACCAAAGAGAGGACGCGGGGGACAGCTGAGGAAAGTATGCATTCAATCCCATCAGCACTAGCCCAGTAAGTAACCAGGGTGTGTGGGTGGGAGCATGAGGCAACCCCACAGGAGCTGAGAGGGGTACTGGAGGGCTTTTGTCCAAACCAAGAGTAGCAGGCGCCAACACCACCTCCAAGGTGGGGGCTGAGACGGTGAAATATGCAGCAGAGAGTTCCAAGTCATCACAAGTCAGGCTCTTGACAATGGTTTCACCTGAAACAAGAAGCTCACCTGGGAGGTGCAAGAGACTATAGGGGTTGTTTCCCACAAGGAAAGCAGAAGCAGAGAATCAGGACCATGAATCAGGGGCTGTTGTCCAGAGTAAAATTAAGAAAGGAGCCAAAGTGAACACCACAAATTTTAGAATAGGGAGGATCATGATTGAAGAGCCCACAAAATTTGGAAATTTTTGATGCAATTTTTTGATCTCCAAGTTATAGAAATTTGGAGGAGCAGACAGCTACAAGAGAAAATTGGGTGGGAGGTGGTGAGCAACACTTGGAGGCCTTGGCAACAGTTTCAGGTGGCTTGGACGGGCGTAAAAATGTAGGGCGGGGTTGAAATCAACAAATTCAAGTAAAACTTAGATCTTAGAATAAGATTTATAAGAGTTATTAAATAAAGTTTAGAGTTCAAACAGTGTTTTTGAAAGCGTAAACAGTGAGCATAACAATTAAGTGATAAGCCTAGCAAAAAGGGCTTCAAAAAGATGACCGAGTTAAAGCAGGATAACACAAAGGTAATATTTAACACAAAAATGACTAACACTTTGTTTTAAAATCAAGTGAGACTTCAATAGAGTTAACTACTTAAGAATTTGATGACAAAGTTTAGTAACAAATCCTATGCTTTTTAATAATTTGAGAATTGACAAGCAGGGGACACAAAGTCCCCTGACCTTGTAAAAAGGGAGGGATTGCTAGGAAATGGGCACATGACCACTTTGGCTTGCATCTGATTGGCAGGAAGAAAAATTTTGCTGGACAAGACCAGGGGCACTGGAAGGTTTCAAGTTAATTTCCGCGGATCCACCTGATTGGTTAAAATCCAACCCAGGCATTTGGGATTCACTTGATTTTCTGGTTGTTGATGTGGCATCATTTGATTGGCTGTTTCTGATCATTTTTAAGAGAGGACAACACCATGATAACAAACAATCCAAATTGATCAGTGATTCTTTGCAAGCCGGGACAACCAAAGCAGGGGGATCTGCAGGGTAGGCCAGAACAAATCTCTCATCAACAGTGTGGGCTAAATCTTCTAGGGAATTTAATGGCTTGGCTGTTGTTTTTGGCCCTTTTTTGGTGCAGTGGGGGAAAACAGTTTGATCCAAGGCCATATGTGGCAGTGAATTTACAACTTTCTCAACCTACCCAAAGCTCTTTAGCCATCTTTGGAATATCCATGGGCAGGTTGTTAATCTAGTTCTTCCCCTTGTCTTTTTTCCCTTCCCAACAAGAAGTAGGAAACATATGTCTGGGAACTCACAATTTTAAAGGCCAAACTTGATTAAATCCTCCCAACTATCAAAGAGGAGCCCAAAGAGACTAGAGGGCGCAAGAAGAAATCCATCTCCAAAGAAGAAGATGCTCCCACCCCAATCAAGAAAAAGCCAGAAAGCTTTCCCTACCATGAATATCTGGCAGTGGATTTTGAACAGGCTCAGGCAAATGCCTTTATTCAAGTCTTCAAGAGCTCCCCTCAGGGATGCTACTTCCACTTCCTGCAGGCACTCTGCCGCCAGCTCCAAAAGTGCTCTGAACTTCATGAGCTGGTCTACACTGAAGGCACCAAAGAAGCAAAGGACGTTTTTAACTGCTTTGCTGCCCTTGCCCTTGTGCAAAAGGAGGAGACCAATGCCTTTTATGATGCCCTCCTTTGCCATCCTTATATCCAGGCCAACCAGGCAGCATTTGCACCATTTATTGAGTATTTTTAAACTCAATAGATTGGAGTATTTCAAGGAGCACACTGAATCAGAAAAGGCGGTGACTCAATCCAGTGGAACTGATATAAGCAGGTAAAAGATGGTTTGATCAAGACCACCTCTTCTCTTGAAGGGTGGCATAGCCAATTTGCAACAAGAGTCTGGGTTCATTAGCCCAAATTTAACAAAATAATAGTGCATTTAAAAACCCAGCAAGCCATCTCTGCCCAGCTCTTCAAGACTGGCATGAATTCCAAGGGCAACCCCCCAAGCAGACTAAGACAGTAAAGAAATATACTGAAATCAGCAAGGTAGTCCTTGCCTACTATCCCAAGGATAGAAAGCTTGAGCATCTTCAGGCCATCTCTGTTGCTCTTTTGACTAATGTTTGGGCCTATCTGCAATAAACACTTCTTTATCTTCTCTCTTCTTTCATTTAATTATATTATTTTTTTGACTTTTTTTAGTATTTGGTACAATTCTATGCTTATTTTAAAGTATAGTTTATAGTTATAATAGATGAAAATGGTTGTTTTTATGTATATTTTGGCTTTTAGACTTAACACAGCCTTGTTGCTACTAATTAACCCCATTTTTATTGCAGATTTGGAATCTGAGGCTTTTTTAAGCCTAGAAATGTTTTTTAAAATTTATTTTTTGAGAATTTTTTGGGTTATTTTTGGAGTTCAAAAAATCTAAAAATTTAAACCCTGTTTTTCAAAGTTGAGATGCTGTAAATCAAAATGGTTTTTTACTATAAAATTGAGATAGCTAAAAATTGAGATGCTGTTTTTAAAATGGCGTGTCCTATCACTTTATTAATTTAGGATCAATGAGAAAATAAAAAATTACTTTTAGTTTTAAATTGTACTTGTAAAAAATCCCTCTTAATTGTCTAACTTTGACAGATTTTCACTAGTAAAGTGAGAAAACCAAAAGAGAGATGATACTTAATTTGATGAGAGAGATATTAACCACCAGGAAAGGCTGAGATCTCTAATTGATGCTTGCTTTTTTATATTTTAATCCAAAAAAGAGGAATAAATTTTTTGATTCATGATTATTTTGAAGGTCTCTTGCATCTAATTGAGCTTTTATTCCTGGCTGAGGCAAATTTCACAATTGAGTTGATAAAATATTGTCAAGATTATACTTTTGGGAAGAATAATAAACAAATAAAAGGGGAAGATTTAAGAGAATAATGATACTTTATTGGATATGGATATAGAATGTTATATAGTATCATGGGAAGCCACCTACTGTCCATGTAGGTCATGTGGCTTATCTGAGTAATGTTCCTCTTAAGTCACGAGGCTTACTCAAGTTGTGTTCCGCTTAGGAGTCGGATTGTATGATCCCTGTAATACATGGTTGAATGATAAGGGTGCAACGCGTCTATTGATTAGATGGTGAGCCATTTGGTGATCTATTCGGTGAACTGCTTGGGGCGTTAATTCCCTGAGAGGGAGTAATCAAAGATGTTGCAACATCTCCCCCTGGGGTGCTGGAAGGTGGAGCCTTGGGAACCTTTTTCAGAGAGTTGGGAATGTGTGCCTGGTACAGATCCAGTTTGGCGTTGGAGACAGGGAGTCTAGAGTTTTGTTGGGCTGTTCTACCTTTGCACAGGCAGAGGCAATTGTGATGCATATGTTTCAGTTCAGTTTGAGCCCCAATTCCTTTGATGAGGTAGGTATTGTTGGGTTTAGCCTCATGACAATGCCTGGCTCACGTAATCCTGGGCCCAGCTTGTGTTGGTTGTGGTTGACAACCCAGATCTCATCACCAGGTTGGAATCTTTCC
Source organism: Entomophthora muscae (assembly GCA_014839935.2). Lineage (NCBI taxonomy): Eukaryota > Fungi > Entomophthoromycota > Entomophthoromycetes > Entomophthorales > Entomophthoraceae > Entomophthora > Entomophthora muscae. Next base: position 107,929 of record QTSX02005698.1, read on the forward strand.
TGTTGTAGAGGGATTGCTTCTCTCTCAACTCTTTTACGTTCCATTTCTTCTTGGTCCTTCCTAGTTTGTTGTACATTGGGATCACTGGCTTTTGGCACTTTCTTGGGCAGCGGTAATCTGGGTCCTGGGGCTGTACTAACAAGGGCGGGCTTTTGCCCATATACTAGCTTGTATGGACTTTTGCCAGTGTTGCAGTTGACCCAAGTTTGGCAGACCATGAGTGCTGTTGGAAGCATGTCAACCCATGTTTTTGGATTGTTAGCAGATAAATTACTGAGGGCTTCCACAAGTGCACTGTTTAGTTTTTCTACTTGTCCATTTGCTTGTGGGTGATATGGGCTTGCTGTGATGTGTCTTATTCTGTTCTTGGCAAGGTAGATGTTAGTGCCAATGGCTTTGAGTTTGGTGCCTCCATCTGTGATCAGGAGGTCAGGTTTCCCAAATTCGCCTATGATTTCCTTGCCAATGAATTGTCTCACATCATTGCCTTTGTGCTCCTTTGTGGCTTGTTCCACTGGCCATCTGGTTGCATAGTCAATAGCTGTTATGATGTACTTTTCCCCTTTATTTTCACTGGGCATTGGTCCTACAATATCTAATGACCATACCTTGAAGGGTTGTGTGATGGATACAGGTACCACTGACTTGGGTGGTACTTTGGTTTAGGCGTACTTTTCACAGACTTCACATTGCTCCAGTACTTCTTTGATGTCATCTAGCATGTTGGGCCACCAGTAATGTGTTTTAAGGTACTCATGTAGGTTCCTGCTACGGGTGTGTCCCAAGTATCTATGATATCTGAGTATGGTGTCAATCTTTTGAGTTGACGGAACGTAGGGTACAGTGTCACCGCTAGGGAGTATTTGGTGTAAAGTACCATATACGTTTTTGAACAGATGTTTGTTCTTGAGGACTTTTTCTTTTATGTCCATGGGGGTTCCTGGTGGAAAACCTTCCTGGAGATTCCCCATGATGAGCATGGGCCAGTCAGGGTTGCCATCAGTGCTAAGGGTGTGCTTGCTGTACAACCTTGATAGGGCGTCTGCGGTAAGCATCTCTTTGCTGGGTTTATATTCAATTTGCATGGGGTATCTCTGTATGAGACTCATCCATTTGGCTTGTCTCCTAAATAAATGCTGTTGGGTTTTGAAGAACACCAGTGACTTATGATTGGTGAGTACCTTGAATGTTTGAGCTCCTTCCATATAACAACACCACTTTAGGAGGCAATGTACGATGGCCACCAGCTCTTTGTCATGGATGGGGAATCTTTGTTTGCCGTCAGATAGCTTCCTTGACTCATATGCAACAGGGAGGAACTCCTTCTCTGCGGTTTGGATGTGGAGTACCCCTCCTATAGCGCATTTGGAGGCGTTGGTTTCTAGCTCATATACTTCTTCTTGGTTTGGATATTGGAGGATGGGGGCTGTGACCATTTGTTCTTTTAGCTGGCAGAAATGTTGGTCTTTTAATGGGGTCCATACAAACTTGGTTGTTTTGTCTGTAATGGCTGATAAGGGAGCCGTTAGAGCGCCCCAGTTGGGGATGAATCTCCTGACGTAGGCAACCATACCTAGGAAGGTGCGGAGCTCACTCTTGTTTCTGGGGGCCGGCATTTCAGTTATGGCGCGTATTTTCACAGGGTCTAGTTTGATCCCATCTTTGCAACATGTGGCCAAGGAAGGGGAGCTCTGACAAGAAGAAGTCACACTTTGATGGTTTGGCAATGAGTTGGTTTTTCTTGAGGGTGTGGGGAACTAGGCAGACGTCTTCCCAGTGTTGTTTTAAGTTTGGACTGTAGATGATAATGTCATCCAGGTAGATAATTGCTTGTTTCCCAATGTGTTCTTTGAAGACCTTGTTCATGAAGGTCACAAAGATACTGTGGGCATTTGTCATGCCAAAATTAAGGACAACACATTTGAAGGATCTGTACTTGGTTCTAAACGCTGTATTTGGAATGTCTTCAGGTTTTACACAAATTTGGTGGAATCCTGCTGTCAGGTCAATTTTTGTGAAGATTTGGGACCCCCAGGGCGTCAAAAAGGTCATCAATCAGGGGCAGTGGATATCTGTTCTTAATTGTGACCTCATTGAGCGCTCTGTAGTTGGTGACTAGGCAGAGTCCCCTGTCTTTCTTTGCCACAAAGAAGACAGCTGCACCAAAGGGCGATTTTGATGGTCTAATGAGGCCTTTGTCTAGTGCCTTGTCAAAGTAGGCCTTCAGGGTGTTGTCTTCTTGGGGTGTTAAGTGATAGATGGGGCATGCCTTAGGCACACTTCCTTTAAGGTTGATTCCGTGTTGTTTGCTGCGGTTGGGTGGTAACCCAGGTAGTGATTCTTGGAAAACAGAGGGGAATTCCTTGATTAGCTGATCACGGATGTAGTTGTTTTCACGTCTTATTTCAGTGCTCTTAAAGTGAATGATTTTGTATCTACAGGTGTTCCAGTTGATCTTGCTTGGGTCTACCTCTTCTTCTGTTTCCATAATTTTTACAAACACGTGGTTGCGCATGAGGGTGTTGAGGTGAGTCAGGTAGATGTGATGATGTACTTTGCCGCACTGGATGGTGAGAGTGGCACTGTCCCAATCAATGTGTGGTTTGATCTTTTGCATCCAATCCAGACCTAATATTACATTGTATTTAGGGATTGGTATGATAGGCTCACTGATTGTTGTTTGCACATCTCCAATTTTAGTGTGGAAACGTTTTATCTCTTTAGTGACTGGCGTGCTTCTGTTGTCTGCCATGATGACTTTCTTGACACTGCTCTGTACTGTTGGTAATTGCATGAGGTTGGCAAATTTTTTGTTACAAAGGGATTGGTCTGCTCCGGTGTCAAATAGTGCTGTGCCTTGGTATCTGCAAAAACAGAATGGATAGGTAAGGAGTTTATTTCCAGTTTGGGCAGCAAACAGTAGAAGATTGCTGGAGGGTACTTGGATCATGGTAATTGAGTCCACATCTTGGTCCCTGTACAAGTCTTGTAAGTTGGGAGAGGGTGGCTCGCCTAAGCACTTCCCTGAGCTTTTCCCTCCTTGTTGGTATCTTTGGTGCTTGCCTGGTTGGCTTGGACTGTATTATTTTCATTTTGAGGGTGAGATTTGTTGGCTTGGTTATTTTGCTTATTAGAACAGGTGTCCTTTTTGGCAGTAGGGCTCTCCTTGCGTTTGTTGGTTGCGTGTAGATTGCCAGACTTCTGTGCTGCGTGTTTTCTTTCTAGAAATACATCCTCAAGGTTCTTGCAACAGGTCATGTTGAATTAATGTCTAATGTGCATAGGGAGGCCGTTGTAGAAATCCAGGCGTGGCCCGGGTTCATCAAAGTTGATGAAGCTGGGGGCACAGTTGCGTAGATCTTTGTATGCAGAAATATACTTCTCAATGGTTCCAGTCATCTTGAAGGTCCAAAGTTCTGTCATGATTACTACATTGGAATCCTTCATGGAGAACTTTTTGAGAAAGGCATCTTTGAATAGCTTCCAGTTCTCTTTTTGGTCAGGATGTTAGGCCATCCACCCGCTTACAAACTGTGATGCTGTTTTTGTGATGCAGAGGGAGACTTCACTGACCCAGAGTCTGTGGGGATATTCTACTTGTTCAAACTTGCTTTCAGTGCTGTTGATCCAAAGGGAGGTGTTTTCACAATGTAGTCCCGGAAAGGTGCCAATTTCAGCTGTACATAGGCACTGGAACACAAGATTGGGTATCTCAGGTTGTTGTTGCGCTGCTACGCTGGCTGTGATGACAGGTAATAACTTGCGGGTTTGGAGAGTGTTGTATTGTTCTATGGGGATAAGGACTTTGTCCACAATGACAAAGCTGTTTGGAATCTATTGTCCTTCTTTGTAGTCTTTTCAGCCACCGGGGAGTACCATTGTTTGTGTCTTTTTCTTTGGAGAAATTTTCCCTTAAGTTAGGTAGCTATGGATAACCTACCTGTGCTAACACTGTCAAGATTATACTTCTGGGAAGTATAATAAACAAATAAAAAGGAAAGATTTAAGAGAAAAAATGATACTTTATTTGATATGAATAGAAGATATTGTATAGTATCATGGGAAGCCACATGTTGTCCATGTACGTCATGATGGTCATGGGGCTTATCTGAGTAATGTTCCTCTTTAAGTCACGAGGCTTACTCAAGTTGTGTTGCGCTTAGGAGTCGGATTGTATGATCCCCGTAGTAGATGGTTGAATGATAAGGGTGCCACATGTCTATTGATTAGACGGTGAGCCATTCGGTGATCTATTCGGTGACCTGCTTGGGGTGTTAATTCCCCGAGAGGGAGTGATTGAAGATTTTGCGACAATATAAATTCTTTTTTAAAAAATTTGATTGATTAATAAAATAATTAATTAGTCTGTGTTTCTTTAGCAAATTTGATTAACTGCATTTATCACCTTTAACTCTCAAGTCGGCCAGTACAGCAAATAATCTTAAAGGGTTTGACAGGACCCTGGCAAGTTTAATATAAGTAAATAGTCATTAAATTAATGTAACTACCCCATTTTATATTATTTTGATGTCTTAAATTTACTTTTCAATATTTTCAAAAATTTGTTTTATCTCATCTCCAATGTAAACTTATTTTTTCTAAGCTATATATACTTATCTCTAGATTTTTATAATATATTCAATAAACTCTTTTTATAATTTTCTTTTTTAAAATTCAGTAGATTCTCAGTCCAATCATCTGCTGTTGATGTTTTTTATGTCACAATAGAGTGCACATTTTGGCCCCAGTATTCACATTCTTTTATCTTTTAGACCCACAAAAATATTTTGTGTTGGGTGCATTTATATGTGCTTATCATGTTTCTATTTAAAAATCACTTTTATCTAAAATATTGTTTATTTTGGAGGGTTATTAGGCTTACTTTATTAAACTAATAAATATCATTTAGCTTTGATTTTTGTATAAATTAATGAGTGTTTACAACCCTTGGATACCTCTTGTCTCTATAAATTTAAACGGGTTGTGAACGAATATGGCAATATTAGTGGTTGAGTTTTGAGGGATGCCGAAGTATTGTTGTCTATTGAATTCAGAAGATTAGGGGTTTATTGGGATATAAGAGAATTTTGAAATGGTGACGGTATCATCCTCCGTATAATTGTAGGTATGTATGGTGTGAAATTTAAACGGGTGGTTAAATAAGGAGGTGGAGGCCGAATTCTGATCCTTAGAAGCAGTCATGGATATGGTATGACTTCATATGTACAACTTAGCAAATTAAAGTGTCTGTTTACGACGCTGGTGTTTTCCAATTAAAGCGACTATGTGAGCTGAGAGGTCATTGGGTACAAGCTGATCATCTTGATCTAAGATCTTAAGTACCTTCAGTCTTACTTTTACTTGCTTTACTCTAATGTACAAGTTTCCTGAAAAATACATTCCTGTAAAGAAGGATATCATCCACTTCCTCGAAACCAATACGGATTATGAAGGTTTGCAGCTGCCTAATACTCTTATTTATGGTTATAGATGGAAGTTACGGCCCTCTTTTTGTGAGATTAGGTAAGGAATAAATCAAACCATATCTCAATTATAAATAGCTTGGCATGCTAGTGGTACTTTTGTCAATGGACATGTTATCCCTGGTGGAATCTGTACCGGCCTTCTATCCATTGCAAACAATGATCCTGCAAATGCTGGTCTTCATATTGCGGTTGAGGTATTTTGAAAAAAATACACATGCTTATAAAATTAGAAATTAAAGCCGATTTATGAAAAACATAACTGGATTACCCACTCCGACTTATATACGTAAGCTTTGAGTATTTAGGCTTATCTCATTTGCTCAGACTTGCGGGTGCAGTTGCCGTCGAGAAACTCGGAGGGCCAGTTATTCCTTGGAAGCCAGGTACAAGCAACTGTTTCTTAATCCTTAATTTCAATAGGCAGGACCGATATTAAAGACAAAAATCTTTGTCCTGCTCATGGGCGTCTTCCAGATGCTTCACAGGGCTCTCAGCACGTCAAAGAAGTGTTCTGTGAAGCAATGAGATTTTCTACTCAAGAAACAGTTGCCCTTGTGGGGTGCCATGTTCTGTAAGATCTAGATATATACATTCCTCTAACTTATGTTTAGTGGTCGTTGTCACACTGACCGCTCAGGGTTCGAAGGGAAATGGGTGCACAACCCCATCAGGTTCTCAAACCAATAGTAAGCCTAAATCCTTATTGTCTTCTAAATATGCAGCTTTATTCAGCTTACTCGGCAGAAGTGGAGAAAGCGCAAGTGGGATGGTCCTGAACAATTTGAAGATGAAGAAGGCGAGCTGATGATGTTGCCAACTGATATGGCTATGCTTGAGGAGCCTTGGAGAAAGTGGGTTGATATCTATGCTAGCGATAAGGAACGTTTCTTTAAGGATTTTGCATCTGCCTTTAATAAGCTTATCGAATTAGGGTTGCCCAGAGATCAAGTTAGACTTTAAAGTGACTTGTGTTTTTAACTCGGACAGATATTATGTGCTTACTCCTTTTTATTTTTCCTAAAGTAGTTTAAAATAAAAACAGTCACATAATTACATAATCTTACTTAAAGCGGAGGATAATGTTTTAAAATAAAATGGCAAGAATAAGCTTTAGAACTTAGATCACATCAGAGGCTCTTAAGCAGAATGGATAGAGCCTTATGACTTTTGAAACTTTTTTCGATTATCTATAATTTAAGCTCGAAAGAAATTATCTCTAAGCCAAAGGTATCATTATAAGTGTTTTAAAAGCTTCTATAAAAAAGATATAAGAACTTTCTGTGTGCTAAAGGATAAATCGGATATCACAAACCCATAAGGTTAAGCACTTCAATTACAATACAAGAAAGTTCAAGGCACCAAATTTGACTTAAGGGATCCTATCTTTGCTTGAGTTTTGTGTTATAAAGTATGATAATAGCTATACAATGTGAAAATATTTCAATATAGCTATATATAACCAATTTTCAACTTGTTTAGTTATATCACTCAAATAACCTAACTTACTATATTTATCATGTGTTGCAACTGAGGTTCCATCCTTGCCCGCTAACATATCTAACAATACACAGGGGGCGCTTGATGAGTACCCCTTGACATGTCTAACAGCATGGATCAATCTGATGGTAATGTCAAATTATGAGCACTATCTCCTAATTAGGAGCGCTGCCAATTAAACACACCAATCCCTGTACAAGTATTCCACTGTTCCAAACCTTATATGGAACCCGCCACCCCCTGGCGGCCTTGTGGCTTTCCCTGTATAGTATATTAGTCACAATAACAACCAATAAACCTTATCTTATTATTTTTACTATTGTCCTTTCTATTGGACTGTTGTATTCCCCAATAAAAAAACTACCATTGGTTCAGTTGCAACACTTGCTTGTCTTGAGAAGTCTACAATTACACCTTGGAGTTTGGCTGAACTCTTTTATTGGTTATTTTTGGTTCAAGTTTGGCTGTTTGGGTCCCAAAAAGCATTTATTTTTGGTCTGATTGGATCTGAAGTGATTTGTGTCATCCAGTTTAACAAATCAAAATTGCTGCTAAGTGCCTGGTTGGCTATTCAAAGCTGCGTCTGGAAAAATTGGGACTGGGAGTGCTTTTATGATAGATTTCATGGTAGCTTTGGCTTTTTTGTGTTTGTTTCTATCCTTAACTTAGGTTTTAAATTGTTAAATTTAATTATTTATGAGTTTCAAAATTACTGTTTGCTTTCATCTCATCATTGGGTTCACTATTTTTTGCATTTAAAATATATTTCCTGGTTTGGCCTTGCTTTCTGGTTTTGGTTAAATTAAATATTCCATGGCCCAGGTTTTTGTTTTCATATAGTTGTAAGACTTGGTTTTCGTAATGTTAATTTGTTACAGAAAAATTCAAAAATCTTAAAACTACTCCAAGAGCCCAGACAAGATTTTGGCATAAAAAAGTACTAATTTTGGCACTGCAGAGACAACACTCTGGATGAACTTGTAACTCAATATCAAACTGAACAAGAATTTCTGAAGTAAACATGTTTCACCCCAGCTGGTCATGAATGTCATGGTAAGTCCCACAATGCCAGAGATTATTTGGCCAAGTAGAAAAGCTCAAAAAGCCAGGAAACCTTTAACAACATTGACTGATTTAACAAACTTGAGTCAAACTGTGAGAGAGGGGGGCTAAACTAACCAAGTTTGGCTCCCATCCTGGGGAAAGGATTCACCAGAACACTATACAATGCAAGACTGGTACAGCCGCTCAAAGGGGCGTTCATAGAGAGGACATGGCAGACAGACGGGGGAAATAGGAGTCCAAACCCATCAGAATCATCCCACTAAGTAGCCAGGAAGCGCGCATGGGAGCAGACTCTAGGGTACCCAAACCTTTCTCTTGGACCAAGACAATTGGGTCCTTGGAAGAAAGAGGCATCAGGCAGACTGAACCTGGGAGTGTTGTGGGGGCTGGTTCAAGGGCAGGAAACTCAAGGTCATCACAGGTAAGACTTCTCACGACGTTCTTGCTAGTGGCAAAGATATCCTGGGCCTGTCTAGGGATGCCCTCAAAAATGTGCATGGACTGATTGAGGTTGGCACCAACATAGTGAAATAAATGGAAAATACAACCCCAAATATCTGAGGAGGTGCACCATATCATTACCAAGGCAGGTGCCAGGGTGAAAGCAACAAACTTAACAAAGGGCACCAACATTTTTTTGGGTCTAAAACAGAGCCCTCAACCAGAAATTTGTTTCTTTAGTTTGGGGTTTTCAGATGCAATCAAGGGAAGAAAAAGACAACCAAGAAAGTTTGAAAAGGGCCAAGAAGAATTAAAAACGGTAACCGTGAGACGCAGGAACTTAGAAAGTGTGTCTAAAACTTTAAAGCGTATAGAAGACTGCAGCTGTGGTAAAAGCAAAAGAAGAGTGAGATTGAACTTAAAATAGGTAATTATATGGTTTAAATCACTTATTTTAAGTTCAAGTTGGTTTCCTTTAAAACAAAAGCAACAGGCCTTAGCATATATGTAAACAACATATAGGGGGACTTCAAAAGTGTGTTCACAAGCTTCAGAGCGTATAGTAGACAGCAACAGAGGCAAAAGCAAAAGAAAATGAAATTGAACTTAGAATAGATAATTATATTGTTTAAATCACTAATTTTAAGTTTGGGTTGGTTTTTTCAAGGTGTAAGTGGCAAGCCTTAACATATGTGTTAACAACATATATGGAGGCTTTGAAAGGACACCGTAAGATCCAGGAGCAAAGAAAGAAGGTAAGAAAAGAGGAATCCAATACTAACACTTTAGAAAATCAAGAGAAAACAACAAAAGGAACCCCAAAGAACCAAAATCCTAAAGCTGTGAAGGTTCTAACTTTAATTGTAAGAATGAGCAAGCAGGGGACCAAAAGTTCCCTGTCTTGCTTTAAGGGTGGGATTTGAATTTTAAAGGTCACTTGACCCAGGCAATGGATCTGATTGGCCAAAAGAGAAAGTTTGCAAAGGCAGCTCCAGCAAGCTGGAGGGTTTTACAGTGATTTATAACTCCAACTCTGATTAGCTGGTGTCAAATGAATGGTGCAGCCCACCATTCAATCTAGTTGGGTTGAAATTTAATGATTTACCAGTAGCACAACCTGATTGTTTAGACTTAATAATTTTAATTGCAGTTGAGCCCAAGCCAAAAAATAGACCAAATTAATCAGGAATTTCTCTCAAGTAGGAACAGAGTTCCAAACGTCAACATTTGCCGCCTGGTAAGGGTATGCTAACACAAATCTCTCATCAACCGTGTGGGCTAAATCTTCAAGACAGTTAAGGGGCTTGGCTGGCTTCTGAGGAAATTTTTTGGTGAGACGTGGGAAGATTGTCCTATCCAAGGCTAAAGGGGGAAGTGACCTTACACAAACAGTTGATTGAAAATGAGTTACAGCCACTCCAGTTTGCCAGTGGAATCCCTTCCTGTAAGCTGATGTTGATAAATTGATGTAATTTGAGGGTCACTCAATATGATATTATTTATCAGCATGGTCATCAGAAGTTGGTCACTCAAGGGCTCTTTGCAACCTGGACTAGATACTCACTTGACAATGCAGAAAAAATAGGAGCTAAGGATCCAGGTGGTATTTCTTAGTCAAATTTTGATATATATTGAATAATTTTCACTGTTTTAACTCATAAGAGTTGAGTCCTTCCAAAATTTTACTCAATAAAAATCATTTATCCCTAGCTCTAATTTACTTTTCAAAATGCATCCTGTAGTTGGCCTGCTACGCTGCATTTTCTACAATTTAATTCTTAGCAGAATTATTACAGGAAGATGGGGCCCTGCTGTTGGAACTTCATTGGTACCTCCACCCAATGTCAATCTGATGCCCACAAATTTAGGTGTTTTTCCTACCAGATATGAAGCTGAGACATTCATAACTTCTCAATGTCCTTAATTTTATACCAAAGACTCTTTAATTCTCTTTCAGGTGATTTACCTTGGGCTCCTTTGGTTAGGGTTAATTATTTTACTTAACCCATGTGCATCTTTTGGAAATTTCACCTAATAGTATCTGAAGCTTTGTTGGTGGTTAATCATCAACTCTATGTGGATTTGGGTGGTGATTCCTCACCACCTAGAAACAGCTTCTTACTATCCAACAATTTCTGTCACAATGAACTTCACTGAAATATTATATATTATGAAGAAATCAATGAACCACATTTTATTCAAGATCTCTCTTTCAGACAAAAATTCATCCAAACATTGCAAAGACAAGTGTCATGGTAGTTCTTTTAATGCTAGGCATAAATTTTTCCAGTCAAAAATCATGTAAATCACAGAAACCTTAAATTAATTGGCAGATTTGAAGGATCTAAATCAAACTTTAGATCAAAATAGGCTACAGCAGCTCTATTTAATCAAAATAATCCAAATTTTTACAACTGAACCAATGAGAGTTCAGTACTTGGAATTGGGGAAGACAACAGTCCAATAGAAAGGACAGAATAATAAGAATAATGTATTGTTTATTGTAGAATATTGTGATTAATATACTATATAGGGAATTCCACAAGGGGGTGGCATAGTGGGAAGTTCCATGTAAGGTTTGGAGCCAAGGAATAACTTGTGCGGGAATCAGCAAGTCAAATTGGCAACGCTCCTAATTAGGATGAAGTACCCGCCATTTGATGTTGCCATCAGATTAAACCATAATGTTAGATATGTCAAGGGGCAGCTCATTGAGCGCCCCCTGTGTATTGTAAGATACATTAGCAGGTGAGGCTGGAAACTCAGTTGCAACCAAACATATGTTACAAATCAACTTTAATAGGTTGACGTAATCTCAGTGTAAGGAATAGGATTTCTTACTCTCATCTAGATCACCAATCAAAACTTAAAAAAACTAAGAATTTAATGAAATTTCAGATATTAAGAAATCAAACAATGAAATTAATTTAATTTAATTTTAATTAACTTAATGGAATTGATTGGATTAATCAAACTGAATACATTTATGCATTCAATAATAAAACCAAAAAGCAAAAACAGGGACAAAAACTCAGAAATCAATATAAAATCTAGTTTAAGTTTGAAAACCAAACTGATTGTCACGTCAGGAGATTGTATATCTAAACCCAATAAAAAACTTTTTTGAACAGTTAAACTAAGAATTTAAAGACAAAAGCAGCTTATGATAAAAAAATTAATGCAAATCTATTAATCAAGTAAAAGGATCAACACCAAATAACCAATCAGTTCAAGATCAATACCCACATCTCCAGAATACCAAACATAAAAGCCTTCAAGATCATGTAGAGGCCCAAATCCAACCCTCAGAAGAAGTAAACAAATCTCAAATCAGCAGTTCCTTCTTATCTGCAATCTGCAGCCTGCTGCAGGCCTTCAAGGAATTATTTCACCTTTATGATGCCCAATAATATTACATGGTAAACTTGGTACCCATCCTCAAATTTTCTCATCATTACTTAAACTTATTTGTTTAATTAGGAACAATTTCACCAAAAACTTCTTTCCAATCTTCTATACTCAATGAATCTATATTCTCTTTCAGATTAGTAGATACTTTTTATCTTTAGAACAGTATGAAGCCATCTTTCTTGGTGTGTTTCTTTTTGCTTGAAATATTCCTGAAATAACTTGCCAATGAAGAAATCCCACCTCTGACTGAGAAGTACAAGAAATCAATTTGGTACCAATTTAGCCCCTGACACTGCCACATGCCCTATGTCAAGACAGCTTATATCCTCCCTTATTATTCACCTCCATACTCCTTGGTACGTCCTTACCTACACCTCTTCCTACTATCTGCTGTACCAATACAATCCCTTCTTGGGAAGATTTTGAGCTGTTGTTCAGTTAATCCATATTTTGATGGTGGTGATTCTGGATGGATCAGCCTTAGTTAAATTCAATCTTGGGGCCCTCCTTCAATTGGTTGAGGATTGCTTCCCCCAAAAATTAGATTACTGACACTCAGGGTCACTTGATATAACCTTGTTTATTGAAAGAGCCTTAAGAAGTTAAACACTCAAGGTTTTTTTGTATACTGGACTTGTTATACTCTGGAATGGTGAAACAGTCTAAGAGTTGCAGATCTAGATGTAATTAATGAGCCAATAATTTTGGTGCATAATTAAAATTTCTTATTGTTCAACTCCTAATAGTTGAGTCCTTCTAAATTCTCAAAAAAACTAAAAAAATATTATCTGCTCAAATTTCAACCTATTCAAATGCATCTGCTAGTTAGTCTTCTCCTCTGTGTCCCTTAAAATTTGATTATCAATCATATTGAAACTGAAAGATAGGAACCTGTACCAAGCACTTTTCTTCCTGGTCCTCCAAATGCAACTCCAATGCCTATCTTTGCTGGAGCTTTCACAGTTGAAATTGAAACCAAAACCCTCTTCATCTTCCAATGTCTGATATTTCAAAGGCTTGCTGATTTTGTTGCAGGCTATTTATCTTAGACTACTCTGACTAGCTTTAATATTTTAGTTAAACCCCAATGTCTCCTTTGGAAAGTTCACTAAGAGACATCTGAAAGCTTATTGGTGGTTAATCATCAATTATATGTGGATTTAGATGTTTATCTTACACCACTTAGACATAGCTTCATACTATCCTGCTATTTCCATCAAAGCCCCATAATTATATTTAACCAGTTATAATTGATGGTATAAGCTTAAAACTGACGCCTCAGACCGTGCTGTGGAGGTCCTCTGTGTAGAGAATAATAGTGAAGACTTCTTCCCTATAGCCTAAAAATGTTACAGTAGAGAAACTTTAAGGGATACTCTTTGCAGAAAAGAATACATTAGTGGCATCAAACAAGGTTATATTACTCTCTACAATAGGGGATATCTCTTCAAGATGTAGAGTGGGGGTTGGACAAGGATCAGGATAATACAAGGCAGTTGGCTTCTGTAACAGGATACAAGACAGGGATAATGAAAGCCATATGGCAACTAAGGACTGCAAAAGAGGGATTACAATACTCTGCTCTGAGGAGATAATATTAAATTCTCAAGTGAATAATAGATAAAGATAGCTTTATTGTGAAATAAATTCTAATTGAACCATTAAGTTGGAATTTGAAGGGGAGTTCTTATACTAAGGAGGATGAAATTGGGGTGCAGTTTTATGATTTTGAAACCAGGAATCATGCTTCACATGCTGCTGCAGGAATTGTAATGCAGATTATTTTTGGATTCATCAAGTCACTTATTTCCTTATATATGTTACTTGCATCTGCATTGTTGTGGGGCATAAGGACAAATTGATTGGCAATTGATTGAGTAGCATTTACCTAGAGGATTCAAATTTAGAATTTTGAATATGTCTTCATCCATTGGACAATTTTTTCAGGGAAGTGATTCCTGACAGCAACAAATGATAGGTATAGTAAGCCCTTGCATGACCAGAAACTAGCAGAGAATGATCATCAAGTCCTTGACTATGTTAAATGATTTAGATGTCATTATTGACAGAAAGATGGTTTAAAGCAGGAGTTGCCCAAAAACCCTTGAAAAATATGAATTTATTTTTCTTTCTTCCAATTAATAATGATGAATTAATTACATGTTATTCACTGTTTAGTGAGGGTAGCACCTAACCCTCTGGTTGCCAAATATTTACAGATTATTACATCAAGTCAACTTTTAATGTAGGTCCCTCAACTGCTAAAATTATTCTTTCCAGCCAATCAGAAGTCATGAAATATCCACCTCCCCTATCCTAAACTCCTTTAAAGCTTTCCTATCCCTCTCTAGAAACTTGTTTTTAGATATATTATTCACTCTAAGAAATAAAGAAATTTACCCAAAAATACTTGAAAATTCAAGGCCTGTTAGATCATGTGTTTTATAGTTTTTCTACTGCTGTAGTACAGCTAGCAGCAGATTATTTGAATTTCCCTTGGCTAACTTTTTACACATCTTCTACTTTGTATTTTAATTCTGATTTCTGTCTTAGAATGATTTTATTAGCTTTGATCTTGACTGCTATCTTCTGCTACACAACTAGAGGGTCTTGAATAATTGTGCCTCTGTTCAAATTTGGCCTGTTGCTTCTTGATAAATTGATAATATGTCTCCTATACCCTCATTTTTTCTCATTTAATAGTGCCACTTACCATTTAACCATAACAAAAAATCCTGCAAACTGACATATAATAAAAATTGTCACCTCATTCATGACAAGGAGCTAGTAGCTATTATAAATTGTATGGAGGAATTATGTTGTTACCTGGGGGGTTACAAATTCCCCAACCTTACTCACTGACCATAAGCCTATCCAGTACTTTAATAAACAGTCACACATGTCTCAATACCAGTCTGGCTGTATCAAAATCCTATTGTCTTACTGACTACAAATAGAGTATGAACCTGGGAAGAATCAGGTTTGTCCGGGATCTTATCCATTAATCTATTGATTCAGAAAATATTCTTTCTCAACTGGTCCTAGGACAAGAAGAAGTTTTAATTTTTTAATTAAGGATAATAAATTAACAATGGTTTTTAAAACCAGGGATCAAACCCAGAACTCCATTAGCAATACTAGCATAAGCTTAAAGATTAATTATGAACTTACTATGAAAATTTATGTTTATTGATGCATATATACTTCTTGGAAGTATAATAAACAAGATAAAGGGGAAAATTAAGAAGAGAATGATACTTTATTGATATGATTTTGAAGTATTATATAGTATTATGAGAAGCCACATGCTGTCCATATACATCATGGCAGTCATAGGGCTTGTCCAAGTAGTATTCTGCTTAGCGCTCAAGAGGTTTGATCCCCATATTAGATGGAAAATTGATAAAATTGCCACCAATTTAATTATTAGTCAGGAAATCACTCAAGGAATTACTTTCCCAAGAGGGAGTAATCAAAGATGCTGCAATATTTCCCCCTGGGGTGCTGGAAAGTGGAACCTTAGGAATTTTCTTGAGAGTGCCAGGGATTTAAGCTTATTATTGATCCAGGTTTGCATTGCAGACAGGAAGTTGGGAGTTGCACTGTACTGTTCTTGCCTTACATAGGCGGATTCAAACATGATTTTGATGTTTTAAAGAATATCAATGACTTGTTGTTGGTTAGCACTTTTAATATCTGTGCACCTTCTATATAGCACCGCCACTTCATTAAGCAGTGGACAATGGCTATTAGTTCCTTGTCATGTATTGGGTATCTTTGCTCACCCTCAGACAGCTTTCTTGATTCATATGATACAGAGAGTAAGTTCTTTTCTGCATTTTTGAATTCTAAGTATTCCTTCTATTGCATATTCAGAGGCATCTTTTTCTAACTCATAGACCCCTTGAAGGTTAGGGTAGTGTAAGATGGGGCAGTAACCATTAGTTCTTTTAGTTGGCGGAAGTGTTGTTCTCTCAATAGTGTCCACATAATTTTTTGTTTTTCCTGTGATTGTGGACAGGGGAAAGTTAGGGCTCCCCAATCAGGGATGAACCTCCTGACATACACAACCATTCCCAAGAATTTTTGAAGTTCACTCTTATTTTGCGGCGCTGGCATGTCAGTTATGGCTTGTATCTTTTCTGGGACTGGCCTCACTCCATCCTTGCTGATAATGTGTTCTAAAAAATGAATTTATGTTGAGAAAATGTCACATTTTGAGGGCTTGGCTATGAGTTGGCTTTCTTGAAGGGTGTTGAGGATCAGGCAGATGTCTTTCCAGTGCTATTTCTTAGTTGGGCTGTATATGATTATATTTCCAGGGTAGACAATAGCCCTTTTTCAAATGTGCTCTTTAAAACTTTGTTCATAAAGGTCACAAAGATACTTGGTGAATTTGTCAAGCCAAAGTTGAGAACAACACATTCAAATAAGCCATACTTAGTTCTTAACACTGTTTTGGGTATGTCCTCTGGATTAACGCAGATTTGATGATATCTTGCTGTTAAGTCAATTTTTATGAAAAATTGGGACCCCCAGGGTGTCAAAAAGTTCATCAATCAGGGGAATAAGATACCTGTTTTAATTATAAACTTGTTGAGCACCATTTATTCTGTGACCAGGAGGAGTCTCCATCTTTCTTTGCTACAAAAAAACAGCTGTGCTAAAAGGAGATTTAGAGGATCTTGTGAGTTCTTTTTCAGGGGCTTTGCCTAGATAGGCATTTAGTATGTCATCTTCTTGTGGTGTTAGGCAGTAGATAGGTTGTGCTTTTGGTACACTCCCTTTGAGGTCAATTTCATGTTGTATGCCTTGGTCAGGCAGTAGCCCTGGTGAATTTTCTTGGAAAACGTAAGGCAATCCTTAGATTAGCTGTTGTCAAATTAGGTCTTTTTCATGTGTGGGATCTACATTTTTAAAGTGGATAATCTCATATGTACAAATTTTCCCATCAATCTTGCTATAGTCCTTTTTGTCTTCAGTTTCCATAATTTTTACAAATAGATTGTCTCTCATAAGTGCGTCAAGGTGGGTTGGATGCACATGATAGTGCACCTCACTTAGTTGTATGGTGAGGGAAGTGCTATCCTAGTTGATATGAGGCTGGGTCTTTTTCATCCAGTACAGACTAATTACACCATTTTACTTGGGGATTGGTGTTATTGTGGTACTAAAGGTAGTCTGTAAGTCCCTTATTTGGGCACTGAAAGGCTTTTCTTACCTGGTGACTAGTGTGCTCCTGTTATCTGCCATGATAACTTTCTTGATATTACTTTGAACCGTGGGTAGTTTCATGAAGTTGGAAAATCTTTTGTCAACAAGGAAACAGTCTTCTCCAGTGTTGAATAGTGCTGTGCCCTGATATATACAAAAGCAGAAAGAATAAGGGAGGAGTATATTTCCATTTTGGACGGCAAACAGTATAGGATCACTGGATGTTACAAAAATAACATTTTCAAAGCCTCGGGCGGGAATCAAACCTGCTCCTAGCCACCAGGCAGGGCTAGCAGGCGGAGGAGATTTGCCCACACCTGGATTTTTGCTTTTCAAAGCAAATCCAGGTGCGGGAATCATTCCTGCCCTGGTGGCAGCTTTAGGGCCTGTTCTGGGCCCCAAAAGCTATGTACAAGCCTTGGTGGGTTTGGCTGGGCCTGGGCATGCTAATTTTAGCTACCCAGTAAACCCAGTTCAAGCCCACCCTCCATTAAATAATTTGGGGTCCCCAATTGGGGACCCCTTTTCTAATCAAGTTCTTTGGCCTCAGGAAAGCCTGTCAAGCCAGTACAAAAATGGTGATCAAATTAGGAAAAACCCCATAACCCCAGAAGCCAAACCTGCCAGAACCAATGGCCAGCCAAGCCAAGATGGACCATCAAAAAGCCAAACAACTGTTCCTGAAAGCCCCAAAAACGACCATAAAGCAGCCAACCAAACAGCAGAACCTGAGATGCCAAGCCTTGCCACACAGATAGCACCAGAAGAATTCCCAGAGGCACCTGCATGTGAGTAAGTATATAAACCAGAAGCACTTGAAAAAGTTCTTTATTGTCATCCTTACCAAATAAAGTTGTTATGAACCTTTGTTTCACCAATCTGTTTCCATACCTATTTTTGATACTTTTCCATCTGCATACACCCAAGCGTCAGTACCCATCCACTGGGATAGATAGCCAGACTCCAGTTGATAAAACCAAAGCCTTTGACTACTACCATCCACCCAACGCTCCATTTTCCCTATGCATTTCACTGAGTATCCCGCCAATCCTGACCACAAACCCTGGACATTGGAAGACTTGCAGTGGTACACCCGCCCAAACACCCCCAAGGATCCCTAACAAATTGTTAATGACGGCAAAGCAATCATCATCTACCCTTTGATCTTCAATAGGAAATATAACAATCCTTCTGACTACCTGGTTTCAATGGAGCTACCCTTAATACTCAAACCAACTATCTAAACCCTGCCTACTTCTGACGCTACTGGCCAGAGTAATAAATTCTTGGGAGTTCTGTACCTGGCACTCACTGGACTGATTGACTATGCCTTGCCAGCAGCCAGGCCTTATACCTTAGATGGGAATGCCCTATCCTACCTTTTAAGTTAGGCCTCATCATCTGGTGGGTCATGCCTGTGCCTGTCTCTGCTCCTACCTCACCTGAAGGAACAATGCAGTACGCTTGATATAATGACAGGTAGCTTTGATTCATTCTTTATTCCTTGAGAATGCCATTAAGGCAGCCCTAGGTGGGTAGCTGAGGAGAACAAAAGGGTGTACCCTGGGATGATGGAGTGTTGAGAAAACACTGGAGTCCTTATAATAGCTGGGGAGAATGCATCTAGGTCACTCTTAGAGAGTAAGGGTTTCTCTGCATATTTATTTTGGGTGGTTTTAAGAAAGATTTCTTCTGTCACTGTACAAGCATAGGGAGTCTGGAATTACCTGAGGGTCAAATGTCCCAAGAAACAGTTGGGAGAACCCAAGAGATCAGAGAAATTTTCATGTAATAAGGTTAGTTACTCTGTGAACTCTCAAGCTAACCACTTGTGGAACAAAGAGGAGGAGAAATAGCAGGAAGAGAGTAAATACTTTCCTCTAAAAGCCTTGTTGGTAGAAATCTATGATGACTACATAAAGAGAGAAAAGCACAGATAGAAAAAATATGTGGTGGCTATAGGAAGAAATGTGCCAGGATGAGAGTCATCTGAAGAGGCTATAAGAAAGTGCCCAAATGGAATACGTTTGTAGTGAATAGCAGAGAAGAAAGATAAAGGACATACGTGGATTACATAAGTAACATAAGTGCTAGAAGAAGGTCATCTATCTGGCTGTAAAGAAAGAAGAAGAAAAAATCAAAGGGGAAAATTTTAAAGAAATAACAAAAAAGAATAAGTATAACAATAATAAAGTACAAAAATAATATTAAATAAAAAAGATAATAAAATAAACATTAAAGTAAAAACAGAGAAAAATAATAATAAAAGAATTAAATAAAGAAAAATACATAAAATAATTGAAAATAATAAATAGGAATCTATTAAGTGAGATGAAGATAGCAGGAGTGGACAGGAATGGGACAGGGAACCTTTAAAAGCAGGACAAACCATTTTGCTGCTGGCTATAGCACAGAGCAAGACAGTGGGGCCTTTGAGTCTTTCCAAGGGGAAATAACAGATAAATGTTGAGCAAAATACAAGGGAAAAGATTTCTTATGCTTTATATAAGGAAAAACAAGCAAATCATCACAGGGAAATGTAACAAAAAAGAAAACTGTTCAAAACAAGGCTCAGGAATGCTCAGAGCATTACCAGGAAGCAACAGCGGCCTGTTCAAGCAAGAGGCAGCACAGGGTAGCACGCTAAAACAGTTTTGGACAATTTTTGGATCCACACGTCTGATTGGCTGCAGGCTAAGGCTTTTTATATCAATATTTTCCATTGATAAAACAAGGGGAAGCGCCTAATAAATCAGACAACTGAAAGTGGAAGGTATTCCCTGATTAACTATAATAAGCAACAAGGTTTAATTTATTAAATATAAAGTGAAAAAAATGTTTAATCCTGAAAGAAACTACTAAGAAGGAAATACAACTTAAACAAGGGGCTGTGTAAGGGGTAATAAGGTGAAACAAGGGGATCATTCACTTCAGGAATCTGCAGAAGGAGCCCAAGACCAAGAGTAAGGTAACCAAGAGAAGAAGGGACAATAACAAGAGAACCAAGAGCAAGGAGTCCAAGAGCTAGAACAAAGAGTCCAAGATACAGACCATGAATTCCAAGATACAAAGCAAGGAGTTCAAGACCAAGGCCAAGAATCCTAGGACCCAGAAGCCTAAGACCATAAAACCAAATATCACACCTCAAAACAGGCTTACCATACATAATGTTTCTAAGGGGATCTTTCTTCTGTAACCCATGAATGCTGTTCACAGCCCCTGAAATCTTTCTTGTTTTCCCATAGCTCATCATTAATAACATTCCCCACATTTATTATCCTAGTGTAGGAGAGGAGGATCTGTACAGACACTGCTGTGAGAAGCTTGCCACTGGCCAATCTTCTGAAGAGGAGCGGGATCAATTAACAAAAAGAAGCAATATGACCACCAGGGGTAAGGAACTCCTGGGAAGCAAGTTCAAGAGACTATTCCAATAATGGCATCAACACAAGGCAAGAAGTATACCATCTGAGGTGATTTTCTATGGAGGTGACTCTAGGATGGCTTTTAGGAAAGTGTTGGATGAGCTTTTTATCCTTCAGGCCAAGTACAATATTCTAGCCAAGGAATCCCATCACTTGAATGATGACAACCCCTCCCAGCCAACATCTGGCATTGACACAGGACATGTACTAGTGTCTGATTAACAGGAGAGCCCCAAGGGTTTTACTTATTTAAAGCCTTGTCAAAGCTTCCAGGTCAACCCCTGACAAAGCTCTTCACAAGAGCCCCCATACCGCTTGGCTCAGCTATCCTGGTACGCCAATTCAGATGAAGTTGTCAACTCAGATCACCAAACCAAGGAACAGGGACTAATAATCCTCTCAATCCTAGTGGCAGCTTGGCTTAGCCCTTCACTAATCAGTAGGGTCAACCCACCCTCTGTCCAATCCAATTGGTTGATCCACAGGAATATTTTTCCTCCTGAGCAGTTCACCAAAGCTATACAATCCCTAATATCTCAATAAAGATAGTATCTAGCTTCTAAGTATCTTCCCCTGGTAGCACTTCTACAACAGCACAGTTAAAAAGCTTGTTTAACCTTTTAAGGGGGCTCAGCTCTTGGGAGCTGGTTGAATAAAAGGCCCTGGTATATACCAAGAAGTTTTACCAAACTCTTTCATCCCGTGGCAGCCAACCAGGCTACCAAGAAGCTTGGGGGTTAGACCGCCCTACACAGCAATCAGGTGTGTTAGGGCGTGAGCCCTTGGGAGGCATCCGGTTGAGCGAGGCATACCCAATCACTCCAATTGGGGGTAAAGGAGCCCAGGGATACCAGAAGCCCTTCCCCTTGGCCATTCCCAAGCATATCTTATCTTATCATATCAGAGAAGAGCCCCCAGGTGCTCAGCATCCAGGTTGATCTCAGATCAACAACGGTACAGCAGGCAAGCAAGATGCTGGCCAGCCTATCTTGGCCAGCTCCAACTTGAGCGGTGGATCCCTGACCAATGCAGAAACTGCTTCCACCCAGCCATCATCAGCCATCTGATTAGGACCCATGGCCCAGGTCAGGCTCTGAGCTGCCCTCTTACCCCATGGCCTTTTGATCCAGCCAAAGAATCCTTAGCACTATGGGACGGGCTTGGTAGATAAAGCCCTCTGCTACCAAAGCACCCTGGGCCACACCCTCAGCTGCCCCCTAAATAAGATGATGGAGGGCAAGGTTGGATATCCATGCTGGCTTAAGGATACCTTGGATCTCTGGCAGGCAGTTGTAAAGTACAAGAGTTTATGTTTACCCTTGCCCCTCCAAAGCCTGCCCTCTGGGTGGCAGGACCCTCTGAGAGGTGGGTGCTAGGGGTTGAGAGTCCCTTGACCATAGGCAAGCTAAACCAGGATCATGTTATTGCTGCCATTGATGATTCCATTCAATAGCCTGTTGCATAGACCACCATCATCTATACTAACACTGTGCTGGTTTGGTTTATTGGGAAGGGAGCTGTGGCCCATCTTGGTTCTCCTAAGAGACACATCACAGATAGGAGCACAGAGCTTGTGGGGGCATTGGGAAGGAAGTTTGGGTGAGGTCTGCCCTAGAACCCGTAGTTGCCCCGCCATACTGCTTGCAAGCCAGGGGGCAGGTGGAACTGCTGAATGGTTTGGGGGTTGTTGCAGCTGTGCTCATCAATGATGGATCTGATAGGCATTGGGTTTAAAGTCAGATCCATAACTGATCCCACATTAGGCAGTTACACAATTGATTGAGTGAGGACTTGTGGACACCAGAGCATTCTGGATCTGCATAGATCCCCTCAGGAAGCAGGTCACTTGGAGGTCCTACTTGGGCGGGATCAACAAAGCATTCAACTCCAGAAGGCTAAACAGAGGTGGCATTAACAACCTGATTGCCTGATCAATCCTCACTTCTGGACGTAAGTCAATAGCTAATATTGACAACAGATGCTCATATTGGCATTGATGCCAAGCCTGGTCTGTTTCCCCACTCCTCCAATTCCCCTCTCCCAAATTTCCCACCCTGTTATATGTACTTGGTAATATATTAAATAAAGACAGGTTTTACCTCAATCTGTTGTTCACTCCTATTTAGATTCACTACCCTGCTAATAGGTATAGTAATTGAACAATTCCAGGGCTAACTCTTATTCTGTATACTCCAAGGGTTGGAACCCACAATGCAGGCCCAGCTAATTGTCAGGCTATCCTAAGAACATCCAAACACTGCTTGGACATGGCACCTACCAACTGCACTGCTCATTCTGGGGGCTAGGGTCAACCATGAACTGGGTCAAGCCCCAGTGCTCTAGCAGTTGGGACCCCAGCTGATGCAGCAGGGGTTCCCAGGGTAAGCTGTACTCCACAACCCTCAATCAACCCCTTGTAGCTGCACCCTCCCTTGCAAAACGGTGTACTGGGGCTTGGGAGGAGGGGTGTGTGGGATTTCAGGGGGCCATCAAACACCTACAGGCCTGCCACATAGTGGGAGTTCCCGTGTATGCCACTGATCCCAATCAAGAAGGGCTGGATACTCAATCACTTGGACAATTCAAGGTAGCATCTGTAATGGACAGCTACATATGACATGTAGAATATGCCAGGGGTAACACTGAACTTCTGTAACATAGCTAGGTGCGCCCTTCTGCACTATCTCTGGCCAGAAATGCTTCCCCTGCATTTCTATTGATGTAGCATAGATTCCCAGAGCTATCAAGTACAGCAGAGGTAAGGGGAGCTTTGTGATTAAGATTGATATCCAAGCTGCCATGGTATCTTGCAGTACATGGGGATGGGCAACCACCCACCCACCCTATGACTTTCTAACTACATGTCCCCTCTTGATCCTCTTTAAATAGAATGATTACATATTTCTTTATCAGGAGCAAGTCTGATTACACCAGCAACCTCCCAGATGACCTTATCCAGCCCATGTCCCCCTTATTGGGATGGCTGCTGCCCCCTGGGCGGCCTGATGGCAAACTACCTGGGTAGGGACCTCTGGCAGCTCAGAATACTCGGCAGGGTACCCCTGATTCCCTCCCATGCCCTTGACTCCTGCCCCCCAGCGCCCATACTTGGCCGGCATCAGTCCAGCTGTGCTGGTATTTTTTGCTAAAGCTCTGGCCATCCTAGTATGTGAACCTTTTACCCGCTGTCAAAGCTGGCATGTGTTGGGATGTGGTTGCTTAACTGGGATCTGGCAAGCCAGACCTGGATTTTTTTGGAGTGGAAGGGATTGGTGTAGGTAACCTGTAAAAGATAGAGATTGGCCAGCTGAGCACGGATCACCAGAACCTCTCCCAGGCCCAGGCTTTTGGGGCTGGACCGGGGAATATTCTTGGGGGTGGGTGGGTTCCCAAGTGGAGTATAAAGATTGGTATTGACTGCTAATCAGCTTGGCCATGGATCTAAGATCTTCCTGATAGAAGAGTCTCTGCATGAGGGGGTCAATAAAGGCCACTGTTAAGGTCAGTAGGTGTTGCTATGGACTGCTCAGGTAACTCTTGGATCCAGTACAAGTTCTCCTGGGCAGCTGAGGGCTGGTTTTAGAGCTGGGTCCAGTGGGGTTGGTTCCCTGGGATTATATACTGCCTGTTGAAAATGGGCACACACCAGCAGATTCAACAGAAGAATTAGTAGACAGGGGCACACACTCACTGTATGCCTTGGAATGTGAAGATTTGGAAGACATTGACCAACTTAATTGTAATGTTTGTTTTTATTGGGTCCTATATTTGAATAGGGAAAAAACTATCCCCTGGGCATCTACTGCCAATGCCTTATATAGGGGTATTCTCATATTACTAATCATTAGATGCTGGCAATGTCTTCTAGGACATTCCAGCGCACTGTAGAGTCTTGGCTTGGTTGGTAGAAGAGGGAATGACCTTCTATTTTAGGGC
Source organism: Entomophthora muscae (assembly GCA_014839935.2). Lineage (NCBI taxonomy): Eukaryota > Fungi > Entomophthoromycota > Entomophthoromycetes > Entomophthorales > Entomophthoraceae > Entomophthora > Entomophthora muscae. The sequence goes on from QTSX02005698.1 coordinate 132,404, forward strand.
ACAATCCTGAAATTTCTAGAACAAGGGCACCCTTTGCTAGCGCATTAATCAGTGATGCTTTTTAAGATAAGCAATCACTTCTATATCTGGTTCTAAACACAAGTTGAATAGGTCAATCAAATCAACCCTGGCGCCTCAGTGTTATTTCCTTTTGAAGCTGGTGTCTTGGCGCTTGATATAATTTATTGCAGCGCTCTGGCGCTCGCAATTAATTGTGCTGGTGCCCTGGCGCTTGATGTAAACTAGAGCAGCGCTCTGGCGCTTGTTATTTAGAGTGGTGGTGGCGTGGCGCAATTAATCCTTAGCAACAACGTCATGGCCCACTAATCATGCATTTAATTATATGATAAGTTGGCACTCATTTCCAAAAGAGTAATTGATTGGCCCTGGTTAATTGTCAATGGTCACTTAATGAATTAAGCTTTCCACAATCCCTGGTCAACAATTCTTCACATATCCCCCCACTTGACCAGGGCTACTCTTCATTCTTTTTCTGATGAGCGCCCACAATAGCAATCAAACTTCCTTGCGTCAAGTCTACCAGGGCCTTATGGCTAGTATGATCAAAGAAGATTGTAATGTGTTCATGCAAATGCCGCGCCCTTCATGGGTCCGTTTCTTAAAATAGCTACTTCCTGCCAACAATTGCCAATTGCAGCCCCAGGACTGTGACACCATGGTGGCGGGGTCAGAGCATGGCACAGTCACGCCTGCCAAGGGGGAAGGGGAGGCTGACTCCATTTTTGCGGAGGCTGAGGCGCCCCTAATCCAACTTCCTTGCCTTGGCTTTGAGGATCTCCTAGACTAGTCCGACAACATTGTCCTTGAAACTGCTTTGTCCCTGCTTGCAACGCCCTCCGCGCTACTTTACGCCTGTCGTAACTCCAAAGAGCTACCTGCCGCCTATCCTGCCATCATTAATTGATTTGGGATAAGCCACCATGAAGAGACGCTCTATGTGTATGTACAGGCATTGTTTGCCAAGGATGACGCAGTGACGCCAATTTTCTCAGGCGCTTGTTACCACGGTAGTTACAATGTGGAGCAGCTAATTGGGAAGGTCAACCTCTGTCTGCATGCCACAGCCAAAGACACTAGCGGCTTTTCTTTGCAGCATGTCTACACCATCACCCAGCGCAACCAGTACGTATGTGAGGTCGCTTGCATCTGGGCATTAGAGCAGCCTGCTGATTCTGAGCTTCCCCGCACTCTTGGGCTGGATCTTAAGGCTAACTTGCCCTGTTGTTTCTCCTTGGCCTTACATTTGTTTATCCAAGCAATGAAGGAGAACAACCTGCAGTTGTACCTTCCCTTGGCTGCATCTGTCGCCCATTTCATGTGGTACCCTCTCAAGGCGTGTTCCTCTGGCGCTGTGGGTTTTGCAGGGTGTTGCCTTGAACACTTTTGCGGGCTAGCCTACCAGTCAAAGATATCCTTGCCAGTGTGCTACTCTTATATGGAGGATGTACTGCTCAATTGCCTTACCATAGGCTCTGCCTTCTCTGCTCGTAGTGGGTGGGGACGTTTGGTTCACAAGGGGAATCTTTGCTTGCCTCTGTGAAGTTGGACTGGTATGTACTGCAACTCTCAGCTGTCTTGGTGCCAAATGTTGGTGGCTCTTGCCTTTGTCTGTAACTGAATGGATAATGATGAGTATGAACTGGTAGCTCCTCTAGTCCCCTGTTCAACATCAAAATGTCCTTGTTCCAATCCCAGTTGTCATTCCATCCCCCACCTTCCTGCAGACAGCGCTCCTTCCACAGGTACCTCCAGTAAGCATTCCAACCAATCATTCCCGTCCTTCTGGCTCCAGACGTTGCCCTTCTGAATAATCAGTCAATAAAGCCCTGCTTCCTTATTTTGTCTTTTTAGTTATACTTTGTTCTTTTTTTGTTCTGTTTTAATCAGTTCTTCTTTTTACTTTTCTATATACTTAATTCCTTGTAGTTGTATCACTTTTATTCTTTGGGAGGGGGATTCTTTATGAACTTCCTCAGGAACTTTGTGTGTACATGGTTGACCATCCGTCTGTCCTTAATCTCTTTGATAGTGTAGGCGTCTGTGGACGTCCAAGAAATGGCTTCAAATGGGCCTATCCATAGGGTTGCCAGCTTGTGCGCTCTGCCAAATCCATGTGTGTTATGGAAGAGTACCCAGTCACCTACCTGGAACTCTTGTAGTGGGCCCGCTGGACATTATCTTTTTCCTGGTTCCATATCTTTTTGGCCAATGTGTTGGAGTAGGCTTCTGACTGCAATTGAATCAAAGTGCGGGCCAGCCTTTGCTGGTACACATGAGGCAATTGAGTGTCTTCTTCCCCAATGCAGGAGTATAGAATGGGGGTAGCGCGGGGTGTCTGTCATGCAAGAGTTGAAATAGCAATTTCCCTGTAGAGGAGTGAATGGCAATGTTGTAGGCAAAGATAGCTGGCAGCAGGAACGTTTTCCACTCAGCAGGGTGGTTAGCAGCCAGTTTCCTCAAGATACCTACTAAGGTCCCATTAACTCTCTCCACCATTCCATTTGACTCAGGGTGATAGGGTGTTGAAAATACTCCTTGGATTCCTATAAGTTCATTGAGCTTGGTCATCAAGTGGGAAGTAAAATTGATGCTGTTGTCAGTGAGGATGACTTGAGGGCAACCATGACGTAATATGATCTGTTCAAGTAGGAATTTTGCGGTAGTGTTAGCACCTAAGTCACACACTGCTTTTGCCTCCACCCATTTGGTCAAGTGGTCTATTGCAACAATGATGTACTTGGTGCAATAGTTGCTGACTGGCAAGGGCCCTACAACATCAATTGAGACGGTGTGCCAAGCAAAGTTAGGCTGATCCAAGTGATAGGTTGTTGACTTCTTGAACGGTTTTTCCCCTTGACATTCTTTACAGCAGCTCAGTGTTTCTTGTACGTCAAAGGCCACGGCCTCCAAAAAGTATGTGGTTTTTAGTTGTGCAAGTGTCTTCTGGAAAGCTCCATGGCCTATTGCCTTATGGGCGCAAACTATTAGGCCCGCCTGTTCTGATGATCTGGGCATTATTCTTATTCCTTCTGGGGTGTGTTGCAATATACGCCCATTCTTGATTTCAGTGTCTTTCAGCAGCCTATTAGGGTGCGCTGGACTTCTGCAGGCTTGTCCTGGAAGTTGCCTGTCAGCATTTTATCATAAAGCAGGTCAGAGACATCAGTCAGGTGGGCAACTGTTGGTAACCAAGACAGTTCATCCGCATTCTGATGTTTGACCCCTGCTCTGTGTGATATTTCAAAGTTGTAGGCCTGAAGCTTTAGCGCCCACTGTGCTAGACATCCTTCAGGTTCTTTCAAGTTCTGAAGCCAGCGTAGTGATGCATGATATGTGATTACCTTGAAGTGGACACCATGTAGGTATATGTGGAACTGTTTGTATGTGTATATCACTGCTAGGCACTCCTGTTCAGTCACAATATAGTTATGTTCATGAAAGTTCAGGGTTCTGCTGCAGTAGACTACAGGGTGTTCTTTGCTGTTGGAGTCCGCCTGGGAAAGCACACCGCCCACCGCAATCAGTGAGGCATCTGTTTGAACAATGAATTTGCGGCTGAAATCTGGGTTTCTCAGGATTGGTTTGTTCATGAGGCTCAAGTGTAGGGTGTCAAAGGCTTGTTGGCAGGCTGGGGTCTAGTCAAATTGCACATCACTCTTCAGCAAATGGAAGAGGGCCTCTCCCTTCCTTGAGAAGTCTTTGATAAAGCGCCAATAATAGCCAATTATGCCCAGGAACACTTGGACATCCTGTTTATTGGATGGCACCTTCATCTTCTCTATGGCCTCAACTTTAGCTGGCTGAGGCTGTAGCCCTTTGGTGTCAACCACAAAGCCAAGGTATTTGAGTTGATCCTTAAAGAAGTCACACTTCCTGGGGTTGACCTTAAGGTTAGCAGCCGCTAGGCGTCAGAAGACCTCCTCAAGGTGTTGAAGGTGATCCAAAAATGTTCATGAAAATACGTTGATATTGTCTAGATAGACTAAAGCACAGCTCAGCTTGAGGTCATGGAGCATCTTGTCCATGGCACGTTGGATTGTGGCAGGGGCATTGCACAGTCCTTGTGGCATTCAGGTGGGTTGGAAGAGCTCTTGACTGGTGATGATGGCGCATTTCTCTTACTCTTTGGGAGGCAATTCAATCTGCCAATATCCAGATATTAAATCCATTGCAGAGAAAAACTTAGTGCCTCCCAGGCAGTCAAGTGTGTTGTCAATACGCAGAAGGGGGTATGAGTCCTTCTTAGTGATGTTATTAAGCTTGTGGTAGTCAATGACAACGCAGTTGCTCCCATCTTTCTTCTTGACTATGAGTACTGGAGACAACCACGGGCTCTTGGATGGAACAAGTAGGCCTAGTTGGACCAGCTTCCTGATTTCCTCATCTACTGCGGTGTCAGAAGCATGAGAACGTTGTATGGAACAAAGGCATATAGGGCATTCCTCACCCGTGTCAATGTGGTGGAGTGTGTTTTGTGCACACCCCAGGTCAAAGTCATCCTTGGCAAATATCTCCTTGTATTTCTCAAACAGGGCAAGAGCTGCGTCCTGTTGAGCTACAGTGAGACCTTGTAGTTGTTCCTATGAGATGATTGTGCATACAGCAGGCAGCATTACTTCTTCTGAAGGGAGGCCAAACTCATCCAAGGTTCCAAAGTTATGTATCTCCATCACCTCTTTGATTGGTAATAGATGCAGGTACGCCACTACTTGATGGTGTTTTGCCTCAACAGGAGAGTGATTGAGGTTGACAAGCAATATGTAAAGTTCTGTGGCCCACCTTTGGCCCTGGATTGGGATGTATTTCTCAGACCATCAAAAAAGGTGGCCCGCGTGCAGGCAAAACCCCTCCAAAACCTGGAGGACTTGGTTCACACGGTAGATGAACGCTTTGTGTTGGCCTTCCCGGCCAAAGTTCTCATTTCCCCTTTGGAGTCCCCTCCAATTGCAGAAGAGACATTAATTTGGTTAGATTGCTTGTTGTCCTTGTGTTGCCCAGTCCTGAAACAATTAGCAAACCAACAAAAAAATGCGGGCCACATGAAGTCGGAAAGGTCAAACCTGCAGCCTGGGGAAAATGGGTACCAAAACCCGCAATCAGTGGTGTCCCAGGTAGCTAATTCCTCCGGCCCGGGAGTCCCCCAGCCCAAAAAAATTGGGTTCTGGAGCTCTCTGGTGGAGACGTCAGAGGAAGGCATTAGGGGAAATGTACACCCTGAGTCCTTGGAAGGCTCCTAGCCAATTGAGGGGCTGAGTCTTACTTCCGGGCCCACGGCCCCTATTTTCTGGGTCTCAAACCAAGATAAGATTGGCTAGTACTCTTTAATAGGCTCCCCTTTAGATTGCACTCCAATAGCCCCTTTCATAACCCCTCCAGTCCTATCACCCCCCTTTGCATAAAATGGAAGCATGGGCCGTCAGGTCCCTTGCTTACCAATTCCAATTGTTGAATAAACTCCTGACTGTGCAAATTCTTTTGTAGTTTTGAAGTTTGTTAAATAATATAGGTAGTTGTCTTACCTCCTGTTGTTGTTCCCGTCACCTGCTTTCCCTGGCCTGCCTGCCTGTTGTTTTTTGTTGGGAATTGTTCTGAGAACAATAATTTGGACCATTCCCTGTTATTTACCTGAGCACTTAATTGTCCCTGCCAACCACTTTCCCTGGCCTGCCTGCCTGACTGCCCACCCATTGTTTTGTTGGGAGTTGTTCCAAGAATATTAACTCAGACCATTCTCTGATATTTACCTGTGCACTTGGTCCATCCGCCCAGAAGTTTTTAGCAAAAAGGGCACCCCACTGAAATCATGTTGTCTCCTTGGTACAAGGTGGCTATGTGGATATTGGTGCCTATTTCTTTATTGTTCTGGTCCCCCAATCCTGTCTTTTGGAAAAAAAAACTTTATTTGATTTCTTGATCTTCTGAGTCTATTCCTGGTCCTTTTGCAAGTGTAATTGAGCATCTCACCCAGATTCCCATCAAACCGGGATCCTATGGGTTGTTCTCTTGGTTGTCTTCTTATCTTGAAGAATTGTTGCCCCCTTTTGACTCTGGTACTATTGAAACTCCTTCTTCTGACTTGGATAATCCTTTCCCTGAAGCAGTTCCAGCTTTCCTTCTACCCACCTTGCTTCAAACCCCTGAATCAGATACAGAGGTCCTTTCCACTTAGGATAGCTCCCTTTGGTTACTTACTGGAGCCTTGGTCATGGCTTTGGATGCATACTTCCCTCCCCTTTCACATCTGGTCTACTTTGGGAGGCCCCTTTGAGTGGCTATCCCAGTCTTGCTCTGGATGGCATCCTGGTGGCTGGTCCCACCAGGATGGGAGCCGGACTTTGTTAGTCTAGCCCCCTCTCTTACAAGGAGGAGCTCTCTACGTCCACGCAATCCACAAACATTCCACCTGACCTACTCTTTACGCCTGATACCAGATTCTTGGGGAATGCGCCTCATCAGGTTCTTGTTGACAGTGTGCATATGGTGCAAACCCACTCTTAGGTTCAGGCCTCTCAAGAGGCCACTAAGGAGGTGTCCAAGCCTTATGCCCGTCAATTATTAGACGACACACCTGACACAGAACCCCAATGCTTGGGAGATGCCACCCCCTTAGAGGCGTCAATGTGGCCATCCCCATGGAGACAATAAAGGATCACCATCCCAAACTTTGTGACAGTATTGTTGAATTCCTTTCCACTGCCAACAATTTAGACATTCACTTAGTAAATAACATTGGTTCTTCTTATTCCAAGTGCACATATGCTGATATTTTTGTGAACAAACTCAAGGTGTGAGCTATCATTGACACAGGGGCCCCTATAAATATAGTGTTCTCCAAGTTAGTGCAGCAAATGGGGCTTGCAACAGATATTGATCACAATAAACAGTATGATACAGCTGGACTAGACTGTACCACTGCCCAAGGAGCGTACAGCGTGCTCCCTTTACGCTTTGGCTTGCTAGCGGTCTCCGCCCCAGATATTGTGCTTCCCAATAAAAACTACAACATCCTGATTGGAACCTCATTCATGCGACAGTATGGAGTAAAGACTGACCTTGAGAATGATGTTCTTGAAATATTGGGGACGGCAATCCCTCTGTATTACAACTGCCCAAACCCAGAGGTAGGCAGCCAAGCTACCCCCTATTTTAACCTCGCATATTGCAATAGTGTTGTCCTGGTCAAATACCATAAAATGGGACACCAAGTTAAAAATCTTCCCACCCAAGTTGAGGAATATAAGGGTCTGCCGTTACGTGCCAACACTTCTTACACTATCCCGGCTGGCCATCAGCTGTTAATGAATATTGGATTGAAATTACAGATCCCCCAAGGGCTTTACAGGGAGATAGAAACCCCTAGGAATTGCTATAGGCTAGAACCCCTGGTTGCACCTGGCATTGTACTCCCTAATCATGGGCCTATAAAGGTATTGTGTAAGAGAGAGGGGCTAGACTAACACAGTCCGGCTCCCATCCTGGTGGGACCAACCACCAGGATGCCATCTAGTGCAAGACTGGGATAGCCGCTTGAAGGGGCCTCCCAAAGGAGACCGGATGTGAAAGGAGAGGATAGTATGCATCCAAAGCCATGACCAAGGCTCCAGTAAGTAACCACAGGGAGCAACCCCAAGTGGAAAGGACCTCTGTATCTGATTCAGAGTTTTGAAGCAAGGTGGGAATAAGGGAAGCTGGAACTGCTGCAGAGAAAGGATTGTTCAAGTCAGAAGAAGGAGTTTCAATAGTATTGGAGTCAAAAGGGGGCAACAATTCTTCAAGATAAGAAGACAACCAAGGGAACCAACCATAGGATAATGAGTTGGTGGGAACCTGTATGAAATGTCTAATTACATCTACAAACAGACCAGGAATATACTCAGAAGACCAAGAAATCAAAGAAAGTTTATTCCAAAAGACAGGATTGGGGGACCAGTAAAATAAAGAAATAGGCACCAATATCCACATAGCCACCTTGTACCAAGGAGACAACATGATTTCAGCAGGGTGTCCTTTTTGCTAAAAACTTCCAGGTAGACGGACCAAGTGCACGGGTAAATATCAGGGAATGGTCTGAGTTAATATTCTCAGAACAACTCCCAACAAAACAACGGGCGGGTGGGCAGTTGGGCAGGCGGGCCAGGGAAAGCAGTTGGCGGGGACAATTAAGTGCTCAGGTAAATAACAGGGAATGGTCCAAATTATTGTTCTTGGAACAATTCTCAACAAAAAAGACAGGCAGGCGGGCCAGGGAAAGCAGGTGGCAGGGACAACAACGGGAGGTAAGACAACTACCTATATTATTTAACAAACTTCAAAACTACAAAAGAATTTGCAAAGTCAGGAGTTTATTCAACAATTGGAATTGGTAAGCAAAGGACCTGACGGCTCATGCTTCCATTTTATGCAAAGGGGGGTGATAGGACTGGAGGGGTTATGAAAGGGGCTATTGGAGTGCAATCTAAAGGGGAGCCTATTAAAGAGTACTAGCCAATCTTATCTTGGTTTGAGACCCAGAAAATAGGGGCTGCAGGCCCGGATGTAAGACTCAGCTCCTCAATTGGCTAGGAGCCTTCTGAGGACTCAGGGTGCGCGTTTCCCCTAATGCCTTCCTCTGGCCTCTCCACCAGAGAGCTCTAGAACCCAATTTTTTTGGGCCAGGAGACTCCCTGTAAAGCCCAGCTGTAAAGACACAGCAGAACTTACTTTCTATAATTAAAGAGAAAAATAGATAGCAAGAGATTGGGTTGAACTTCAATGATAGCTTAGCTATCAACTAGTCAAATTTCATTTATTTATAGGTGAAAGATAGTGAGGGGAGATTGTGTAGGAATAGTGGGTGCAGAGAGTGCATTTGATGCATTTCAAATGAATTTTTCACTTGTTACTGTCATAGTCCCGTACTCTACTCAAATTTGCTTGTGATCTGGGTTCTTGACAAGTGCTTACTACTTAATAATAAATATTCAAAATGACAAGGGCTTTTGAATGTGGGTTTGGACATGCGGTTCTAATCCATATTCGCTGATATACAGTTGCATTCATGACATGACATCATTTTATGCAACTTGTTATTCATGCGGGAAGTTTGTTTTATCTTAAATTTCGCTCGTGATTGGGGTTCTTGACAAGCCGCTATTGCTTAAAAAAAGTTGTCAGGCTTGACAAGACCTTTCGAATGCAAGTACAAGCATTGATTTTCATTCCATACTCAATGAGTTATTCTTACATGAACAGGAACATTTATGCATTAATCTATTCATGCAAAATGCATGAATACCCATCTTTGAGTAAATTGCGATTTTACTGTTACCTGGCCCAGATATTAGATAATTCACAATTTCTATTGGCCAGGTAATTTATGTCCAGATAATCCTGACACTCCCAGGCCGGAGGAATTAGCTACCTGGGACACCACTGGTTGCGGGTTTGGTACCCAATTTCCCTGGGCCACAGGTTTGACCTTTCTGACTTCATGTGGCCTGCATTTTTTTGTTGGTTTGCTAATTGTTTCAGGACTGGGCAACACTGGGACAACAAGCAATCCAACTGAATCAATGTCTTCTCCGCATCTGGAGGGGACTCCAAAGGGGAAATGGGAACTTCAGCCAGGAAGGTCAACACAAAGCTTTTGTCTACTGTGTGGGCCAAGTCCTCCAGGTTTTGGAGGGGTTTTGCCTGCACGCAGGACACCTTTTTTGATGGTCTGGGAAATACATCCTGATCCAGGGCCAAAGGTGGGCCACAGAACTTTACACTCCTCTACTCCACACTGACTTTTCCCTGTACTTCGGATTCTAAGGGGGTAGTGTGTGGATCCCCGTCTTTGAGTTGCAACTAGAGGCGTAATGGCCCTTCCGGTTGCAGCGGTGGCAGACCACCTTGGTGATATCAGGTTTTGGCATGGACTTGTTATTAGTGGGAGCCTCCAAGCATCCTGGATAGTTGGATACTAGGTGGTGCTTTGGTCCAGTGTTGGGGGGGTCCAAAGGTGTCACTGCACTGGCACAAGTAGTTTACCATACCATCTAAAGTGCAGTTGTCCTGGAAGGCCAGCATGAGGGCACAGTACAAAGCCTCATAGGATTTTACTGCTGCGCGCAAAGCTATATGGGCATTGTGCACAGTCAAAGACCCTGAACCAGTGAGGATCTGTGCCTCAAGGTAGAAGCGGTCAGCAAAGTCAGCAATAGTCTCATCCTTTCTGAAGCTGATCATCAAGAACTCATTCTTTCTCTTGGTAACCTGGGCAATACTACCAAATTTGTATAGCAACGCGCTTTTTGCCGCTGCATATGACCAATTGTGCTCAAGCATGTACGGTATAATGAGGTCAGTACTAGCAGTGTCTAATTGGTTGAGTAGTGTGGTGGCCTTATCTTGATTGTTGGCCTCATACATAGACATCTTGAAAAGGTGGATGAAAGTGTGTACGTTGCCCACTAGGATTGAACTTAGGCAAGTTCATTGGTTTGAACTGTGTAGGAGTTTTGACCTGAGGACAACGACAAGGGGGCACTTTTCACGGCAACTCCGGTCAAAGAAGTTGGTGCAAGAGCTCCTGGCTGGACCAGTCTCCTTGGGTGCTCGTGGGGTATCCACAGGCGTAGGGGGGACAGCAAAGTCCCATGGGAGGCTTTGGCGGCCTGAAGAGGACAATGTAGCCCCGTTGTTGTATATTGAGCTGGAGATGGGCTGTAGCGTGGCGCTCTCTCCAGAAGGTATGCTGGAAAGACCCAATACGCCCAAGTCTTGGCCAGTTCAGCAGCATCTGGAGTCCACCAACTTGGCCCAAGCGTCTGCTATTTCTATCTCTGCATTACAGAGAGAATAACGTAGGCGCTCAATCAACCTGGCGCACTGGACCATTCATTTGCAAAAGTCTTCTATGGCAGCATGCTGAGAGGCAGAGCGTTTGTCATGTCCCTTCAGCTCAGCTCGCAATTCTTTGAGCTCAGCCTTGAGGGAGGCAATACTCTGCTCTCCTTTGTCATGTACTCTTTTCATTTCCTGGAACATCTTGTTATTGGTGGCCGCAATATCCTCTACTTGTCACTGTACTTGATTGAGATTTGAGCAGTCATAACCCTCAGTGGTTGAGTTATTGGTGAATTGAGATGATAATTCCTGGCGTAGCTGAGAGACCTCTTCTTGAATGGCTTCCTTAATATGGTTGTCATATTGGATGAAGTCATCACAAAACGCTGGAACCTCGGCCTTGGTGGTGTTAGCAATGTTGCTGGTCTCCTTGCTCTCTTGCCATGCAAGGCGTTGTACCTCATCAATATTATCTTTATTGTTGGAGACCTTATCATCCAGGTTGCGTAGGCAACTATCCTATCTCTCCAAGGAGGCGCCATGCTTGGTGAGAAGATTGTTCACACTGTTACTGGTTGCATTGGCACCCACCACATATTGTTCAATGGCTATTGCATGGCAAGTGACGTCCCAGGCCCAGGCAGGTCCCATTCCAAGATTTTTCAGGGTTGACTCTATCACGTGGATCAAGCAATTGTTCAGCTGATGGGTGAGGTCCTCAAGCTGAAGAGCCAGAGTGGTTTGGTTGTCCTTGTTGGCTTGAGTATAAGCTCAAATTTCCTCAAACCCAGAGTCCAATTGTTGTACCAACCAATCCTGGTACTGGTGCTGGCGCTCTGCGTACGTGACCAAGTCTCAAAGCTCCAGGTGGTGTCGGGTTGGACTCCCAGTAACTGATGTACTTCAGGGTGGACAAATCCTTGCAGGTAGTCAGTTGCTTTCTTGAGGGTGGGAAAGTGTTCAAGGTCTTCTTCATTGGTCGCCAGGTAACTGTGAAATATAGCCATGAGACGTTGAGCTTCAGGGTGTTGATGAAAGAGAGACAGCTGGATATTTGTAGGTTCCTGGCTGAGTTGGTATCCAAGAAAGAGCCCAGAAGCCACTGAAGCTAGGTCTTGGCAATTGACCAGTGTGAGGCAAGCAAGTGGCACCACGGGAACCTCTGTGTAGTGGCGGGAAGGAAGTACAGGTAAGTTCTCCACATTGATTACATCCTCTTGTTGTCAGAAAAGCTGATCCCTCTCCATGTTGCTAGTTTCCATTACCAAGTAATGTTCCCCAAATCCAGTTAGGTCTTTGGGAATGGAGGGAGGCACATCAGATTCAGAGGATGAGAGTTGGTTGGAGCGTGTGGTGCCCCTGTAGTGAGCACCACTTGTTGAAAATGAGCGCACACTGGCAGATTCAACAGGAGAATTAGTTGACAGGGGCACACGCTCACTGTATGCCTTGGAATGTGAAGATTTGTAAGAAATTGACCAATTTAATTGTAATGATTGTTTTTATTGGGTCCTATACAAGCAGGGAAAAAAATATCCCCTGGGCATCTACTGCCAACGCCTTATATAGGGGTATTCTCATATTACTGATCACCAGTTGCTGACAATGTCTTCTAGGACATTCCAGTACACTGTAGAGTCTTGGCTGGGTTGGCAGAAGAGGGAATGACCTTCTATTTTAGGGCACAATCCCGCAATTCCTAGCACAAGGGCACCCTTTGCTAGCGCATTAATCAGTGATCCTTTTTAAGATAAGTAATCACTTCTATATCTGGTTCTAAACAAGAGTCAAATAGGTCAATTGAATCAACCCTTGTGCCTCAGTGTTATTTCCTTTTGAAGCTGGCGTCTTGGCACTCAATGTAATTTATTGCGGCGCTCTGGCGCTTGCAATTAATTGTGCTGGCGCCCTGGCGCTTGATGTAAACTAGAGTGGCGCTCTGGAACCAATAATAACTAATGCTGGCGCTTTGGCGCTTGTTATTAGAGTGGCGGTGGTGTGGCACAATTAATCCTTAGCAACAACGTCATGGCCCACTAATCATGCATTTAATTATATGTTAAGTTGGCACTTGTTTCCAAAAGGGTAATTGTGACAGATCCAGGATTAACCAGTCCATCCTACCATTATTCTGCCCTTGACTCTTATTTCTGTTATCTTCCTGGGACAAAGCTTCAAGGAGCTTTGCCTCCAGGGAGGCAATTTTCTCAGATAACACTTTATTGTCATCCCACCAACGAGCCATGATTTCAACGCTTTTTTCCTCTTGTGCTCTTGATGCCTCAATTTCACAATTTGCCATCTCTTTTACTTGTTGCAAGATTTCATCCCATCCTACCAACAAGTTCCAAGCACCCCAAGCATAAATTTGGCTCCCTTGGGTGGGAGTCCCTTCCTTTGCAAATTAATTGGAATACAGCTCTTTGAACGCAGCCTTTACTTCTACTAAAGATTTGGCAGGAACAGTATTAGTGACCTCCAGGCTGGTCCAAGCTTCTTCCAATGTACTTGTAGGAACCTCCTTTCTTGCGGCAGCGGTTTTCACACAAAGGACCCCAAAATTGGCTCTCTCAAATTTTAACAAAGAAGGCATGACAATTGAAAAATAGGTGAGGGGAAAGCGTTAAAACCGACAATGAATATATTTTATTAATGTTTAACTGTTTTTGCTTATATATCATTCAGGGCATACACAGCTGAAAACCCCTCCAGTTCCTGAATCAACCAATGATTTGTGTCACGTGGCCTATGACATTCAAGTCATCCAACATAGATCTTTACCTGAAAGATCACCAACAGTTCTCAACCTATGAGAATTGACCTACAATGGGCAGAAGTCACCTGACTCCATTCAACCCAATGTACCAATTTGGCATGGAGCTTCCCCAGCTCCCAGCGCCAAAACCCTGTGGATTACACATCCTAAACTCAGCTATCAGTGTTCCAACTGGGAACCAGCTGATCAAACCTGAATTCCTAGGCATCCTTGCCTTTATTTAGTTATTTTTGCATTTAATGGTTTTTTGCCTTTAAAACCCATTAAACTGCTTCAAAAATCAAACCAGGCGCCACTGCGGCGCCCAGCAATTTCCCCAGGCAGCGCCTGAGAAAATTTGATAGCGGCGCCTTAGCGCATCTTGAATTCATTAGGCAGCGCGGTGGTGCTTCTAATCCAATAAATTTGCCGACGCGGCACTTTTAACCCTAATTCTGAGGTTTTCCCATGGTTAAACTTAACCAAAATTCTTGACAAAGTCAAGACCATTTTAATTTAATTAAATCCCTATTAATTATATCCCGTATTTATTAATTAATCTTCCTGATTAATCAACCCATTTTTGAGACGCCTAGTCTCCAAGATTGATTCAGCCAATCTTGCCTCAATTCTTTTAGTTAGCCTAACCTAACTAAACATCCATATTCTGTTCTTTTATTAAACATAGATATCCAGTTTCTAGGAATCTTTCCCTCAAGAATTCCAAAAAAACCTATCTATATGTAATAAACAGCAAAAACAGAACATCTTTATATTTTAGAGCATTTATTTGGCTAAATACTTAGCAGTGACTGTAGTACAGTCACAGTAATTGATTGGCCCTGGTTAATTGTCAATAGCCACCTAATGAATTAAGCTTTCCAAAATCCCTGATCAACAATTCTTCACACTGCTGTTGCAACTGAACCAAGGAGGGTTCAGTACTTGGAATTGGGGAAGACAACAGTCCAATAGGAAAGGATAGAATAATAAGAATAAGGTGCCGTTTATTGTAGGATATTGTGGTTAATATACTAAATGGGGAAGCCACAAGGGGGTGGCATAGTGGGGAGTTCCATGTAGGGTTTGGAGCCAAGGAATAACTTGTGCGGGGATCAGCGGGTCAAATTGGCAACGCTCCTAATTAGGATGAAGTGCCCGCCATTCAACATTGCCATCAGATTCATTCATAACGTTAGATACGTCAAGGGGCGACTCATCAAGCGCCCCCTGTGTATTGTAAGATATGTTAGCAGGCGAGGTTTGAACCTCAGTTGCAACACCCCCCTTGCCCCCTGCTTGTTGTCAGACACCAGGACTGGAGCCTGCAGAAGGTCTGAGAAGGTCCGCACAAACAACCTTTGTGTGGGGATGGCACATCAGGGGCGCAAGCAATTGTGGTGAAGTTTCTTGGTGTTTCCCTGGGCATCCTCAAGTTGGTAGGTGTGGTTGTCATAGACAGCAGCTACCTTGAAGGGCCCTAGGTGATTGGGTTCTAATTTGGCAGAATTGGGATTGAGGGTGTAGACGGGGTCACCTATGGCATATCTAGCTTTGAGGTGTTTTGTCCCCCCTGCAATCTGCTTGTGTTCAACCTCCCGGGCTTTGGCACGCCATTGGTCTAGGGAGGGAGTTGGCACTAAGGGGGCTTGTCAGGAACCTTGGACCATAGTTTTCCCTGTTCAACCCCTGTCAGACCGTCATGTGTTCCAAAGGCCAGGGTGTTAGGGCTGAACCCAGTGCCCCTGTTGATTCTTACTCGCAGGATCAGTAGGGCAGTTGGAAGATGTTCAGTCCACGCAGCGTTAGGATGCTCTTGTGAGAGTTTGGCAATCAGTTGGACCAGGGAGCCGTTTAGCTGTTCCACGCGTCTGCTGGCTTGTGGGTGATAGGGGGTCGTGACTATATCTTAGAGCGTGTTCTTGACGCAGTATGCCTTCACGACGTGTCCAACAAGTTCAGGCCCGCCATCTGTGATAAGACACTTGGGTCGCCCAAAGTGAGCCACAATCTCTTTGCCAATAAAGCAGGTAACAGTGGTGGCGGTGTGGTTGGTTGTGGCCCAGGCTACTGGCCAGCGCGTGAAATAGTTGATAGTGGTGATAATATACTTCTTACTAAGTCTTTCTTCATGGAGCGGTCCCACAATGTCAAGGGCCCACTGTTCAAAGGGTTCCATATCCTTGATGGGTAGGACAGACTTAGGAGGTGCAGGTTTAGACGTATTCCTTTCACACAATACGCATGTCTCAAGGAGGTCCAAGATGTCTTGGTGCATGTGTGGCCACCAAACCTTACGTTTCATGATCTCAAAGAGGTTACGCCCTCTGATGTGACCCAAGGTTTGGTGGAAGTGCAAGATGGTGTCTCCTTGTTGTGTGGTGGGAATATAAGGCGCCTTCTCACCTGTTTCTGCCCGGCGGCAGACGTTTCCAGCATTGATGATGAACTGACTTTTGTTGTCCTTAAGCTTGGAGATGGTGACTGAGTTAAGGCCCTTGTAGCGGGTTGCCTCAGGGCGCAGGTAGAGCATGGGCCAGTCTGGGTCCAGACCGTTGTCCCCAGTGATGGACGCTATGTAGAGTCGGGAAAGAGCGTCAGCTGTGACGAGTTCCTTTCCAGGTTTATATTTGATGCATAATTGGTAGGGGGATAGGCGTTCAACCCATCCTGCTTGGCGGCGTGTCAGATGAGACTGTGTGTTGAAGTACTGGAGTGACTTATGGTCCGTCAGAATGCGGGGTGGGAAGGCCGCACCTTCCAAGTAACAGCGCCACTTCTCAACACAGTGTACAATGGCTGCTAGCTCTTTATCATGGATGGGATAACGTTGTTTGGAGTCGGTGAGCTTCCTGGACTCATATGCTACAGGAAGGAAGATGCCATTGTCAGTTTCTACCCTTAGCACGCCCCCTATGGCCCTGTCAGAGGCGTCAGTTTTGAGTTTGTACTGTTGGTTTTGGTTGGGGAACTGCAGTACTGGTGCCGTTGTGAGCCTTTGCTTCAATGTTTCAAAGGCTTGATCTCTGGCAGGGGTTCAATGGAAGTGCTGTTTGGTATTGAGGAGCTCAGTAAGAGGTGCAATTAGTTCTCCGCAATTGGGGATGAACTTGCGTACATAGGCAACCATGCCTAAGAATGTTTGCACTTGGCCCACATCAGTGGGGGGGCAGCATGCTAGTGATTGCCTTGATTTTGGCAGGAAGGGCTTTATCCCTTGGGCAGAGATGGTGTGCCCAAGGAATAATTGCTCCTACTTGAGGAACTCACATTTGGAGGGTTTAGCTTTTAGCTGGTTTTCCCAAAGGGTGTTGAGGACAGCACAGAGGTGTTGGAGATGTGTGGTTTGATCTTGACTGAAGACAATAATGTCGTCAAGGTACACAACCACACACTTTCCAATCAGTTCCTCAAAGGCTTTGTTCATCAACATGGCAAAGGTGGAGGGAGTTTTAGTCATTCCGAAGTTCATGACACGACACTCAAACGACCCGTAGCGTGTGCAGAAGGCGGTTTTTGCCCCGTCCCCTGGTGCAATGCGGACCTGGTTGTACCCCACAGTGAGATCAATCTTGCTAAAGACCTTTGCGCCTGCAAGTGTATCAAACAGATTGTCAATCAGCGGCAGGGGGTATTTATTTTTAACTGTCACCTCATTTAGGGCGCAGTAGTCTGTGACCAGGCAAAGAGACCCATCCTTCATAGCTACAAAGAAAACTGCCGCCCCGTATGGAGAAAGCGAGGGGCAAATGAATCTCTTATCAAGCGCGTCCACAAGGTGCTGGCGGAGGGTTTCATCTTCCTTTGGTGTGAGACAGTATAATGATTGTGCTTTAGGTAACAATCCTTGAAGTTGTACAGCGTGCTGGATCTCCCAGGGTGGAGGTAGTTGTTTGAGTGTTTCAGTGAATATGTCCTTGTACTCCTCAAGGAGTGCAGCTAGCGCTGGTGGTGGTGATGTTGACAAGGGAGGGACTGCAGATGGTTCTGCACGGATAACTTTGACTGAACATTGGTTAAAGTCTAGTCTCCCCCCTTGAAATTGTATGAGCCTGTTTCCATCATTCTGACAAACACAGTGGCATGTAGTAGTTTGTTCATTTCCATGGGGTAAATCTGAAAACCCACCCCATTTCTATTGAGGGTGATGACAGAGGTATCCCAGTCAATGTAAGGGTGGTTATGCCGGAGCCAGTTGAGGCCAGCAATTACGTCATGGCTGAGGCCTGCCATGATTGGCCTAGAGAGCTTAACCTGGATGTTCCCCATTCTTACGGAGAAGAGTACCGTCTTGTGAGTGATGGCAATTCTGCAGGAATTGGCTACACGTACTGCTTTGAATCTGCTGGGTACTTGGTCTAATTGCTGGGAGTCAGCAAATGCCTGATCTACTATAGTGTGATCAGCCCCGGTATCTACCAGTAACTTGTGGGTGTTCCCACAGAAACGGAAGGGATAGGACAAGTGTGTTACTTTATTTGCGGAATGAGCGGCTTGTAACACGGGGTTGTTGCTATGGACCTGAAAGATGTCTAGGGTTTTGACCTCGTGAAGATTGTAGTTGCAGGAATTCTTTGCAGGCAAGGGCTGAGAGGACGGGTCAGTTGGGGTTGTAAGGCCTCTTGTTGTTACAACCCCCAGGATTTTCCCTGGTCCTCAATTAGCGCTAGCTGGAGCTCCCCCCTCACGGGGGCGTTTAGCTGCACCTTCCTGCTGGCGAGATTTGCCTCGGCCCACTTGACCTTGGTCATTGTTAGGTGCAGGATGTGGTTGGGGTGGAGTATTGTTGGTGCGGCAGAAGCCCATTGAAGCCTGGTTACTGGCCTCTACGATGGCTTTATAACAGTTGTCAATAGAGGTGCAGCAGCCAACGGGAACCCACTTGCAAATATGGGGTTTTAACTCATTGACAATGAGAGTGAGCAACATGGCGTTCCCATTGGTTACTGCTTTGGGGGCGGCAGCAAGGGCTTGTTGCCACACGGCGAGATACTCAGGGACAGAACCAGTCTGCTTGATGGCTAGGAGGGGAGTCCCCAAGATAATGGGAGAGAAGGTTTCACTATATTGGGACTTGGCAGCGTCTCAAAATGTTGCCCAGGTGACGTCAAACTCCTGGCTGGCCCAGTTGGTGAACCACACAGCAGCAGGTCCTGTAAGGCGGCCAGATGCGGTGGTGACCCACATGGACTCAGGAACCTGACATATACAGAGGCGCGTTTTGGTGGACTGGAGCCAACTGACAATGTCAGCTCCTTTGACACCGCCAGTGAAGGACTCTAGTTGGAGGTTGAGCATACGTTGTAACAGATCCAACTGTGGCGGGGTGACGCTAGCATCATGCTGCCTGAGGCGGAGCCAATTGTATACACTGGTAAGAACTAACTGATCTTGATAGATGACATAACCTTTGGGAATGTCCCCCTTAGGGATTAGAAGGAACGTCTCTTGTTGTGGAGTAGCCATGCGGCCCGTACTCTGTCCTTTCTTGGGGGAATTTTGTTTTTAAAATAGGCCGTAACCTACTTCTGCTACCACTGTTGCAACTGAACCAAGGAGGGTTCAGTACTTGGAATTGGGGAAGACAACAGTCCAATAGAAAAGGATAGAATAATAAGAATAAGGTGTTGTTTATTGTAGGATATTGTGGTTAATATACTAAATGGGGAAGCCATAAGGCCACAAGGGGGTGGCATAGTGGAGAGTTCCATGTAGGGTTTGGAGCCGAGGAATAACTTGTGCAGGGATCAGAGGGTCAAATTGGCAACGCTCCTAATTAGGATGAAGTGCCCGCCATTTGACATTGCCATCAGATTCATTCATAACGTTAGATACGTCAAGGGGCAACTCATTGAGTGCCCCCTGTGTATTGTAAGATATGTTAGCAGGCAAGGTTTGAACCTCGGTTGCAACACTGCCTTTGAATAGCTGGGTAGCTTGAGATCCTCTTTGACCATCCCGGTATGATGGTTTGGGTTTAATATCTTTCTTTGGCTGGCCTTGCTTCAGGGGATCAACCCTCTTGTAGTGATATTGAATTCTGATTATAGACATGCTGCTGGACCTGAAGGATGCTGGATTGGGAGATGAGATTTATTTGGGGTGCATGGTCATTAAAAATATCCCACTTGGCTTCTAACTGATCTATATTCTGGACCAGTTCCCTCGATTAAATGTATAGTCTCACCCTCTAGAATGATTCCTGTCCGATCAAAGCTATCAGATGATTGTTTATAGCTTGCTGATAGCAGCAAATAGGTAGTATATGCTGACTATATGTATCAATTGGGAATGGTTGTCTGAGATGATTTGATTGTGATTCACTGCACGGGTATTTCAAGAAAACCAACCAGTACATAAGGTGTTACTGGAAGGGAGGTGGATCAGTTTGGTTTTGGTCGGTGCAACCAGAGTATCGTTATACTTTAAAGTGAGATTGGATCTAGTCGGGTTGCTGTTCAGTGTATGGTTAGATGGGCTGATGGTGCCATGTATGACGTAGTGGGGCACAGCAGCTGGCACGTGGAAAATTGGATTTATAGGTTTGGTATCATCTTTGGTAGCATACAGTTTCTTGGGCGTAAGTAGGGCTGCAGCGTTCCACCCCCGGACAAAACCCGGATTCTGTCCGAAGTTTCTGAAAATGTGGAAGAGAATATATTTTCTATTTGAAGCTGATTTTAAATCCGATCTTCCAGAATGCCGGAAAAAAGAATATCTTTGTCCGGGGGAGGGACGCCGCAGCCCTAGGCGTAAGCAGCATTTGCAGTAGGGGTTGATGGTTTAAAGGGTAAATGCTGAGTGGTTGAAATAGGGTAGGTACCGAATAGGACGGGGTTGGCTTTGGATTCGCTTGGTTTGGGTTATTTTTTACGGCTGTTTCGATTTCTATAGATGGTATAGTGCAGTTATATGCTGTGGTGGGTGATTGAAGGGTTAGATGATGATGTGGGTGCTGTTAAGGCTATAGCACATGCATGGGAATATATTTAATCAATACTCTTATTCGGATATGCTTATGTTTCTTGTTTAAAATATTAATGAAGTGATGATTTAAGTTCCGGCGAGTGGAGCTTATTCTTTAGATGACGTCATATATTATTCTAACCACTTTATATCTTGGGTCTGGTACAGCTGCTTTGGGTGGAGCTGACTTTTATTTAATTTCCAGCAACTGTGTTGTTCGTCGAATCAACCTCGATGCGTGTGCATGTTTTCAAGCCTCAAGGTTAGTCTTACCCTAGCTGTTTAGCTTGAAGGATTCCAACTTGGGTCTTGTCACTGGGGTTCAATATCTTGGCGACCTGGGGCTTAAAGGTTATCACATGAGCCTAATTGTTAAGGTTTTTGAAATATAAATTGTAATCTCAACCGGTATTGATATGGGGTTTAGTTGATTTTTATTGGTTGTAGAATGGAAGTGTATTAGCATTCATGGGGTTGGATAGGAGGGATGGCATTTAAAATAATGTACATTTATTTCATATCGTATATTTATTTTTCCAGAAGCATGGTATAAATTTGGGGTTGGATAGGAGGGATGGCATTTAAAATAATGTACATTTATTTCATATCGTATATTTATTTTTCCAGAAACATGGTATAAATTTGGGGCTGGGTGGTTAGATTATTGGTGGCATTTATTTCTTGGTAATGGGATGTATAAAGATCATTTGTATTCTTTGACAGCTTGTCGTTGAGGCAGATGAGGCATATTGGGGTTTAAATATAGTTTAGAGGGGGTATGGTTGCAGAACGTTGGCATTATGGTTTCTTAAAAAGGATATTTTTAATGTGAGTAAATATATCATGTTGTGTTGTGGAGTATTGATCTAGTTTGCTGGGCTTGGACTTCGTTTGGATGATGTCAGCAGATGTAGGGTTTGATTGGCTGGGATATGAGATGGTGAGCAGTAGGGGGCTGTGCAAGGAATGGCTGAAGTCGGTATTGTAAGATGGCGGATGGTTTCAGAGTGGGGGAAGTTTGCCCCTGAGTTTGTGCAGTCAGTGCCTTGAAAATCAGTTCAGCCGTGGCGGTATAAAGGGAGAGTGGGGTGGAGGAAGGAGGCCAATGTCGATGCTGGATAAGGATACGTTTGATGCCATGAACATGTTTTTGGAAGAAGGGCTGGTGAACCCAATGGATATGTACTTTACTCCCGAGTTGGTGTATCCCCCCGGATTCGAGTTCCGAGTCCAGGACGCCACTCCTGGAGGCTCGCCCGCCAGAAGCAATGCCCTGCCCCTTCTCAAGGTACCAATGTCCTTTGGCCACTCGCCTCTGGCCAGCCCACTCCATGATTTCCATCGAAACATGATGTTCCTCAACTCTGCTACCGCCTCGCCAACTTACACGGGATGGGGCTACGAAAGCCGCCGCTCCTCCACTCCAGCCTGCTTTACCGAATCAAACCAAGGCGATAAACCCTTCCGGAGAGCAAGTGTTACCGCCGCACGCCGCCGCTCCGTCAACAAGGCCGAGTCCTCAAAGGTATTCAACTGCTCTGAGGAAGGATGCACCAAAGTCTTCAAGAGGAATGAGCATCTTAAACGCCACATGAAATCCATCCACTCGGACGAAAAGCCATACCATTGCCCCTTCCCCGACTGCGACAAGCGCTTCTCGAGGGCCGACAACCTCAGCCAGCACCTGCGCATCCACCGCGACCCCAGCGACAAAATAAGGTCCAAGGGCTTCACTTCCAATACCCCCTACGTTCTACCGGCCTGCTCCGACTTTGTCCAGCTGGATTTCCCCCAATGATTAAACCTTTTACTTACTTACTTACTTACTGCGCAGCCAATCATATTAGCCACCTTCCCTAATTTCTCTTCTCGGCTCCTATTGGCTGCAATAAATCTATGCATTCTTGTAATTACACATACCCTCCCCGCATTCATTCATTAACGTCTACAACGTAAATATGCACGATACCCCAACTTCACACGCCAATATCCGCAAAAACCACGTCAATCCCACGTTTGATCAGCCTGGAACCTTGGGAATCCATCCCGATCTGGTTACCAATCACCAACCGCTATCGGTAGCGACCTTTCCCGATTCGAAACCAACCATCCATATCCCCCTGCATAAAAACCAACTTGTCCCAACTCCACAGGGCTAGGTCTAAGGGACATGCTTGCACTTTCTTCCGCCCCGGGCATGAACATGACCCACCATTGAACCCCATAGCTCAACTAGATCGGGTTCAAAATCAGCTATTCACTAAATATATCGGTCTGAAGGAGATCTGGGAAAATGAAAGATCCCAGAACCAGACCGTGCCGCCAGATCCGGAACAGGATTCTCGGATCAGACATTAAAGATTTTCTCCCATCGCGGATTGGACGCAGGACCTTCATATCTTTTTTATGGGAACACGAATTTTATCAAGGTTCAGAGGTAGCGCCTAAAAGATACGTGGCCTTGGGGGTGGGTTGTTGCCAGAGTGGGGTTGCATATCAGAGACCCTCTGTGTACCTGTCCTCTCATTGAATCTCTTTTTCCATTACCAGTAGGGCTACATGGGAAGAAAACCGGGACAATTACGGCATTTGCTGTAATTCTCCTGTCCTCCCTTCACCAGATACTTCTTTCAGATTCCCTTACGTTGGGGGAATCTAAAATTTCAAAAAAAATAAAAGGTCTTGGACAGCTTTCTTTTTCTGGATGAGCTTGGTTTTCATATATATTTAATAAAATACATTTTTTTGAATAAAAAATATTCTCAGACTCTTATATTTAAATTTTTTACATAAGAACAAATAAATTTTATTTTAAAAATCCAAAAAAAAGCATCTGTCTGTGGATGCTGTATGGAAACAATTCTGGAAAAACTGTACCCTAGACAATTTTCTGGAATTGTTTCCATATCTGAGACAAATGGCTGCTTTCTTATAAAAAAAGACATTGTTTCAGATCCTCCCCAGCCCTAATTACCCCCAGGAAGATTCAACAACAGTGTCCATATGTTTCCTGCTACCCTGGACTGTGTGTCCAAACTTATCTGACCTCCACATCATATCATCTATCAGGTTTCAATACTTCTTTTATAATAGCCACCTGGTTAGGCTCAATTTCAAATATAACACTAATCCAGGTGATGTGGATGGTCCACAAAGCCAGGTAGTACACTACTGCTCTTAGCACTGTTGGTTCTCTTCCCAGGCCTGCATGAAGAAGAGGTCAAATTTTTGACTGAATCTAACATATAAGTCCAGCATCTCAACTGATCTATAGCCATCTTTTTAGCCCAGGATGAAGAAGCTTAATTCAAATCAACATACAATAGAAAAAGGAACAACTCAAAGTCAAAAGCCCCATCAGTTCTACCCCAATTGGATTGGAGATTACCAATGTTTTAACTCACATACACCCCTTTAATTTCTATTTAAACACCCATAACCTTCTTAATACTACCCTCCCCAACTTTTCATCAAAGGAAATAAACCCAAGTTTTATTGACCAACCTTTTTAAAAATAGACTCCCCCATCCACCAGTATTCTTTATTTGGGGCTCAAACTATTTCATTTAGCTTCAAAAAAAACATCCCAGCTAGCAACTTTTCCAAACACCATCCACAACTTAATCCCTAGAAACTATTCCAGACCCCAGTGGAACCTGGATCTAATCCTGCCAAGAGATTCTATCCAGAACCCCTCCCATCCCTGCCAAAGCATCCAGGTAACCCCACCAAATTACCATGTCTATCCCACAGCATAATTTCCATCACAAGATTCCCTCCCTATCTCAATAAAGCTATCCTTCCCCTATAAATCCTCTCTGGAGCATCACCCCATAAACTTCTTGGACATGTATAGAGGTGTAGGGCTAAAGATCAAGCACTTCCAGGATTGCTACTGAGATAACCTTAACCTCTGACAATGCCCCTTCCCCAGCCCGTACCCAGAATCCCATCACACCCCTTGGGAAACCACTGGGTAGATGTGTGGGAATAAAGGGTGTCCTTACTGATCCCTATAACTTCCTGCCATAGACGCATAGCCAACATGATATAAGGAGTGGAAAGGGATGCCAGTGCTTCTTTAAGAGAGGGGAACAAGGCTCATAATGTGACAGAAACAGAGGGGTAATAGGAAGAAGTCTCCAAGTAGTGCAGAATAACCACATGGACCCATAGAAGGTTGATGCTTAGCCACCATCAAAGCTTCTGATACCAATTAGCAAGATTTCCAAAAGAAATGCTGGGTCCAATAGGACAATTGACCCCAACCAAGGGGTCCCAGATAGATAGCTGGCAAAAGAATCAAGGTTTCTTCCAAATAGAGCTGGAGGCATTGGTTAGTGACGCCTGTTAGGGGTTCAGATTCTGCAGTAAAGGCTCCCAGATCAGCAGATATCAGGGTAACCTTGGGCAGCAGGCATTATGGGTGAAGAACCCAAAGCAGGGCCCCATCTTCTGGCTACCATCTTATCCAAGATCAGGTTATACAGGACGTAGCTTAGTTGGCCCACCACAAGATGGTTTTGAGACCAGGTTGGACCTGGAGATGGCTCTAGTTGGTGGAGCAACTTCTATCCAGAGCCCAACCTTTTAGTTGGATGGCAAAGTTTCCTGATACCTACCAAAGCTATTGGCTAAGCAACCTCACTTGGATCCATGGCTCTTACCCCAGTCCATTATCCAAAGAGCACCCCCACTGGCCCACCAAACCCCTGGGGGATGGATTTCTGCCGGCCATCTCAATAGGCAGAGTGGTACTACGTGGCTCTCCAGCTATATCTATCCATCAGCATCAACCTGCACCGTGCAATCAAACCATGCTGACCACCTGGCGCGGCAGCAGCCCAGTTCCAATCAACAGCCTGTTTGAATCCACTGTCAAGGTTAGCTTGGCCCCTGGGTTTCCCAACTTCCAGGCTTGGCCTTTAGGAGGGCTGATACCTGGTGTTATGGAAGCTGTGGCGGCCCATAAAGCCTGGCCCCGTCCTGGAGGGGAGTGCCACCAGGACACCAACCAAGGAGTGCTAAGACATCCAACTTGTGAGGGAAGCTGAACAAAGAAGATCAGATGAAGTATGGGAGTAACCATGCAGCCCCAGCAGGAGTATCCCCCTACCAGCCATAGAGAGTCCAGGGTAGTAGCTGGGAGTTCTTTTGTCTTACAATGACTAGATGCTGGGGCAGTGACACACTATTGCTGGGAGCATTGGTAGAGCTAGGTTCCCCAAGCTAGGTTGATTGAGAGACTGGGGTCCAATCAGAGGGAGGGGTAAGGCAACCTTGATCTTGGTGAGGGCTTTCTCCAGGAGGAGGCCAGGTAGATGAGATGCCAAGCTTATGGGGGAATCCAAGGCAAATCTATACCCAGCCAACCTGCACTCCTTGGGGAAAGAGGAAGAAGCCAGAGAAATTCCAGGTGCCAGTGAGCCCGTTGAAGTAT
Organism: Entomophthora muscae; assembly: GCA_014839935.2. Lineage (NCBI taxonomy): Eukaryota > Fungi > Entomophthoromycota > Entomophthoromycetes > Entomophthorales > Entomophthoraceae > Entomophthora > Entomophthora muscae. Next base: position 158,398 of record QTSX02005698.1, read on the forward strand.
TCTGGGTAGGGGTAGGTGGCTGCAAGCAGCAAAACTATAAAGGGCTGTCAACCAGGGGTACCAGAAGGGCTTCCAGAGACAAGGAGCCAAAGTGATGGACTGGTGGATGCCTGAGGAACCAAAGACGCAGGGGGAAATATTGAGGTCTTTTTTACCCAGAACTGGGCCAGAGTGAGAGGGGTTTTGAATCCAGCACTGTTTCTGTGTGCCAAGGTCAGGGTGAAACACGTGGACAGGGGCTAAGGGAAGTGCCCACCACAATCTGGGTGCTAACCTGAGTACCTAGGAGGAAGGCTTATCCATCAGATACCAGGAACCGCTGGACAGGACCATGGAGCTAACCAATCCTACCAATGCAACATTTATTGCACCAAAGAGCCAAGAGGACGTAGCCTGTTGTGAATGCCACTATTCACACTGTTTTGATTTTGCCTTAGTGTGGTTATTTTGAGGGCAGATTGCTCTCTTTTGCTTTTGACCCTTGAAATGGGTCTGGTTCTGAATTGGGAAATTCAATTGTTCAGTTACATGATTCTGCGCAATCCACTTGCCCCACTCATGCTTGTGGCAAGTGATCCTACTGTCCTGGTAGTGTTTTGTGGTATTGTCAACCACTATATATTCCATTTCTTATTTACCAATAAAAATTAAGTTATATTCCCATTTTTGTCTTTGTGTCTCCCAGTACTTTGGCACCTCTCTAGCCACGTCTAGTAGACATTATTCAATCAGGGCCACAAGGTAATTCAATAACCTTCCCTGAAACTAACTGATACTTAGTAAAAATCCAATCCCAAGGTTAGGATTCCTCATTGTGTGTCTGTGCCGCGCCTCAGAACACAACAAAAATGGTGCTCACTAAAGGGGCTTTAAGCCCCTTGATTACCCCTTTTGCAACTACATTTTCAGGTCCTTTGCCTTCTCTCATACAAGAGCCAACTTCACCTGAAATCACCAGTCCTCCTATTGAGGAAGACATTGCGGACCCACCTATTGTCCTTACTGTAATGATCCTCAGGAATGGTCCCCGCCTAGTAGCCTACCCCTTGGGTACCCCTGACTTATAACAAGTCATTACAGTAGCCCTTGGGATAGCCCGTGATGGGGCCATCCTGTGAGAGAGGGGGGCTAAACTAACTAAGTTTGGCTCCCATCCCAGTGAAACAAACCACCAGGATGCCATCCAGTGAAGGACAGGGTTGGCCGCTCAGAGGGGGGACCACAGGGAGATCACTGGGGACAACTGAGGGAAGTAGGCATTCAAGCCCATCAATATCAGGCCGTTGATCAACCAAGGGGTGCGGGTGGGAGCAGGAGAGGACACCTTGGAGGGACCAAGGGGTACTGAGTGGCTCAGGACCACGCTGGGAAGGGGGCGCATGGGAGGCATGGCTTCTTCTGAAATGGGTGAAGTATGATCCACTGTGTCCAAATCCAAGTCATCACATGTCAGGCTCTTGACCACAGCCTCTCCTGAAAAGAGAAGGCCACTGGGGAGGTCCCAAAGACTAGAATGGTCTCTACCTACAAGCCTGGCAGACAAAGAGATTTTCCCCCACAAATTGGGGGAGGTGGATCACAGAAGTAGCAAGAACGGAGCCAGGGAAAAAACCACAAATTTAAGCGCTGGGAGTATCATAGGAATATTCCTCACAAAATTTGGAGCAGGTTGGTGTAAATTTCTGGCAAAAATCAAGTGGGAAAAGTGCTGGTAGGGTAGACTTAACAGAATAGAGCCAAACTGCAGCAGAACGGGTCTAAACAGCTTTGCAATGGTCTTGGGAGCCTTGGGGGAACGGCAAGCAATAGCGGGTTCAAAAACAACAACTTTAAAAGGAAATTTCAAAATAATAATAGAGTTTATAAAGAAAATCAATTCAAAATTCAGAGTTTGAACCCTATTTTCAAAAGCAAAAGCAGAGAAGACAACAACTAGGAAAAACAACACTAATACAGGAGGCCAGAAGAGAAGCCAGGTTTGAAACCAGCTAGCACAAGTTAAGCTTAGAGCCAAAGCTAACACTTTAATCCTTAGGCTGCAAGAACACAAACTGGGTTCCTAGCAGCAATGATAATTAAAAATTAAGTTGCAAGGACTGTCAGGGATCCAGTCTTGGGCAGCCGGCCCGTTGTTTTTGGGGATAACTTGGGCCGGGTTTCTTGCGGGCAGGGCCCACCACAAGAGATGAGCTAACTTGAGAAGGTAGGACGCAGACTTCCCCACCCAAGACCACGGGCCAGCAGCCGGTACAATAATGTCCACCACCCCTGTGAGAGTGATGTACACTATACCAAAAAGCTTGCCGGTATGGTTGGTTGGTAGGTCAGGTGAAGAAGCGGGCATCAGTTTGGGTGTTATAGGCAGTTCCATGTGGATATTGTAGGCTGGGAGATAGTTGAACTTTCCTCTAAATAGTTTGGGTGTAGAGAATATCCACAGGCCTTGGTGGTTGTATCTGATGGCAGATTGGATGCGGGCTAATGGATCTAGTTCAATGATTTTCTCTGGCGTGTAGTCCTTGTAATCGGGTTTTAAGGGATACTCAGTGAAATGGACAGGCCCAAAGGGTACGCCAAATGGACAGAATACTGCGGGTGGTGGGACAGGCGGGCCAGGAGATCTCAAGCTGAACTGATAGACAGCAAATACAAAATACGGTAATAGCTGTATAAGCCAAAGTAACATAACCTTTATTTCAACATGGTGATAAGTTTGGAGGGCGGGGTCCTTGGGTCTATATAACACCCCACCTCCAAACTTAACATTTTTTGTGGGGGGTCATCAGGGCATTGTGAAGGGCAGGGCCAGGGAATTGGGGGCTTGGGTCTAAAGGCAGCAAAATGGCACTTGGCCCGGGAGTTCTTTCATTGGTTGCAGCTCCCAATTTAGCTACCTGATTATCTTGCTTTAGCATTGAGGTCATGGGGCCAAGTTGCGGGCCGGTGCCTCTTCCTTGGGTTGGCTCTTGATTGGTTGCTGGTGAAGGCTTCAAACTCATAAGGCCAATAGTTGCCAGGTAACCTCCATTAGGTGTTGTTATTAGCACTTCACTTAGTGCAGTACTTTCCTTGGCTCAATCTACTTTTCTGGGTGGGTCTTCTTCTTCAACATCAGCTTGCAGGGGCTCAAACCCAGAAAAATGCGGGTGGGCGGTCTTGCAGTCCACAGGCCTGGCGGCCTTGGGGAATCCAGGTTCCAGGTTTGATTCCCGCTCCTGGGCCTGGGGTTCCAGAGGGGGAGAATTGTCCATCCTGACATCATCCCCTTCTTTCCCCAAGCTCCCTCCCTCCCAATTCTTCTTGTTCAGGTAGAGTTGGATGGCTTCTTGGGCATTAGTCAGGTTGCTCAGCGGCTCCCAAGTACTTTCTTCTAGTGGGTATCCTTTCCACTTGACGTAGTAATGGGGTTTGTGGTAGTGGGTTTGGTCACCGTGTACGTATTCAACTTCATATTCCTCACCACAGTTTGTTTGGATGGGTGGGGGGCTGTCTTAATCCGTTAGTGGGGAAGCAAATTCCCATCTTTTTTTAACAACAGGGAGAAGTGGAACACATCATGGATCTTCCAGGAGGGGGGAAGGTCCAGTTTGAAGGCAACTTCACCGACTAGTTTGGTGATTTTGTAGGGGCCGCTTCTCCTGTGAGCTAGTTTCTTACAGGGCACATGTAGGGGTACATTCCGGGAGTCTAGGTATACTTTGTCTCCAACTTGTAAGGGTAGGCCTGGGGTTTGTTTGCAATCAGCAAAGGCTTTGTATGTCTGCACTGCGCGGTTCAGGTTGGTCAAGCATGTTTTTTATGTGTTATGAATCTGTTCAATCCAGGAGCGCCCAGTGGTGTTTGATTCCTTTTTGCCAATCTGGGGGTCCCAGGTGGGGTCAAATCCATAGTTGGCTTTGAAGGGGGAAATTTCTGTGGAAGCGTGGTCCTTGCTATTGTAAGCAAACTGGGCCATGGGGAGCATCTTTGCCCAGTTGTCTTGGTCAGTGTTGGCATAGCATCAGAGGTATTGTTCCAGGATCTGGTTCACTCGCTCAGTTTGGCCGTCTGTCTGTGGGTGGTAGGAGGTTGATACACATCTCTTGATTCATAAGTCTTTCATCACTTGTGTCCAGTAGTTTGACGTGAATTGGGGTCCTCTGTCTGTGATGATTTCCTCAGGTGTCCTGTGTTGCGTGAGGATGCAATTGTGGAAGTGTTGGGCTGTTTCTGCTGCTGTGCAATGGGTGGTTGTTGATACAAAGTATGCCATTTTAGTGAAGCGGTCTACCATGACTAGGATTGCATTATACGAGAGGGATGGCAGCAGTTCCACAATATAGTCCATGGAGACAGATCTCCAAGGCTCATGGGGTATGTCCAAGGGTCTTAGGAGTCCTTCAGGTTTGTTTCTGCGAGTTTTGGTCCTTCCACAGGTCTCACACCCCTTCAGGTATGTGATCACGTCTTGATCCATTTTTGGCCAGGCAAAGTTCCTTCTGATGCTTTGGAGGGTCTTGAGCCTACCTGGGTGTCCCGCCATCTCCAAGTTGTGGTAGTCTCTCAAAACTTTGATTCTGATGTCCCCTTCTGGTACAAAGATTTGGTTGTGGAGCATTAGCGTGGATCCCTTCAATGAGTAGCCCTTCTGGTAGTGGACACTATCCAAGGATTTGGAGAGGTCTGCAATCAGGGTCTTGGTGAACTTTTCTAATGCTTGGGCCCTTAGTACTTCTGTTTTGCTGGCTCTGATCTTCATCAATCCCAGGTGGATGCCTAGGCTAGTTGGGTCCAAGAGTACTTGAGTGTTGTGGTCACAGGTTTCTAGGTGGGTGGGTGCCAGGTCAGTTCTTCTACTTAGGGCGTTGGGTACTACGTTCACCTTCCCTGGCTTGTAGTCTATGGTCAGGGTGTAGTCAGCCAGCTCTAGGGCCCACCTTTCTTGTAGTTGGTTGAGCTGGCGTGGTTTGAAGAAATAGACCAAGTTCTTGTGGTCTGTCAGGACTTTCACTGGGTGTTCAGCGCCACATAGGTATCAGCGCCAATGTTTCAGGGTCTTCATTATGGCTAGCATCTCCTTGTCATATATTGGGTAGTTTCCTTCTGCAGGTAGCATCTTCTTGGAGTAATATGCTACAGGATGTAGCACACCATCCCCTCCTTCCTGAAGAAGGACCCCTCCCACCGCAAAATCAGACGTGTTGGTTTCCAGGACAAAAGGCTTGGAGGGATCTGGCATGGCCAGGACAGGGGCGGAGGTGAAGGCGAGTTTCAAGGTCTCAAAGGCAGTGGTACACTCCGGAGTCCAGGCAAAGGTGACCTTGTCAGAACACAGGCGGGTCAGGGGCAGGGTGATGTGAGAAAATTTTTGGATGAAATCCCTGCAATAATTTGCCAGGCCCAAAAAACTTCTCATGTCCTTCCTGCACTTGGGTACAGGCCAGGCTGTGATTGCTTCTACTTTGTCTTGTGCCATTGCAAAGCCATCAGTCTTTACTATGTATCCCAGGAATTCTACCTCAGACTGAAAAAATTCACACTTCTTGAGCTTAGCGTGTAGATTGGCATGGAAGAGTTTCTCTAATATGAGGTTCAGATGGTGCAGGTGTTCCTCGTGAGACTTGCTGTAGATGAGGATGTTGTCCAGATATGCCACACAGAAACGGTCAAGGTATTCCCCTAGGACGGTGTTAATCATCCTTTGGAAGGTGCTAGGGGTGTTGCAGAGCCCAAAAGGCATCACTAGGTACTTGTATAGCCCATACCAAGTTTTGAAAGCAGTCTTGTACTCATCCCCCTCCTTGATTTGGATTTGGTTGAACGCGTCTTGGAGGTCAATTTTAGAGTACACCTGAGCTCCAGTCAGTACATTGCAGAGGTTGTCGGCATTTGGAATGGGGTAGCGGTTCTTCACTGTGATGTTGTTCAGTTTTTGGTAGTTAACACATGGCTGTATCCCACCATCCTTTTTTCCTACAAACAGCATGGGCAACAAGCAGGGAGCTTTGGACACCCAGATGAACCCTTTATTTGTCATATCCTCAAGGTAGGCTTTCAAGGCCACCTGCTTGCGGTGGTTACAGCTGTAGATAGGGCTGTGATGCGGTTATGTCCCTGGCAGCAGGTCTATGTTGTGGTTGTAGATTGAGTGACTGGGTAGTTTGGTGGCTGCCTCTTTGCTAAACACATGGTTCCATTTCTGTAGGGGGGTAGGCAATATTCCAACACTAGGTTCTAACTTCATAGCCAAGAGTTTGTTGGCAGGGGAACAGTCCTGGTTTGTGCCAAAGGGAACAGTGTCACAGGATCTTGGTTGGCCCAATGTGGCAGTTTGCTTGCGGTAGTTCAGGATCAGGCCATGTTTGTCAGGCCAGGAGTCACCCAGTATAAGGGGGTGGGGTAGTCCTGCTAGGAGGATCAGGGATGATGGGTATTCATTGTGCCCAATAGTCAGCAGGAGTTCTTGTTCATACTTGTAGCCTGTGTCCAAGGAGCTGTTTCCCATGATTACTTGAAGACTACGCTCTGAGGCTGTCAGGCCTAATTTCTCTGCTAGGCTGGCGTCAATAAAACTTTTGTCTGCCCCTGTATCAATAAAGGCTTTGATCTTGCAATTATTACCCACTACATCTACAGTCACATGGATGAATTTGTAAGACTGGGAAGAGGTGTTTATTTGTGCCAAAGAGATAGGAGCAGGGGTTTTCTTAGGGCAGGCTCTGGTCAAGTGCCCTGCTTTGTGGCAATGGAAGCAGAGTCCTTCTCTGTAGTGTCTTTGAAGTTCCTCAGGGGTCATCCCCCCTCTATTGGGTGTTGCGGTTTGGTTTTGACGGGTCTGGGAGGGCCCAGCATTCTCTTGATTCATGCTGAGGCCTTTGCATAAGGGGACCAGGTCTTCTAAGCCAAGGGTGGGTGGGTGGTGCTTCAACAAGTCCTTCATGGCTGGGTTCACTCCCTTTTGGAAGATGATGGCTGACAATTTGTCCTCAAGTTGAGTGCAAGTCTTTAGTTTAAGGAATTCATCAATGTAAGCCTGAATGGGTCAGGAGCCTTGGCGGATTTCCAGCAAGGAGTTCAAGGCATAGTATCTGGTGTTGCAATCCTCCCCAGTTGCCATTAATTTGGCCTCAAACTTGGCATAGTCCAAACAGAATTCTACATCTTCTTCTGTGGCTTTGCCAAACCAGTCTAGAGCGTCTCCAGAGAGCATGGAAGCGACCCCCAGTATCTTTTTGGTGTCGCTGGCGTAGGAGGGGGTGTTGGTCTGGAAATGCAGGCAGAGGACTGGCATGGCGCGTCAGGCTTCCTCAAGTGTGAGCTTCCACATCTAAGTCATCTCAACCTTGGTGAGGTATTGGTTCACAATTACGTTCTTCACTTGGGAGGAGGGTCTGTTGGTATTGGCGGCGGCAGTGTCGGTTCTTTTCAGATTGTCTGATTTCACTTTCTTCCATGTGGAAGAGATCAGGTTCATGGTTGTCTTATAGGTGTAATTAGTGATTATCAATAAAAAATCATACAAGATGCCCCAAGAAATAACAACATCTTGGGGCTCAGGGTACCAGGTTTTATAAAGATTGCCATAATGTCAGGGATCCAGTCTCAGGCGGCTGGCCCGTTGTTTTTGGGGATAACTTGGGCCGGGTTTCTTGCAGGCAGGGCTCACCACAAGAGAGGAGCTAACTTGAGAAGGTAGGACGCAGACTTCCCCACCCAAGACCACAGGCCGGCGGCCGGTACAATAGTGTCCACCACCCCTGTGAGAGTGATGTACACTATACCAAAAAGCTTACCGGAATGGTTGGTTGGTAGGTCAGGCAAAGAAGCGGGCATTGGTTTGGGTGTTACAGGAAGTTCCATGTGGATATTGTAGGCTGGGAGATAGTTGAACTTTCCTCTAAATAGTTTGGGTGTAGAGAATATCCACGGGCCTTGGCGGCTGTATCTGCTGGCGGATTGAATGCGGGCTAATGGATCTAGTTCAATGATTTTCTCTGGTGTGCAGTCCTTGTACTTGGGTTTTAAGGGATACTCAGTGAAATGGACAGGCCCAAAGGGTACGCCAAATGGACAGAATACTGCGGGCGGTGGGGCAGGCGGGCCAGGAGATCTCAAGCTGAACTGATAGACAGCAAATACAAAATATGGTAATAGCTGTATAAGCCAAAGTAACATAACCTTTATTTCAAAATGGCAATAAGTTTGGAGGGCGGGGTCCTTGGGTCTATATAGCATCCCATCTCCAAACTTAACATTTTTTGTGAGGGGTTATCAGGGCATTGTGAAGGGCAGAGCCAGGGAATTGGGGACTTGGTCAAAAGGCAGCAAAATAGTGCTTGGCCTGAGAGTTCTTTCATTGGTTGAAGCTCCCAATTTAGCTACCTGATTATCTTGCTTTAGCATTGAGGTCATGGGGCCAAGTTGCAGGCCAGTGTCTCTTCCTTGGGTTGGCTCTTGATTGGTTGCTGGTGAAGGCTTCAAACTCATAAGGCCATTAGTTGCCAGGTCACCTCCATTAGGTGTTGTGATTGGCACTTCACTTAGTGCAGTACTTTCCTCGGCTCAATCTACTTTTCTGGGTGGGTCATCTTCTTCAACGTCAGCTTGCGGGGCTCAAACCCAGAAAAATGCGGGTGGGCGGTCTTGCAGTCCACAGGCCTGGCGGCCCAGGGGAATCCAGGTTCTGGGTTCAATTCCCGCTCCTGGGCCTGGGGCTCCAGAGGGGGAGAATTGTCCATCCTGACAAGGACTCCAAAACTTTAATATATTTGGAAAATAGACAAACAGGGGACTGAAAGTCCCTTTGCTTGATTAAAAGGAATGGCTTGCAATAAAACTGGTCACATGACAATTGGAGGTGAACCTGATTGGCTAGGTAAAAAACTTTGCTGGATAGGCTCAGGGGGACTGGAGGGTTTTACTCCATTTTCTGTGACCTAATCTGATTGGCTGGAAGAGGTGCCAGACATTTGGGAGTCAACTTGTTATCAATTGTTGATGTGGCAACACTTGATTGGGTGGCTCTGATAGTTTTTAAAAACAGACAACACCAGGCTAGTAAGTAGTCTAAATTGACCAGCGTTTCTTCCCAAGGGGGAGCAACCAAGGGCAGGGAGTCTGCAGGGTAGGCTAGCACAAACCTCTCATCAACTGTGTGTGCTAAATCCCCTAAAGAATTGAGGGGTTTGGCTGGCATTTTTGGGCCTTTCTTGGTACAGCAAGGGAAGATTTTGCGATCTAATGCCAGGGGTGGCAGTGAATTTACACATCCCTTGCCTCCAATTACAGTTCAGTTGAGCTGAATACTATGACTTTATTGTGGCTCCAGAATTTCCACAGCATCTCCTTGCCGCAGCTGGCTCCGCTGAACACCTATTGTCTTCCTTTGTACAACCTGTCTTAGCCCACCATCAAATGGTGCTAGGACTCCACGTTCAGAAGATTTTGTCCCTACAAGCAGCTGTTACCAACCACTGGAATCAGTTTGCTGCATACCAACAATAGATATACTCCTTTTTTTCCTTGGTGTCTGATAATCAGTGCAACTCTATTACTTCCCAAGCCTGCTTGGCTAATTCCATCAAAAGAATGTGCCAGTCCATCCCCAAATATGTCAGGAAGCGTCTACATGAGTTTCACCAGTTAGAAAATCCCTGGAGAACCCAAGTATATTCCACCTTAAACGCCTACCTCACCAATTTCAAACGTCTTGTGCAACAACTCAATGTGTTTAGTACCTATTCCTTCAACTAACTGCAACAAGTAGCAGATCATGCCGCTAGGAGTCTATGTGACCTCAATTAAGAGTTTAATTAAGAAAGGACTGCCACGGCTGCCGCTATAGCCAAACTTCAAGCTCAAGTGAATGAGTTGTCTACTCCCAAGCCCAAGGCTCCTCCTTCTCCCACATCAGGCAATTTGATAGGCAGAGAGCAGAAAGTATGGGACGCCATTTGTGAACTACGTGCATCCACTAGCAGCCAAGGACGTCCAGCAGACCTGCCACAACCAGACGCTCAGGTGTGTGCGGTAACTGCCCAAGTTACTTAGCTGCAGAAGGAGGTTGCCGCTCTGCATGAGATTGTGGCCAATGCTGCTAGGCCAGACAAGGTTGTTGAAGGAGATGACTGCTGCCCTGGAATGTCAGGGAATCCCTGCATCCAATGTGCTAGAGAGTTGATTACTCTATCCAATGAGGTGGACCACCTGAAGAGAGATCACTCTAGTCTTGACAGGGATGTTCAGAAAATGAGTTAGTTAATTGATTCAGTAAACAACAGGTTCTCTCCCTGCCTCTTGGTGGGACCTTCTCTGACCTCCCAATTGGCTGATCTTTCTACTGTGATAACCATGCAGGGTCAGTGTTTAGATATTACCAAACAGCAGGCCAACCAGGCCAACAATTTGGGTGCTTGCACCTCTGAGACTTTGACTACGCTTGAGGATAGTGTTTGCCAGCTGTGGGCAAGACAGCCCCTTATGGAATCTGAAGCCAAGTTCTCCCCCCAAACAAAAGTCCTCAATAGCAACAATGGTGGCCCTACCCCCAAAGCACACTTCAAACCTACTTTTAAGAAAGTCTTTGACCCCAAAACATCCACCATTTCAGCCTTCTTGACCATCTACAAAACAGCTATGAGACAAGCCTCTGATGAGGTCAAGAAAGAACACATTCTAACCTGCTTGCACTCAACCTGCCAAGAAGTGGTGGTGCCAGAGTTGCCCACAATTGAGACTTGGAAAGAGATGAAACAGCTGTTGATTGACAAGTTTGGTGATGACCTTAGTCTGGAAGTGAAAAAGGATGCTTTTATTCACATTGCCTTCAAGCCCAAAGAGACGCTGGCTGAATTTTCAGACAGATTATACATGGAAGGACAGCAGTTGATACCGAGTAGACAGTTGACAGCCCATGAAGTGTACATGGCCTGTGCCCAAGCTCTCAAAGTCAATCAGAATCTGTGCTTCCATTTCAAGGCTCACAAGGCCATTCTCTCCTCAATGAAGAGCATAAAGACATTTCTCCAGAATATGCACTTGACCCACTCTGGAGCTGTCATATACAAGAATTGAACTTCATCTAACTCTGGCTCTTCTTCCTGTGGCCCACACATCCTTACTATAAACTCTCAGAACCCTCCTAGACAACAAGATTGCCATAACTGCGGCCAGATAGGTCACCACTCTCAAGTCTGTACCAATCCTTGAGTTTAGAGTGCCAACCCCAAGGAGCAGGCAGGAAAAGAACAGTCAACCTAGAGGCGGAGACACTCTTGGTTGATAATTCTTCCAAGTCTCCTCCAATCCCCCCATCTATAGCAAACTCAGAGCCCGCCAACACTGAAGTGCCTCCCACTCTGCTATTGTTCCACTATCTCTGATGACTCTAGTATGGACAAATCAGATATTGATGATCCCAACGCCTATGGATATTCAGTCCTAGCTGTTCCCAAAACAATTGCAGTCCCTTATAAATTACAATCTGTGAAGGCTACAACTGTGACAGAAATTGCAGGATAGTAGGAAGCTATCTCTAGGTGGTGGGGAATTACCACCCAAATCCACATAGAATTAATGATTAACCACCAACGCAGCTTCAGATACTATTTTGTAAAATTTCCAAATGAGATACTAGGATTAAGTAAAATAATTAATCCCAACCAGAATAGCCCAAGATAAATAGCCTGGGAAAGCATCAGAGAGTCTTCAGAATAAAATTCAGGACATTGAGATACAACAAGATTTTCAGCTTTGAAGACAGGTGGAACAACTCCAAGATTGGTAGGCATTGAATTAACATTAGATGGTGCCAACAACAAAGTACCAACAGCCAGGCCCCATCTTCCAGTAATAATTCTGCTGAGGATCAGATTGTAGGGGATGTAACACAACAACCCAACTACTGGATGTATTTCTTAAAAGAAAATTAGACCAAGGGATAAGTGATTTTTATTGAGTAAATTTTGGGAGGACTCAACTCTTAGAGTTGAAACAGCAAAAATTATTCAATATATATCAAAAATTGACTAAGCAATACCACCTGGATCCTGGGCTTCTATTTGTTCTACATTGTCAAGTAAGTATCTGGTCCAGGTTGCAAAGAACCCTTGGGTGACCAATTTCTGACAACCATGCTGATTAACAAGCTCATATTGGGTGACTCTCAAATTATGTCAATTTATCAACGTCAATTTGCAAGGAGGAATTGGTTTCAGTTGGCAGACTGGAGCAGCTGTAACCCATTTTTGATTGACCATTTGATTTAAATCCGTTAATTTGGTAAATTTTGGTAAAGGTTTTCTGGCTTTTTGAGCCTTTCTACTTGGCCAAATAATTCCTGGCATGATGTAACCTACTGTGACATTACCCTCTGCTTTAGCCCTGGGTACAATACCACCATCCAGAAGATGGGATAAGGAGAAATTCTTGTGGGCAGGCAGGAGTTTCATTGCGGCTAAAGTAAGCTTGGGGTGGCCAATAGCAGTGGGATTGCGCTGGTAGAACTCTTGAATCAGGTCTGGGGATTTGAACAATAATAGTGGGAAATCTAAGAGTTTTCAGAATCAGGGTAACCCTTCCATGACACCAAATATTCCAAATGACGTCAATTCCTACAGGAAGCCAGAATACAATTAAGCTCATACTCAGGTTCTCCTTCCACAAGAATGGGTTGGGAAGAAGGAGTCTCTGTACCCTTAAAGGGAGTAAGAAGGCATTCATGAAAGGTGTGGAAGATCTTGAAAGCCGGGGGTAAATCTAGCTAATATGCAGAGGGATTAATTTGACGTTCAACCTTGAAGGATCCAACTTGCTTGGGCCCTAATTTGCAACAGGGGACCTTAAGTTTCATATTGCGAGCATCAACCATGACTGGATCACCTGGCCTGTAGGTTGGACCTTCCTGGCACTTACAATATGTGTATTCCTTGTAAGTTGTCACAGCGGCGGCAAGAGTAACCTGGAGCTCCTGATGAACCTGCTTCAATGCAGCAGCCTGATCATTTGTGGCTCTTGTGTTGCTAACTAATTGGGGACCCATGTTGGATGAAGGGTTGTAACCCATATTGGCATAGAAGGGTGATACTTGAGTTGACATGTGAGGGGTGTTATTATATGTGAACTCTGCCATGGATAGATTATCACACCAGTCATCTTGTTGTGCATTAGTGTAGCAACGTAGGTAGACCTCCAAACTTTGGTTTACCCTCTCTGTTTGTCCGTCAGATTGGGGGTAAAAGCCTGTGGAACGGCATAATTTGATACCAAGAATTCCAGTAAAAGCTTCCCAGAACTGAGCAATAAATTGAGGCCCAGTCACTCACAATCTCCATTGGGATGCCATGTAGGGAGAAGATTCTATTCATAAACAACCTAGCTGTTTCCACCAAAGTGATTGTGGTTGAGCATGGAAAAAAGTGTCATTTTTGTGAAGCAATCCACTACCACCATGATTGCATTAAACCCTTTAGAATTTGGAAGTTCTCCAATAAAAACTACCAACACCAACGTCCAGGGCCCTGTAGCTGGCTGTAAAGGAACTAACAAACCGGTTTTCTTGTTCCTGCTTGCCTTGGACAAAACACATACCAAACAATCTTGAACGTAAGCTGCCACCTGCACTGTCAAACAACTTCCAAGAAAACTGTTGGTGGATTAACTCCACTGTTTTGTTTTTCCCTGGGTGACCTGCTGTGGGACAGGCGTGATAGGCCTCTATTATTTTATCTCAGATAGTTCTCTCTGGGACCCACAAGCAACCTTGATGATATAGAATTGGTCCTATCTTGTGATAACCCTGCGGCTGACTGACAGGATGTGCACATGCTAATTCCAACAACCTATCATAACCTTTGGACAGAGGCTGCAAAAACTTAACCTTGGAATATAAGTCTAAATCTGCGCGGTGAGATACACTATATAGAAAGACGCCATCTAGAAAATGTTATCTAGAAAAATGCCATCTAGAAAATGTGTTCTAAAACGCCATCTAGAAAGACGCTATCTAGAAAACGCCATCTAGAAACCCTATCTCAAATTTCTGGCTAAACTGTGCCGGATAACTTAAAAATTAATAAAAGCCCAAAAAATTTCAAAACAATAAGTTAAACATATGGCTAGACTCAAAATAATCTAAAGATTACAAATCTGCAATAAAAATGTGGGATCAGCTAGTACTAACTATAGTGTGCAAAGCTACAAAGCCAACACACCCCAAAACTGTGATATTTTTGTATTAAGCTTTTGACCCTATATTAAATATTTATACTAAAAATAAAGTAAAAATCAAATATATGAAAGGAAAGAATTTATTGGTGAAGAAAGTGGATTAGGCTTTAGCCCCAAGAGCCTTGGCAATGCCTTTGAGATGGGTAAGGGGCCTTCTCTGGTATAATAGGCCAAAGCCTCCTTAGTGACACTTGTAAACTTGACCTGCTAGTCTGCATGCTTGATTACAACAGCTTTGCTTTTGATGGCCTGGGGTAAAGCTGGTGCCCATGGCCATTATGTATCCCTGCTTGTTGATAATCAAAATGAATCTGGGCTTCTTTACCTTAACCATGCGGGAAAATTGGTTGTACCAAACTTCAAGTGATGAGATGGTCTTAGTTACGCTGTCCTTAACCTGATTATAGCAGTTCCAGTTAATGAAGTCACTACCCTTGCATATATAAAATTGTTAATGAAACATTTTAAAGTTGAGACCTAAATATAACAGATCATTTTATGATAAGGAATAAAACCAGTATATTAAAAGTGGTTTTTTAATGGCTGTGTTACAGGGAGATAGTACTATCAAAGTGGTGTTAATTTGAGTTGATTTATTATGTGTAGTCATAAATTAATTTCAAACTTTATTCCCAGTTAATAAGAGAAAGGCTTGGATTTATCACATAAAAGTATAATTTATTATTTGATTCCAGATGCCGTCTTTCTAGATGCTGTATTTCTAGATGGCGTATTTTAGGGTATTTATTAAGTGCTTTTATACTCAAAAAATCTTATTTGGATAACACTCTTTTTATTTTAATTTGTGATAGCATTTTCTAGATGCTGTATTAGAAACTAATATGTAAAAAATAACTAATTAATAATTTTTTAATTTTTTTAATTTTGTTGATGTAAATCCCAACACCATCTAGAATTTTTTTTCTGGATGGTGTCTTTCTAGATGGTGTTTTCTAGATGGTGTATTGCACCATCTGCGCCCTTGGTTAGGGACATGGTAGCAAGCATAGCTGGCAGAGTTAACACAAAAGGAACCACAGCCTTGTCTGGAAACATTGTGTGTGTTAAACTTGGTGTACATGCCAGCATCCGGGAGATGGGAAGGTTTTCTGCTCAATGCATCTGCCAGGTGATTATCAGATCCCTTAATAAACTTGTAACGGAACATGTATCTTGTCAAATCACCATGCCATCTGGATTGATGACCTGACAAAACCATGGGCTGATGATAGTACAGAAGAGCTTTATGATCAGTTCTCACTACAAAAGGATGACGTGCCAACATGAGATGGTGATGCCAATGCTTCAGATATTCCACAACTGCCAACAATTCCTTGTTGTGGATCATGTAATTGCGTTCACAAGCCTCCATCTTCCGGGAGAAATACCCTACAGGTATCTCAATCCTGTTGCTAGCTGTCTGCAACAGAACACCAGCTACAGCGTATTTAGAGGCATCTGTGGAAACCACATAAGGAAGCTCAGGATCCACATGTTGTAACACTGGAGAGGACAGCAAAAGAGCCTTGACTGCTACAAATTCTTCTGCGCACTCAGGCGTCCAGACCAAAATTATCTTCTCACTGGCTGAATATAAAGGGGCGGCCACTTCTGACAGGTGAGGATTGAATTTCTTCAAGAATGTACAGGTACCCAAGAAACTACGCAGTTGGGATACTGTCACAGGTGTAGCATACTCTCAAATTGTAGCTTCCTTGTCAGGGGCAATAGTGTGACCATCCTCAAAGATAATATTACCCAGAAAGGTAACCTTACGTTTAAATAATTCACACTTAGTTCTTTTAATGATCAAGTTTGCCTGGAGAATGCGCTCTACAACCGCTGACAGATGGGCCTTATGCAACTCCTCATCTGGAGAGAACACCAAGGTGTTTTCATGTACGCAATGGCACATACACCCAGGAGATCCCCCAAGACCAAATCAATTAACGGCTGAAAGCAAGCCGGAGCATTCTTCAATCCAAAAGGCATTACACGGAACTAGAAGATGCCCTTCTTGGTTCTGAATGCTGTCAACCATTCCATTTCCTCTGCAATCCTAATCTGGTTAAACGTGTTTAACAGATCAAGATTTGATAGCACCTTTGCCTTCTCTACACACCAAGAAATTTGTGCCTCAAGAGGTAAGTGATAGGGATCAGCAATTGTAATGTTGTTCAAATTCCCATAATCAACACAAGGGCAAAGAGACCCATTGGATTTTTAGCAAACAACAATGGGGAGCAAATTGACAAAGCCTTCTTAAAGATGTATCCCTTTGCCAACATGTCTTGAGTCCACTCCTCCAAACATGCATCCTCCCTCAAGGTCAAGGGGTAAATAGGAGACGCAATACAAATCAGATCAATGGTAACTTTAAAGTCAAAGTCAAACTGAGTGTGCTTGGGAAGGACCTCACCCCTAGTGGTGTCAAATGCTGCCAACCAGGGTTGAATACATAGCAGTAGATCTGAACTCACGGGTGTGGGAACACGAATCAACTGGATTGTCTGGGAAGACTTTTCTAATTCAGACATACCCAACAACGGAATACAAATGGTTATACCCAACAAATGGTCTACTTGCAACTCATTTTACTTTAGCAGGGTCAATACATTATGGTCTTGCCACCAGTCCACTCCTAAGATAATTGGATACATAAGGGTGGAGCAAATAGAGAACCTTGCGGTAAAAGATTGACCCACAACTACAAACGTCACTGGCTTCTTGAGCTGTAAAGAAGAGAACATTTGACAGTTTCCACCCCTAACCAGGATAACAGGATGATACTTAAGTTGCAGCAAATCTGCAGTCTCAACACTCATGAAATTCTTGGAAGCACCTGTATCCAACAGAATGGCTGGCCAATAGATAGTTTGACTGTTATCTATACTACCATAAAACAAGAAGTAAACAAAAGTAGATTTATTTGCCGTGAGTGTTGCCACTTCAGTGGGATCTTGCTTCTCTTTGGTGGTACAGACAGCAGCTAAGGAGGCAGGGTGCTCCTGAAAATAATGTTTGATCATTTCTTGGACAGGGCAATCACAATCAATAGGAATGAGAGGCAACTCCTCGGGCTCAACTACCAACAACTTTGCAGAGACAACATGCTGAAGCATAGCCAACAAACTGTAAATTCACTGCCACCTCTGGCTTTGGATTGCTCAATTTTCCCTTGTTGTACCAAGAAAGGTTCTAAAACGCCCGCCAAACCTCTTAATTCTTTAAATGATTTAGCTCACACGGTAGATGAGAGGTTTGTGCTGGCCTACCCTGCGGAACCTCTGCCTTTGGTTGTTCCCTCCTGGGAAGAAACACTGGTTAATTTGAACTACTTATTAGCTTGGTATTGCCCACTTCTAAAAACCATTAGAGCTGGCCAATCAGAGGCTGCCACATTGGCACTGAGCAATACAAGTGAATTCCAAATGACCAGTGCCTCTTCCAGCCAATCAGATCTGACCGCGGAAATTGGAATGAAACCCTCCAGTCCCCCTGCCTAGCAAAGTTTTGCCTCCAGCCAATTAGATTTGGTTCCACTGTCACGTGACCCAACTTATTTGCAGCCCATCCCTTTTATGCAAGCAAGGGGACTTCTAGTCCCCTGCTTGTCTATTTTCCAATAATATTAAAGTTTGGAGCTATTCTGCACTTTATTTTTATATTTGTGTTTATTTGGAACCCAGTTTTGAGTTCCTATAGCCTAAAAATTAGGGGGTTAGTTTCTGTTCCAAGCTTACCTTCTGCCAGTTGGTTTTGAACCCGGCTTCTCTCCTGGTTCATTATACTAGTATTGGTTCATCTAGTAGTTGCCTTTCCTGTTCTTGCTTTTAAAACAGAGTTCTAAAACCCAAATTTTCAATTGATTTTCCTTATAATACCTATTATTATTTTGAATTTTCTATTAAAACCATTGATTTTGAACCCGCTCTTGCTTGCCGTTCTTCCCAAAACTCTTGCAATCATTGTAAAGCCCTCTGGACCCGTTCTGCTACAGTTTGGGTCTATTTTGATAAGTATACCCTATCAGCCCTTGTTCTGCCTTATTTTTATCTGAAAAATATACTGTCCTACTCCAAATTTTGTGAGGAACATTCCTATGATACTCCCATCTCTCAAATTTGTGGTATTTTCCTTGGCTCTGTTCTTGCTGCTTCTGTGGTCCACCTCCCCTGATTTATGGGGGAAAATCTCTTTGCCGGCCCGTCTGGTAGGTAGAGACCCTGCCAGTCTCTGGGACCTCCCCAGCAGTCTTCTCTTTTCTGGAGAGGCTATGGTCAAGAGCCTGACGTGTGATGATTTGGACTTGGACACTGTGGACCTTACTTCACCTGTTTCTGAAGAAGTAGTGCCTCCCATGCCTCCCCTTCCCAACGTGGTCCAGAGGCATGCAGTACCTCCCGGGCCCTCCAAGGTGTCCTCTCCCGCTCCTACCTGCACTCCCTGGTTGCTCACCAGCCTGATACTGATGGGTTTGAACACCTACTTCCCTCAGTTGTCCCTGGTGTCCTCCCTGTGGTCCCTCCTCCAAGAGGTCATCCCAGTTCTGCACTGGATGGCATCCTGGTGGTTTGTTACACTGGGATGGGAGCCAAACTTAGTTAGTTTAGCCCCCCTCTCTCACACAAACTCTCAGGGAAGCCCACAACTGGCGCTTCATTTACCTTGGCAGGTTTATTCAAGATAGCCAATTGAGACTGGGAAGACACGCGGGGAGAACAATCCCAACTCTGGCTAGATGAAGCCACCGCAGAACAAGTACCTGAAAACCAAGAACGTGCAGCAGGTTTGGCTTTGATTTCCGGAGCACCTTGTTTGGGAGTCAACAGATTTGAGACCAGAGAAAGAATTTGGCTTACCAGGGCCTCAGTTGTGGTTAACTGGGAATCCCAAACTGCCAGATCCTGGGCAGTCTGGTCAACTGCTAACCACAACGCTGAGAGTTTGTTCACCTCAGGAACATTGATAGTACGGCAGTAAGCTAGAAAATGAGAAGGAATACTCTGAGCGGAGTAGTACCCTATTGGATGGTGTACAACTTACAATATACTTTGAGCTCCTCAATAGATACACACAATTTTTTTAAAAAAGGGTATAAAGATGCACTCTCAGTTAAAACACATGGATTGCACTCCACTGCAGACAACAACCATTTTCAAGCATCCTCCAAAACTTTTGTCATTATGTGGTAAATTTGGGATTTATGACTAAGGCTCAAGCCGGAATAGAATGATAAAGCTGACAAATTTCACGCAAAACTTCATCAGTAGGTGGAGCAGGAAAATAATCTGGACGCCAAAATGACATGCCGCGGCAGAAATAGGAAACAGGTGGTTCAGTCTCAACAACTGTTACCAGAGATGGGAACCATAAATTAAATAAAAGGCCAAACTAAAAACTCAGAAAGTAACTGATACAAATAAACATGATAAAAGCAGATATCTTGACAGAACAGGAGAAAAGAAACATGAACTCTTGACAAACTGCTTCCAAAAACTCAGACGTAGAAGAGTTGAGTAATGTGACAGAAATCACAGGATATTAGGAAGCTGTCTCTTAGTGGTGGGGAATTACCACCCAAATCCACATAGAGTTAATGATTAACCACCAACACAGTTTCAGATACCGTTTTATAAAATTTCCAAATGAGATACTAGGATTAAGTAAAATAATTAATCCCAACCAGAATAGCCCAAGATAAATAGCCTGGGAAAGCATCAGAGAGTCTTCAGAATAAAATTCAGGACATTGAGATACAAGATTTTCAGCTTTGAAGACAGGTGGAACAACTCCAAGATTGGTAGGCATTGAATTAACATTAGATGGTGCCAACAACAAAGTACCAACAGCCAGGCCCCATCTTCCAGTAATAATTCTGCTGAGGATCAGATTGTAGGGGATGTAACACAACAACCCAACTACTGGATGCATTTCTTAAAAGAAAATTAGACCAAGGGATAAGTGATTTTTATTGAGTAAATTTTGGGAGGACTCAACTCTTAGAGTTGAAACAGCAAAAATTATTCAATATATATCAAAAATTGACTAAGCAATACCACCTGGATCCTGGGCTCCTATTTGTTCTACATTGTCAAGTAAGTATCTGGTCCAGGTTGCAAAGAACCCTTGGGTGACCAATTTCTGACAACCATGCTGATTAACAAGCTCATATTGGGTGACTCTCAAATTATGTCAATTTAACAAACGTCAATTTGCAAGGAGAAATTGGTTTCAGTTGGCAGACTGGAGCAGCTGTAACCCATTTTTGATTGACCATTTGATTTAAATCCGTTAATTTGGTAAATTTTGGTAAAGGTTTTCTGGCTTTTTGAGACTTTCTACTTGGTCAAATAATTCCCAGCATGATGGAAACTACCATGACAACAACAACTGCCAAGCCTCTACCTGAAGCCAAAGAGATTGCCTCTTTCCCTTACCTCACTCAAGCCAAGAGGTCTCATGTACTTGTAGAATCCTCTGAAGAAGAGGCTGAAGTAGCTGACGCTGTTTTCAAGAGCATTTCAGTCTCACTTCTTTCAGACTGTCTACAAGGAGTTTCCAGGCTTGAGATGCATGATTGAGAAGTGGTACAAGGAGCTAGCTGAAGCCCAAGATATCCTGGCAGTCCTCCTGCCCTTTGGCTGTACTACTACTCATGTAGAAATATCTATCTAAAAGGTGAAGATTAAGGCCGTCTTGGATTCAGGATCTCATTTAATGTTGTCTCCTCAAAGCTTGTCAAGAATCTTAAACTCGCCCCTGACCTCAATTACCACCAGTCTAATGGTACAGCTGGGTTGTCCATGACTTGTGCTATAGGGGCATACTCTGCCCTATTTATGCAGTTTGGCAGGCTACTCTTAGCAGCACCTGCTGTGGTCCTGAATAATGAGAGTTACAATCTTCTAGTTGGTACCTAATTACTTAGGGAATACAATGGGATCATCAATTTAAAAAAGACAGCTATCTCTCCATCTTAGGGTACAAAGTCCCTCTAATCTTTGATGAGCCTGTCAAGGTTCCTGGGAAGCGCCTCAAGACGTGTGCCTTGGAGTACCCCACTGGTGTCTTCACGCTAAAGTACCAAACCCACTCATCTAATATGAAGTGTCCTCCTATGGCCTGTCCTGCGTCTGAAGGGATTTATCTCCTTGCTACTTCTGCCGTGACAATATCCCCTGGCTCTCAAGACATCCTGGACTCTAAGATATCCTACAAGTTGTCTGAGCGCACATTCCTAGAGCTGTACTCTCCTCTCTCACTAGGTTGCAACAAACCCTACCTCTGCCCTGGGATCTTGGATGTCTCTCACAAAGATCCTGTTCAGTTGTTAGTAGCCAACTTAACTGCTCTCCTCATAAATGTTTCTAGAGGCCAGGTTGTTGGCTATGGCAAGTTTCTGGATTTTCCTGATATGTTATCCCTACATCTCTTTGGCACCTTTCAGGATTTCAATTTACCTGAAGACAAGCCACATGTCTTATCTCTGTTCACCACTCAGGACTTCCCAAAACTATCCCCTGTCCAACAGAAAGAGGTGCTTAACTTGCTAGATCAGTTTTCAGATATTTTTGCTAAGGATAGCACTGACTATGGTCTAGTTAAAGAAGTCATTCATCAAATTGATACTGGTGATGCTCCCCCTTCCAAGCTAAACCTTATTGCCGTAGTCAAGTGGAAGACACTCAGGTGTCTAAAGAACTCAAGCAACTATTAGACGCTGGGTTACTTGCTCCTTCCCAAAGTCCATTGGTGTCAGAAATTATGCCATTAATGCTATTTTGATATGGCCTTCAAATAGTGATATGTATGAAGATTTGGTTGGTTTTGCTTTCAACTTTGGATATTTCTTGCCTTCCTTAAATGGGTCAACTCTAATGTCCACTCATTCCAGATTGCCATACTATTCCTTTACTTATCCTGGTATTATTTCAATCCAATGTGACCTCCTCTGCCACTCCGTCTACCTAATGAGTGATCATCAACCCTTGTCTACTATTTAAGTATAATCACTTCTCCTAATAAAGACAAGTTTATCCACATTTGCATTGGCTTTAATATTCTTCAAGCTTTTTCCTTTATTTTTTCCAAAAGGAATTCCCCATCTTGTATTCCAGAAAATTAAGATATGTGCCTTTAATTTTGCCTTGAAGGCTAACCCAAGGCTAGCTTCAAACCTCAAATCTTTTGTTATAAAGATTTCCCGCTGTGTCCTCCTGGATGTTGTCCCCAGGAGCCAAACACAACAAATTTGTGCTCACCACAGGGGCTGCAAGCCCCTTGGTTACTCTTTTATTCCATGAATTCTCTGGTCCTTCCCCTTTTGTTTCTGAAGTACCCAAACAACCTAAAGTATCTAGTCCTTCTCTGGAGGAAGATATTGCGGACTCCCCCTCTACTCCCATGGTAATGGTGTTGTCTCCCGGGCCCACTTGGGCCCCCCTTCCAGCTTTCTCACTCAACTATGAGCAAGCTTGTGCCGCTGCCTGCTCCCTTCTCTACACAGGCACTGTGGTGATGCACACTATTCCTGGTTTCTGTCCTGGCTATGCCTCTGAAGATCTATATTCCTTCCTTTTGGACTTTGGTCTCCCCCCTGTGTTGATGGAGTCTATGGAGACTATTGGTGTGTTGGTCAACCAATTCATCCAGCCTGCTTTGGTTCATTATCAGTTAGCGCTAGGATCACAGAACCAGCTTTTGACTGCTGTAGCCACTGCTGTCTCCAACAACTATGTGCAAAACATGGCCTATCAAGAATGGTCCCATAGCCTTGTTGCTTGTATTTCAGATAACCAACACGACTTGCTGGCTTCACAGAAGTACTTAACCTTGTCTCTAAACTCTCTTTTCTCCTTTCTTCCTGGGTACATCAAGGATTGACTGTGCAAACTAGATGACCACCTAGCTACGTAGCGCAGACAGATAGAAGCAACTCTCCTAAAGTATTGTCAAGATTTTGAGACCTTAGTTAACAAGCTCAACCAATTTTGGGAGTGTGTTAATTCACAACTCAAGTTGGTTAGGGCCTACGTCAATAATTGGGGCCAACATCTGCACCAACAATATGGTTTGGATAAGGCTGTGCTAGGAAACACTCTGTGTCAGGTTCAAAACTACGTTGACAATAGAGTAGCTTGAATTGAAGTAACTCCTCCCGCTCCTTTTGTTGAGGTCCTATCTTCCTTTGAAGCTAAGGTATGGGAAGCCATAGCTGAACTCAAAGCCACTATGCAACGCCAAGCCTCTGTTCCACACCCTCTACCTGAAGAACCTCCGTGTCTCCCAGGCAAATGCCTTAAGACTTGTGTGCTCAAGTATCCCATGGGTATCTTCTTGCTCAAGTACAGGACTCATTCCTCCAATATGTGTTCCCCTCCTCCTTCCTGTTCCACAGAGAAAATTGTGCCTCTTCTTGCCTCTGAAGCTGTCATCATTTCTCCAGGCTCCCAAGTGATTATATACTCCCAGATATCTTACAAACTACATGAAAAATCATTCTTAGAGCTATTTTCTCCTTATTCTCTAAGCCGCAAGGAGCCTCAATTATGCCCAGGGATCTTTTATTGGACTTATAAAGAGCCTGTACAGCTGTTGCTAGCTAATCTGACCTCTTTGCCTATGCAAGTTTCTAGGGGCCAAGTTGTGGGACATGGACGCATATTAGAAGCAGAGCAAGTGGCGTCCCTCTACCCTTTTGGAACCTTCAGGGACTTTAATCTACCAGAAAAAGACCCTCAGGTTCTCTCCCTGTTCACCGCTGCTGACTTCCCACAACTGTCACCCGTCCAACAAAAAGATGTAATAGAACTGCTTAACCAGTTTAACAATATCTTTGCCTCTGAACCTACAGACTATTGCCTAGCCAAAGGGGTCATTAACCAGATTGATACAGGTGATGTGCCGCCTTTCTGTGCTAAGCCTTACCGCCGCAGTAGGGTAGAGGATGCTCAGGTTTCTAAGGAGCTTAAACAACTCTTGGATGCTGGACTCTTAGCTCCCTCTCAGAGCCCTTGGTTCTTCCCCTTATTGATTCTTAAGAAGAAGGATGGAAGCCACTGTATTGTGATGGATTATTGCCACCTAAACTCTCTCACAAAAAAGGACTTGTACCCTTTGCCCAGGATTAATGATGCCCTTAGACAATTGAG
Source organism: Entomophthora muscae (assembly GCA_014839935.2). Lineage (NCBI taxonomy): Eukaryota > Fungi > Entomophthoromycota > Entomophthoromycetes > Entomophthorales > Entomophthoraceae > Entomophthora > Entomophthora muscae. Next base: position 182,757 of record QTSX02005698.1, read on the forward strand.
AGGCTCAAAATTCTTCTCTGCTATGGATCTAACATCAGGATACTGGCAGGTTGACTAGTCTCCAGAAGACCAGGAAAAGACTGCTCTTATCACCTCAGAAGGTCTTTATGAACCTACTTGAATGCCCCAAGGACTCTATAATGCCCTGGCTACATTCCAAAGAGCCATGGACTCTATTCTACGAGACCTGAAGCTCTCCTGTGTCCTTGTATATCTTGATGATATCACTGTGTTCAGCTCCACCTTTACCAATCATTTGAACCACCTCAAGGCCGTCTTTATCAAGATTCTAGAAGCTGGCTTGAAGCTCAAACCTCCCAGTGTTCCTTCTTCAAAGAGCAACTCAAATTCCTGGGCCATGATGTCACTCAGACTGGAATACACCCCATGAATAATAAGGTGGAAGCTATTGACAAGATGCTGCCCCTCACAGACCTAAGGGAGGTACAAGTATTTCTTGGTATCATGGGTTTCTATTGATAATTCATTCCTGACTTTGCTGAGTTGAGCAAACCCCTTGTCCAACTCCTTTGCAATGTACCCTTTGAATGGACTGACATTCAACAGCAATTGTTTGAAGCGCTGAAGGCCAAGCTCAAAGAGGCTCCCATCCTAGTGTATCCTGATTATGATAAGGAGTTCATCTTGTACATTGACGCCAGTGGAGTAGCTGTGGGTCCCATATTAGCCCAGCTTGACAATGAGGGCATGGATTGACCCGTGGCCTATTCTTTGCAAGTCCTCAACAAGCACAAGAAGAACTATAGCATCACCAAAAAGGAATGCCTGACAGTGTTACATGCAGTGAAACAGTTCCAACATTAAATTTACGGGACCCAATTTACTGTGGTCACAGATCATTCATCCCTTAAATAGCTGCAGCAATTAAAGGAACCTGAAAGTCAATTAGCATGTTGGGCTCTGCGCTTGCAAGGATACAATTTCACTGTGGTACACCATCCTGGTGTTCAACATCAGAACGCAGATGGATTGTCTAGAATGCCTATACTAGCCATTCATCCTGCAGACACTGATCAACTATACAAGTTAATAGGGTACCCTGACTCCTGGACCACTGAGCCATAAGACATCTGATTGGCTCTACAGACCCTATCAAAGGATACTGTGATTTGAGATAGACAACTCTTCAAGAAGGTCAACAACGCCTATCTGCCCTACATTTGCCCTAGTATGAGAATATCCATTATCCTCCAAGCCCACATTGATACTGGACATAGGGTATAGCAAAAACTCTTGACTGGTTGTGCAAGAACTTCTATTGGTAAAACATGCGCCTCTTAATCCCTGACGTCCTTGCATCCTGCCATTCTTGTCAGCTCCAATGGCCCCAACTGTCAGGGCCCATAATGGGCCAGACAAAACCCTATGTTACATAAGTTCAACGCCTGCAATTGAGCAATTGTGCAACCAATAAATTGTGTTGTAAATTACGCAGATTTACCCAAAGGAAACTTTAAGTTCAAGTGGGAATCAAACCCTGGTCAAGGCCAAGCCTGGGGGCAATTGGAAACTGTCCAAAAGCCATTCAAAAAAGATTTTAATTGGCCTACACCCTCTGAAACCCAGAATTGAAAACTTGGGTTGCCAAATGGCCCAAAATTCCCCTACCAGCTTCCCCAGGGCAAAAATAATGAAAGGATCCATCTAACTGACAAATCAGGAGTCACCAATGGGGCCCAGCTTGAGAACAACCCATTGGCAACCAATAAGAAGTTACCTGTAAGTCCAATTGCAGTTTCCCAGCAGGATATAGCTGGGATCACTGGCATCCCCTTTCTTTGTTGACATCTTCATCTAATAAACTTTGTTGGTTAATGCACACTGAGCATTTATACTTTGCAGGGGTTTATTACATTATTACAAATTTTATACTGCTGGTGCTTTCAAACAGAGAGTACCTCAAGTACCAATGCCAGCGCTGGGAAACGGAGCAACTTCTAGCTGCTTCCAACCAACCACTGCCAGCCCTTACCCCATCTCCTAGAGTGCTGGACCAAGAATTAATTCCTGCTCCTGCACCGCGCCCCTCCTTTCCTGGTGTTCCTCTGCTCCAACAACTTGCCCAGCCAAGCCTGACCATGAGCGCTGCCACAGGAGAACTTCCTCTCATTCCTTCTGCTTCATTGTATGACTACAGTAAGCTTGGATTCGCCTATTTGACCATGCTGGGGCTCACTGAGCAAGTGATACCCCACATGGGAGTGTGGCGTCCTTGGGCTACTGCTGCCAATTATGTGATGTGGATGACCCCTGTCATTTACTGGGCCTTCCAGGCTCAACCCTTCCCCTCAACCAAAGGTTCCCCTGGGAGTCACCCAGGCTATGACAGTATTTCAACCTTATCCAAACTTGTAAGCCTGAGCCCCTATATTCAATTGATAATAGGGGCACTTTGTATGTTAGTTTTTATGATTGCAGCTTACTGCATCTACCAGTTTTGCACCCGCCGCACAATTTCTCATGACAAACCTAGACCTGAATCCCACCCAAGTACTGCACAAGTACAGAAAGTCAACATATCTACCTCAAACCAGAACGCCTACGCACCCACCAGTTTCCCTGACCTAGCCAAGATGGACCTAGCCAGCTTCAAGAAAGGCATGGTCATGATTAACGCCCTGTTCAGGGCCCATCCTGAGAACTATTGTGACAACGCCCAAAAGGTGATGATGGTGGCAGCACATTTGAAAGATGACGTCAGAGTGGTTTTCCTCAACTTGCTGGAGGAGGACCCCAACTTGATCTTGTTGTATGAGGCCTTCCTGGAATGTATGAATAGCGCCACCACCCCCGCAGAAGCAAAAGTACAAGCATATATGGGCCTTCTTTGCCTGAGCCAAGGTAGAGATGACCTGGAAGCTTACATCCAGAGATTCTTGAGACTTGCTGCAGCTGCTGAAGTACCTGACAACATCTCTGGCCTGCACTTCATAAATGGCCTGAATAATCACCACGCCAACCTGATGCGCCATCACTGCTGCGACCTCCCCAAGGACAAACTCCTAGCCATTGCCCGTGGGATGGATTTCAACCAGCCCCATCAGTATGGGGCCCCCTAGAAACTACCAGCCACAAGGAAACCAAACTGCTGCACGCCCTTGCCTGAACATGGCCCCGGAAGAATACCAGTGCCATGTACAAGCAGGCTTATGTTTCTACTGCCATCAGAATGGCCACCTGTCCAAAGACTGCCCTACAAGAAGCTCCACTGCCCAGAACCCCACTATTTCTGCAATAAAAAGCTCTTCTCAATCTTACCCTATTATTCAAGCCACCTTGTTGTATTCATACCAGGAGTTGAAGATACCAGCTCTCATGGATAGTGGAGCCACCCACAATTATATTGAATGAGGCTTAGCTGAAAAATTGGGACTAGAATTGGAAGATAAACCCACCCTGATTACCCTAGGAAATAAGTCTACTGACACCTCCTTTGAGAGTAAAGGAAGTGTTATTATGAAGCTGGGTCTTGCCCAGATCAAGGTCAAATTCTTAGTAATGGACAAGTTGCCCCGGCCTGTGGTGTTGGGGTTCAATTAGTGGGTAGATCATGAGTTTAATATTGACTATGCCAGCCAACAGGTGCAATTTGTACATGCAGGTACAACCTGGAAGCTACCCTATGTGACCACCCAAACATCTCCCCTATTGAACAGCATGGTGGTGGTGCCTTGCAAAGGAGAAATACCTGCCTGCTTAGAGAGATGGAAATCAGTGTTCTCTGAGACCATGGCCACAGCTCTCCCCAAGCACACCAGGTTTGACCACGCTATTGACTTGATCCCTGGAACCCAGCCCAAGCATGGCCCTGTATATGGATGCAACATGAAAGAGCAGGGGGCTCTCAGGGAATACCTAGACACCATGTTGAAGAAAGGCTACATCTGTGTATCCAAATCCCTTTGTTTGTCTCCCCTGCTGTTTTTCAAGAAAAAGGGCAGAGAATTGAGGCCTTGTGTAAACTACCAAAACCTCAACAAGATTACTGTAAAGAACCAATATCCTGTTCCAAACGCTGAAGAACTTTCAGATCAGCTCTCTGGAGCAAACATCTTTTCCAAAGTTGACTTAAGGTACGCCTTCAATCAGATATGTATCAAGCCTGGTGACAAATGGAAAACGGCTTTCAAAACAAGACAAGGGCTATTTGAATACTTGGTTATGCAATTTGGCCTCTTCAATGCTCCCAGCACCTTCCAAACCATGGTAGACGTAGTGCTTGGTGACCTCAAAGACTGGTGCTGTGTATCCTACCTAGACAACATCCTCATCTATAGCCAAACTCCTGAGGAACACACAAAACACCTACAAATGGTAATGCAGAGACTCCAGGATCATGGGTTATTTGTAAAGCTACCCAAGTATGAATTCTTTCAAGACAAAGTAGAATTCCTTGGCTACCATGTCCTGAAAGGAGGTTTTGCCATGTCACCAGACAAAATTGAGGTTGTCACATCATGGCCAGAGCCCACTAACCGTAAGAAAGTACAGAGCTTCTTGGGTCTGGCAAACTTTTGCAGAGAATTTGTTCAAAATTTTTCTTCCATCTGCCTTCCTTTGACCTGCCTGACCTCTGAAAAGCACACCTTTGTGTGGGACAATACAGCACGCACAGCCTTCAATACACTCAAGGATGCCTTTGTTTCTGCACCAGTCCTTGCTATGCCCAACTATGCTAAACCCTTTGTGGTAGAAACTGATGCCTCAGACTTTGCCTTGGGGGGTGTTACTTCAGGAGGGGCATGATAGTAAGCTTCAACCTGTAGCTTACTACTCCAGGAAGTTCACTACACCAGAACTGAACTACCCAATATATGACAAAGAGATGCTGACAATTATCCAATCCCTGAAACATTGGAGAAGATACCTTTGTGACGCTGCCCATCCAGTGAAAATCATGACAGACCACAAGAATCTGACTTACTTCTTCAAACCACGACAACTTAACCAATGTCAGGCCAGATGGGCACTATTCCTAGCCAACTACAACCTGAAGATCAATTACAAACCTGGGAAGATAAACATTGTACCTGAAGCCTTGAGTCAAAGAGCTGATTTCTTCACCAGCTCCAAAGAGATAGAGGAGTTCAACACCCAATCACTATTATCTCCACACATTCTAGAACACATGCTCTTATTCCTAGGCCTGGATAGTAGGAAAGAAGAAATCCAACATGCTCAGCCTTTGGACAAGCACTGTATTACTATCATGAAAGACTTAGCTGAGAACATTGACAGCAAATATTACAGAGCAGGTTATTCACTACACGGAAGATTCCTAAAACTAAATGGACAAACCTACATACCCAAAGGTTCACTGAGATTGGAGATTCTGAAGGAGTACCACAACTCCCCCATGGCTGGACACCCAGGCTGCACCAAGACCTTAAAGGGTATCCAAAGAGCGTACATATGGCCAAGAATGAAGCTGGAGATAGAGACATACATTAATGGTTGTGAAACATGTGACCGCTCTAAACCCAAGCAAGGAAAACCTGAAGGCTTGCTCAAACCCCTCCAAATTGCAGTAGGCCCTTGGAAGTCAGTATCTATGAACTATATAGTAGAGCTCCCAGAGTCAAAAGGCTAAAAAACCATACTTGTAATTGTTGAAAAATTCACAAAGATGGGTTACTTTATTCCTACCACCACTCATATGACAGCCAAGGAGACTGCCACCCTCTTTAGGGACCACATTTTCATGAATTATGGCTTACCTAAGGAAGTGATCTCTGACCGTGGCCCCCAGTTTACATCCAAGTTCTGGGCCCAAATCTTACAAGACCTGGGAATCAAGAGATCACTATCCACAGTGTACCACCCCCAAAGTGACAGACAAACTGAAAGAGTTAACCAAGTATTGGAACAGTACCTCTGATGCTATGTTAATGCATAACAAGACAACTGGACTGAACACTTACCCATGGCAAAATTTGCATACAATAATCAAGACCACAGTTCTACAGGAATGTCTCCATTCAAGGCCAACTACAGATTTGACCCTACTTGGGACCACCTCCCCACAGAAGGGTCCAGCAACCCCAAGGGACAAGATTGGGTGGCTACCATCCATACCACCCAAGAAGAGTGTGCCCACAACCTGAAGCAAGCCGTGCAGACCTACAAAGTCTTTGCTGACAAGAGGAGAAGCCCTGGACCATTGATAGAAGTTGGGGACATGGTTTACCTCAGCGCCAGGAATATCAAGACTACAGCGCCATGTGCAAGCCTCAGCCCTAGGAAAACTGGACCATACAAAGTTTTGCAACACATAGGAGAAGTAGCTTACAGATTAGAGCTCCCGTCTAACTGGAAGATCCATGACGTCTTTCACCAATCACTATTGTCCAAGAAGAAAGGTACCTCACACCCTCATCAAGTTGTTTGCACCGCCCCTCCCCTGCTCAAAGTAGGAAGCTTTCTAGAGCATGAGGTTGAACATATTCTAGATCACAAGATGATATATTGACAACTACACTACTTGATCAAATGGAAAGGTTACCCACCTAAAGAGAATACCTGGGAACCTGAAGATAACCTTGCCAATGCTAGTGTTTTCCTGACTACATACAAGACCGGGCATCCATAGTTAAGCTGTAAGAGCTCAACTATGGTGGGGGATGATGTCAGGGCCCAGAATGGGCCAGACAAAACCCTATGTTACATAAGTTCAACGCCTGCAATTGAGCAATTGCGCAACCAATAAATTGTGTTGTCAATTACGCAGATTTACCCAAAAGAAACTTTAAGTTCAAGTGGGGAATCAAACCCTGGTCAAGGCCAAGCCTGAGGGCAATTGGAAACCGTCCAAAAGCCATTCAAAAAAGATTTTAATTGGCCTACACCCTCTGAAACCCAGAATTGAAAACTTGGGTTGCCAAATGGCCCAAAATTCCCCTACCAGCTTCCCCAGGGCAAAAATAATGAAAGGATTCATCTAAAATGACAAATCAGGAGTCACCAATGGGGCCCAGCTTGAGAACAACCCATTGGCAACCAATAAGAAGTTGCCAGTAAGTCCAATTGCAGTTTCCCAGCAGGATATAGCTGGATACACTGGCATCCCCTTTCTTTGTTGACATCTTCATCTAATAAACTTTGTTGGTTAATGCACACTGAGCATTTATACTTTGCAGGGGTTTATTACATTATTAAAAAATTTATACTGCTGGTGCTTTCAAACAGAGAGTACATCCAGTACCAATGCCAGCGTTGGGAAACGGAGCAACTTCTAGCTGCTTCCAACCAACCACTGCCAGCCCTTACCCCATCTCCTATAGTGCTGGGCCAAGAATTAATTCCTGCTCCTGCACCGCGCCCCTCCTTTCCTGGTGTTCCTCTGCTCCAACAACTTGCCCAGCCAATCCTGACCATGAGTGCCGCCACAGGAGAACTTCCTCTCATTTCTTCTGCTTCATTGTATGACTACAGTAAGCTTGGATTCGCCTATTTGACCATGCTGGGGCTCACTGAGCAAGTGATACCCCACATGGGAGTGTGGCGTCCTTGGGCTACTGCTGCCAATTATGTGATGTGGATGACCCCTGTCATTTACTGGGCCTTCCAGGCTCAACCCTTCCCCTCAACCAAAGGTTCCCCTGGGAGTCACCCAGGCCATGATACCAACCTTCCCAACATCAATTCAAGCTTGTCCCCCCTAAGCATGCCTTCCACATTGTGATTATTGATGCTTTTGGGCCTCTCCCTCATTCTAGGTCTGGTTGTTGATTCATCTTGGTAGCCGTAGACCATTTTAGAAAATGGGTTAAAGCCAGAGCTATAAAAGATATAACTGCCAAGACTACTGCAAATTTCTTGTTGCAAGATATCTTCTACCAACATGGCTTCCCTCAAGTCCTGCTTTCTGTTAATGGCATCAACTTTAATGCTTGCCTCATCATGTATATTGTAAAAGCTATGGGTACCCACCAATCTTTCTCTGCACTGTATAACCTGTCAATCAATGGAACTGTTGAATAAGCAAATTCTTCTCTGGTGTCCATAATGAGGAAACTCACCCTCTCTGATGACGCCAATTGGGATATGTTCCTCCCTGCTGCTCTCTTTGCTTATTGACTCAGTAGACACCAAGTGACTGGCCAATCTCCCTTTGCCATGCTGTATGGGCATGAAGCCACAACTCCCTCAATCTTGGGACCCCCTTTGATTGAAGTTGATGTGTCTATCAATCCTGAAGCTCATGTCAAAGAATTGACTAATTGTATCATTGGCATTCAGGCAACAGCATATTCAACTGCCTATAATGTCAAGGCTTTAGAGCTCTCACTTTCCAATGCTTCTAGAGCCACCTCCCTGAGTACCAAGTAGTTGACCTAGTCCTCTACTATCAGAACTGTACTGGAGGCAGAGCCCATAAGCTAGACTCTCTCTGGGTTGGACCTTGTGAAGTTGCCTTCAAGAAGGGCGTCAAGTATACTGTGAAGCTGCTGTCATCTGGCCGTCCTTTTGCCTGAGTTCATTCCAAATTCCTCCGCAAATATCAACTCCCTGTGTACAATCTTGAGAGAGGAGATGTTGGAAATTGCACCATTAATGCTATTTTGATATGGCTTTTGAATAGTGATATGTGCAAAGATTTGGTCAGTTTTGCTTTTAAATTTGGATATTCATTATCTTCCTTAAAGGGGTTGACTCCAATGTCCACTCAATCTGTATTGCTTTACCATCCCTCAACTGATCCTGGTATAATTTTAACCCAACATGACCCCCTCTGTCACTCTGTCTACCTACTGGTGATAACCAATCATTTTCTACTATTTAAGTAGAATCACTTCTCCTAATAAAGACAAGTTTATCCACATTTGCATTGGCTTTAATATTCTTCAAGCTTTTTCCTTTACTTTTTGCCAAAAGGAATTCTCCATCTTGTATTCCAGGAAATTAAAGTATGTGCCCTTAATTTTGCTCTGAAGGCTAACCCAAGGCTAGCTTTGAACCTCAAATCTTTTTTCATAAAGATTTCCTACTGTGTCCTCCTGGATGTTGTCCCCAGGAGCCAAACACAACAATGGGCCTCCCCTTTTCTTATCTTGAAGAAGAAAGATGGAGGTCATCTTATTGTAATGGACTATTGACAGCTAAACTCCTTAACCAATAAGGATTCTTACCCCTTGCCATGTATTGACAATGCACTCTGCCACCTTGGAGGCTCCAAGTTCTTATCAGCTATTTATTTGGTCTCTGGTTACTGACAAGTTGATCTTTCTCCCAAGGATAGACAGAAGGCCGCGCTCATCACTTCTGAAGGGCTGTTTGAACCTACCTGTATGCCTCAGGGGCTATGCAATTCCCCTGCTACCTTTCAGTGGGCCATGGACTCCATCCTTTGTAATCTAAAGCCTTCTTGTGTCCTGGTGTACTTGGATGATATAACAGTCTTCAGTGCTACCTTCACCAATCACCTGGCTTATCTCAAAGAGGTGTTCATAAAGATTTGAGAAGCTGGCCTCAAGCTAAAACCTTCCAAGTGCGCTTTCTTCAAAGAGCGTCTTGAATTCTTGGGCCATGAAGTAACCCAGACTGAGATTTGTCCTATGACCAAGAAAGTTGAAGCTATTGACAAGATTCTTCCACCCACCAACCTGCGTGAAGTTCAAGTCTTTCTGGGCATGATGGGGTATTACATACAGTTCATTGCTTATTTTGCCAACACTAGTGAACCTCTGGTTCAACTGTTATGCAATGCTCCCTTCAAATGGACCGCTAGTCAACAACAGGCCTTTGAGACTCTTAAGCAAAAACTGAAAGAGGCTCCCATCTTAGTGTATCCAGATTAAAATAAGGAATTCATCCTCTACACAGACGCTAGCAACCTAGCTATTAGGGCCATCCTTGCTCAACTAGATGATGAAGAAGTGGATCACCCTGTAGTGTATACTTCTTATATCCTCAACAAACATGAGAAGAACTATAGTGTCACGGAGAAAGAATGCATTGCTTTACTGCATGCAGTCAAAAATTCTGCCATTATGTTTATGGCACCCATTTCACTGTGGTCACTGACCATGCCTTGCTCAATTAGCTGCAGCAGCTCAAAGAACCATAAGGACAACTAGCTAGATGGGCCCTTTGCTTGCAAGGCTAAAACTTCACAGTGCTCCATTGTCCCAGGATCTAACACCAAAATGTTGATGGACTGTCCAGAATGCCTATCCTTGCTCTACACCCTGCTAAGTCTAATTGGTTATATGAGCTCATCAGATATCCCTCTGCTTGAGAAAGCGAGACTGAAGAGATTCAAGCCGCCCTGTCTAAGCTATCTAAGAATACTCTCATTTGTGACAATCAACTCTTCAAAAAGGTGCATGATCAGTACCTGCCCTATGTATGCCCTAGCCTCTTCCTCTTGTTGGTACTCCAAGATCATAAGGAGACTGGACATGAAGGCATTGCCAAGACATATGATTGGCTCCAAAAGAATTACTTCTGGGAGAACCTCTGCCTACTGATCCCAGATGACATTGCCAGTTGTCATGACTGTTAACTCCAGAGACCTTGAGCTGCCTCTCATGAATTCAAATTAGTCCCTCCACAGCATGACTTCCACATGGTCATCATCAATGCTGCAGGACCTCTAACTTGCTCTTTCTCAGGCTGCTGCTTCATCCTGATTGCCGTTGATCATTTCAGCAAATGGGTAGAAGCTTGCCCCACCAAGGATATCACTTCTAAGACAACTGCAACCTTCCTCTTGCAAGATGTATTCTACTGCCATGAGTGCCCCCAATTGTTGTTGTCTGAAATGGATCTAAATTCAATGCCAAGCTGGTGACTTCTGTTGTTGAGGCTCTTGGGTCTCATCAGTCCTTCTCTTCCCCTATAACCCTTCCACTAACAGGGCTGTTGAGCGTGCTAATTCAACCTTGGTTTCCATCATGAGGAAGCTCACTTATTCTGATGCTGCCAACTGGGATCTATACTTACCCGCAGCTCTCTTTGCCTATTACGTCAGCAAACACCGTGTCACTTGGTATTCCCCCTTTGCAATACTGTATGGGTGCAAGGCCACTACCCTGTTGCTCCTAGGGGCCCCCTACTCTCCTCTGATAAAGCCATTAATACTGACTCCCACATCAAAGACTTAGTCAACCGCATAATTTATATACAGGCTACTGTGTATACTTCTGCGTATAAGACCAAGATGCTTGAACTCTCTCCTGACAATGCTGGATGCACCCCCTTGCCTGAGTTCAACATTGGAGATCACGTTCTCTACTATCATCATAGAGTAGGAGGGCGCGCTCATAAGCTAGACACACTGTGGGTTGGACCTTTAGAAGTAACCTTCAAACAAGGGCCAGAGTACACCGTTAAAACTCCTCTCTAGTGGTTGTCTGTTTGCCCAAGTCCATGCAAAGTTCCTCTGCAAGTACTACCTCCTAAGGCCAATCTAGAAGGGGCAATGTTGTGAATGCCGCTATTCACACTGTTTTAATTTTGCCTTTGTGTGGTTATTTTGAGGACAAATTGCTCTCTTTTGCTTTTGACCCTTGAAATGGGTCTGGTTCTGAATTGGAAAATTCAATTGTTCAGTTTCCTGATTCTGCGCAACCCACTTGCCCCACTCATGCTTGTGGCAAGTGATCCTACCGTCCTGGTAGTGTTTTGTGGTATTGTCAACCACTATATATTTAATTTCTTATTAACCAATAAAAATTAAGTTCTATTCCCATTTTTTTCTTTTTGTCTCCCAGTACTTTGGTGCCTCTCTAGCCACGTCTAGTAGACATTATTCAATCAGGGCCACAAGGTAATCCAATAACCTTCCCTGCAACTAACCAATACTTAGTACAACTCCAATCCCAAGGTTAGGATTCCCCGTTGTGTGTCTGTGCTGCACCTCAGAACACAACATAGCCTCATCTGTGATCCCAAACCTTGCAGGTAGTTGGGCCGCAGGGTAGCAGGAGGAGACGTAGGGACCAACAATCCAGACAGGTGACTTTATTTGCCCTTACAGCAGCAGGGTTGGAAGGGTACCAATAGCTCTCTTGACCAAAGGTCTCTGGCATGTGTGGTCCTGCTAGGGGGTTGGCTAGAAGGATATTCTCTAGGGTAAAATAGGAGAAGGCTAGTTTTGGCAGGTACTTGGTCAAATGTATAGAGCCAAAGGGAGCACCAGGAAGACGAAATAGTGTGGTTGTAGGGCCCACAGGATCTAAGGGAGAAGTGGCAGGGCCGGGTGATCCTGTGTGAAAGTGGAAGATAACCAGTACCTGTCTGGATGTCAGGAATATTCCTGGAATTAACCAAATTTCCACCAAGGTGCCAATTTGGGGAAAAGGGAATTTTTACTCCAAAGAATTCTCAATTTGAATTGGATTTTCCCCTCCCAAATGGGGAAAATAAAATAAAATTTGAAACAAAGCTTAGAAAATCCCGGAATAATTTATCATCTGGGCAGGCGCCTGCGCAACTGCAGCAGGCGCCTGCCTGGGTGCCAGCCCCCATTATCCTCCAGCCAATCAGAGGGCACCCTCATCTATGATCAATCAAAAAATTCCCTGACCACAGTGTCAGAATTAGATAACAAACCCTGCCCTCCAAAACAAGGGGAAAATAAGGCTGCAAGTTTGAACACCAATTCTAATCACAACCAATGGGGATCTGGGGCCCAGACCACATGGTTGGGCCCAAACTCCAGCCAAACCATACCCTCTAGTACAAAAATAGATTCTGAGAGTATCTTAGATCCTTTTCTCCACATCACTCAAGACCAACAAGAAGTTATTGGCACCATTCAAAAACTTCCAAGCCAGCAACAGATTATAGGGGGACAAGAGTGGCTCTTATTCCCAACATTCAATACCATTGTATCCCCATATAAACTCTTGGGATCTCCAATCCCCTGTTTTCACTCTCACTTGCAAAGCTTTGCACAGTGGGAGTAACTATAAATAAAGGATCCCCTCTCAATGATGTCTTGTGCTATTATTGAGAGCAATACCCTCCTCAATAAAATACCTTCTAAATCCTACTCTTAGTCAAAACCTTAGACTAGTTTAACCTTGCCCTCAATCCCCAACCAGTGAAGATAATTCATCTCATCTTATCAGCTGTGCTTACTGCTTGCCTTGGGATTAGAGGGTACCAACAAGGACCTGCCACCTTTGGACCCTCACCAGAAGGGTTGGGTCAAAGTTACTACAAAGACCCCAGCCAACTTGACTCTTCAAACGCTGATACTTGGGCTCCTCTGGTGTCATCACACTCCACCATATTTGTTGCTGTGTACACCTCTGCCTATTACATATTGAAATACTTTGCAGGAAGCTTTAGCAGGTACACCACTCATGCCAATGTGTTCTGGTGGTTAATGACCATCTACCCCATTGTCACCGCCTTGATGGGGTTCCAGTTTGCAAACCTTCTTCTGTACCTACTACAGGTAGTACCAACCATGCTTGGGTATTCCACAAGAACATTACTTGCTAACAACCAAGGAGAATCTGGGCCCCAGATTAAATGGGCAGGGTCAAACATAACTCAGGATTAGTCACCCAAGATAAAAATAGAGCCAGGGGATAACCTGGATCCCAAGCCAACCCTCATCCCCACAAACCAGAAACCGTTAGCCAGGCAAAAGTATTTCTTCCTGGTCCTTGGATAAGATCAGAACACGGGTTATCTTTGCTCGCCCTTCAAACATCAGGAGTCTCAATATTGACTCTTGGGATCTCTGATCCCTTACTTTTGTTCCAATTTACAAAACTTTGCACCATGGGGTGAATTATAAATAAAGGATACCTATTAATTATAAGTTGTGCTATTGTTGAGAAATCATCCCCTCAAGAATACTTCTCCTTTCTCCTCCCTCTGGACTAATCCAAGACCAACTAACTGGACCCCACATCTCAACTTGTGAAGATGAACCATCTCATCTTCACATCTGTGTTAACAGCCTGCCTTGGGATTGGGGGATACCAGCAAGATCCCCCGTGTTTGTACCCTTGCCCAAAGGACTAAGAGGAATGCCTTTTGAAGATACAGCACAGATCAACTCTTAAAATTGCGGTTTGTGGTCTCTACTAGTATCCCTCATGTCAACCATGTCACTAGCCGTTTACATCTATGTGTACTACATACTGATGTACTTTGCTGGCAGCTTTGGATGGTGCAATACACGGGCTAAGATGATTAAATGGTTGATGACAGTCTACCCTATTGCTGCCGTGCTGACTGACTTCCAGATGGCCAACCTGTTGCCCTACCTTTCCTGGCTAATCCCCGTGAACCTTGGGTATTACAATTATATGCTCCCCAGGATTAAATACCTGACATGTTCTTTCTTAACCTGTATGCATGATAGGAAATTTCTTTATATTGGTTTTAAAGGCCAGGGCAGCAAGCAACAATGAACCATTTGTATGTGAAATGAATCTATCTGAAAGCAAGTCCAACTCAGCTCAAAAGGAAATTGAGAGCCAATGAGTTTATATCAATGATAAAAACTGGTGTGAGAAAAATACTTGTAGGCAATATATTTGTACAATGGATTATATTTACTGTATTTAGTTCAGCAGTGATGCAAATTGAAGCAATAGATAAAATAAAAATAAATTTTATTTGTGACAATAGCAACATCAGGTATCAAATGGTTGGTGATGATTCAACTTTAGCTAAAAATTCTAACTTGGAATCATAATCACTTGGATATATAAGTTTGATCTCAACTATACAGCAAATATATCATAAACATTGGTTCTTTATTTACACCTTTCTTATTTCTGAAAATAATCTATTAAGGCTCCCTAAATAAAAGTAAGAGAAGAAGAAAAATGATCAGCTTTAAAGAAACTATAGCTGTGGTCTAAATTGTGATTTATGTTTCTGGTATCAGAGATTTAGTGTAGTGAAAACTCAGTCTTAGTGCTAGGAACCCAGCTGCTTGGAAACAAACCCCCAACCCTCTGGGCTAAAGCTGAAGAATTCAATCCAGTTATTAGTAACCCTACTCTCTATGAGACCATTTTATATTAAACAGATCTCCAAGAAGGCAGTATTGGCCTAAAAGGGGGTTGAATTGACCAAGGAAAAAGTAAGCTCCTAAGTAACTTAATAGGAATATGAAGGCTATTGGATGAAATACAATAACAGTAGGCTTCACTGAAGTAGTGGCAAATGACTGGGGTTGCTTCTTTGTTGGTAAATTATTCAAGAAAAGGGACATCATATAACATTGGCCAGGGATAATTTTGTGCCAACTATTCTGCAGAAAACAAAGAGGATCAGCACTGGCAGCAGTTCTAGTACCCAATGAAACTGAAC
Organism: Entomophthora muscae; assembly: GCA_014839935.2. NCBI lineage: Eukaryota > Fungi > Entomophthoromycota > Entomophthoromycetes > Entomophthorales > Entomophthoraceae > Entomophthora > Entomophthora muscae. The sequence continues at coordinate 198,066 of QTSX02005698.1, forward strand.
ACACACAAATTAAATAACAAGAACCAGAGTAAACGTTTATACCCAAGGGACTCTGATAAAAAAGACTTGGACAATTTCATGGTTATGACTAAGAATTATTTTAAATATATATAGGATATAATTGAATTTATTGATTGAAAAATCTTAAAAATTAAAGAGGAACAAGATTATATAGCTGTTCACTTAATACAAACAGGTAGTTAAGTAAAGTTTTCATAAGGGTAAATTGAAACATGGCAATTTAAGAATTATAACAGTTTTATAACTCTTTCATTTACAATATGTTTTTAAAAATGTTACCCTGTGTAAATTATAGAACCTAATAATTGTTTAGGAGGTAGTTACAAGCTCAAACCCAAACATAGCAGCATCAAACATGTTATAGTGATTATAAAGTGGAGCTAATCAAGCAACTGTCAGGAACACTTTTTCAACCATTCCTGATAACAACAATGAATCTTTAGATGTTAGAATTATTAACAATTCTTCCCCTAAATGGGAGGCTTTTATGGGCCCTAGAAATGATTTATTAGTGGGTAGTATAATGAACTTATTACCTTGTGATAATAATTTAACTAATCTGGAAATCCAATTAAATCCCACAACAGGTATTAAACCTGGGTCCTCTTGCCTGCCTTGCCATCACCTAGAGGAAGTTAGTAATTCTAATTTGAATTTACTTTACGCTTTTACTGATAACAAGCTCTGCAGCCAATCAGAAGTTATGCCTGAGGCATTAGACCTTGAATTTGCTTTCACTCCTAAATTTGAACCAGTAACATATACCCAAAGTTTTATAATGAGTTTGGAGCCCTTTTACAGTTATTTATTTTCTTCTGGTGGTTACCACAACCACCAGAAGCCCCCCAGGCTGAGGCTTCTCAAACAGCTGGGGTAAATAACACCTAGCTGTTTAAAAGGCTCAACAGGCGCATTTGGGCCTCTCTAAATAACTTTTATGCTATTTTTGGTTAAACACTAATTGTCATGGCCAGCAGCTGTCATGTACCAAGGCAACAAAGGGAAGCTTAATTCATCCAGATAACGTTTAACAAGGGCCCAGTAGAGGAATGGAGCAGAATAGGTTAGGTAAAGCAATCCAGTAGCTAAGGGGCAATAGGCACCAAGGTTGGGAATGACAACTTTGGCCAGACTGAGGATGGTCAGGATGACCATCCCAGCTCTACTGTGGTTGTAGGGATAGGAAGAGCAGAGGAGTCATAGGGAATGCCAGACATTCCAGGATCTGGACCTGGCTGGTAGTCCATGGGTGTAGGTCTAGGGTGGTACTCTAGTCTTCTGGTTTGACTTCTGCTCAAGTGGTGTATAAATTGAAATCCTAATAAAGCAAACAAAACTGAAAGATTCATTCACTTTATTTGACGTTGTCTGCACTTTATTTAAGTGGGGGGAAGTGGGTTTTATACTATTTATCTGGTCTTACTTGGAATACACTACTTCTTAATCCTTGAGGGCTTTTGGTGTCCCAACTCTTGGGTACTGGCTTCTGGGAAGTAAGGGGGAGCAGCTTGGGAAGTGAGGATTGAGATATGAGTGACTTGGTCTGGTCAGGGAAATTCTGCTGGTGGCTGGCAGATAATTGTCTGATTCCATCAATCTGTGACTTCACTTGGTTGGGGAAAGAGACTGGAGCATTGCTAATAAATTCTGCAGGATTGGGTCCATTAATTGGTGATTGGTGTTTAAATTTAGCTTGGTCACAATCTGTAGGTATATATGAACCTTGCAGTTTAATTGAGGTGCTGTGGGAAGCCAATTTATTGGCTGCATTATCAGCACCCTCAATTTCTGCAAGGTTATTAACTAGCACATCAGTGCAATTGGTAGCAAGAACAGTAGGAACCAGCAATTCTGCAGATCTTCTGGTTGAATTTTGAAGCAGATCTGTTTTAGAGTGGCATTGGGTGCTCCCAGCCCAATTGTAGTATTGGGGCTGGGTCCCCCAATGCTGATGGGAGCTGCAAGCTCCCCTGGGCCAGCATTAAAACTGGCCCCAGGACAGGACCCATTCCCAGGTCAATTTGAACTTCCCAAATAGGCTAGGGCAGTTTGAATTGGCCCTTTCCCGCCCTGGTGGGTGTTTGGGGGTTCAAATCCCCCAGCGGGCTTTTGCGGCTGCCCTTGCTTTTGCTTGGCGGCCAGGTGTGGGGGTTTGAACCCTGTTCCTGTTTTTGCTGGTCTGACCCTCACACTAATTCTGCCAAGATTTCCCCTCCAAATTCCCCGCTATTGTTCCCCATTTACACTTGAAACTTCAATTTAAAGTCTTGACAGTCTATATAAGGCACCATCTTGTCAGGATTTTGAATTTTTCAGTTAATAAAGTGTTTTCCTAAACCAACTTGAAATTTACTTGCTCTTGCTTCTATTTTCCTCCAATAGCCATGAGATTACCCAAGTCCTCCTAATGGGAGCCATTTGGGTATAAATGGTTGGTTTGGCTGCTCATGGTGCAGGCCTTTGCAGCCAGTGTATTGCTAGAAACCAGAGCAGATTCTGGTTCCTCCCCTCCTTCTCAGTATCTTGATAAGTCCTGGCTCCAAGTGATACCAGGCGTCTGGTACACTGCCACACCCTTATCCCCAGTCCCTCCTATTACGGAAAAACCATGTATGTTCATGAACAACAACAAGGCTCTGATGCCCACTCTGCTCCATCCCTTGGCTTTGGCCTTCTTGCTCAGCTACCTGGGAGCCTACTTCTTCCTTGTTAGATTCAACCCACTCTTGGGGAGATATTGTTTGCTTGTAGAGATATTCCACATGGTAATGGTCTCTGTCCCCATTGGCATGTTGGTTGCAGGTTTGAACCCCTCTGCAGCTATACACCTTATTGGTGGTATATTTCCTAGTGGATGGGTTACTGACAGCAACAGCTTCAGAATCTTCAAACTGTTGCTTAAACACTAGCCAAGCTGCTTTTGATTCCTTTGATTTTTTTGGCATTGTCTTCTTGTTCACATGAATTTGATTGGCTGAATTTGGCAGAGAACGTAACAGCAAAAGACTGTCTGAAATTGTGGACCTGGGTTTAATTTATGTTGGCAATAATTTCTTAGATATAAAATCAAGTAAAGACTCTGAAATAGGTCATTCAACCTTATTGAGATCAACTAAATCATTTATGCTATAATTAAAACCTGTCATAGACATAGTTTTCCTGGGTATGGCTAGGCCAAAGCACCGTCACCCGGAAAAACTCACCCAGAAGCCCCACCTGCTTGCTGTGATTGTAAATTTAAATCTAATGATCAATTGCAAGTGGGTGGTGACAAGAAAAATTAGGTCTGAGCAGGGCGCAAATAATCTACAGTCAATTTTTCTTGAGATTATTGTTTGGGTATCAAACACTGACTTTCTATAAGTCCAGATAATAGCTTACAGGATCACCATTGGTGGTATCAGTAAGTTGAAAAAGTACCAATCACAAGGAGGTCACCTCATCAAGATGCACCCAAGGGCTTTAAGTAACAATATTTTCCAACAAACTCCTTATTAGTTTGATATTTTTACTTTAAATAAAATATCTTGCCTCATGATTCACTTATTTCAATATCTTCATATCAGATTTTTCAAAAAAATGTTTTTAGACCCTGAATTTTTGCCGCTTCAAAATTCTGGAAATCTTCTTCCTCCTGATGAAATTATTCCTGAAATTTTCAAAATTGAGTGTGAACCCATCTATGCTTCTGACTCCCTGACTGTGAGTCAAATCAAAGTCTTCTTTTTGTACCTGTTCATTATAATATGCTTCACCTGACTATATTTCTTTTTTGAAGGTTATCACTTCTAAGTAAATATGCACTGTCTCCTCCTCATTGGTAATGTCATCCTTATTTGGGTGTACATTCTCCATTTGATCAACTACAACAAGCTCTCACTCTACTTCACCATGGCAAACTCCTTAAGAGATCCCAGAACATTAATGCTGACAGAAATATTATACATAAGGTTTCTGACACTTAGATTATATGGGTTTAATCTATATATTTATGAGAAACTATGTTAGATTATTGTAGGTGTTCTAGGATTTTTCTATTATTTTATCTTGTTATATTTAGTGGTTGTTTGGTTAATTTTAAGCTAGAATATAGGTTATCTGGGAATTATAGTACTGTCAAGTTTATACTTCTGGAAAGTATAATAAACAGAATAAGGGGAAGATTTAAGAAGAGAATGATACTTTCTTTGGTATGAATATAGAATATTATATAGTATCATGAAAAGCCACATACTGTCCATGTACATCATGTAGGTTATGGGGCTTATCTGAGTAATGTTTCTCTTAAGTCATGAGGATTGTTCAAGTTGTGTTCCTTTTAGGATCTGGATGTTTGATCTCTGTACTAGATGGTCAACTAATAGGAGTGCCACCAACTTATTGACTAGTTGGTGGACCATTTGGTGGACCATTTGGTGATTTACTTGGGGTGTTAATTCCCCAATAGGGAGTAATCAAAGATGTTGCAACATCTCCCCTGGGGTACTAGAAGGCAGAACCTTGGGGATTTTCTTAAGAGTATCAGGAATGTGAGCTTGGTATTGATCCAGTTTGGTGTTGGGAACAGGGAGTCTGGAGTCTTGTTGGGCTATTCTTGCCTTACACAGGCGGAGGCGGCTGTGGTGAATATATTTCAGTTCAGTCTGAGCTCCAATCCCTTTGATGAGGTAAGTGTTATTGGGCTTGACTTCCATGAAAATGCCTGGTCCATGCAACCCTGGATTGAGTTTGTGTTGGTTGTGGTTGACAACCCAGATTTTATCCCCAACTCGGAATCTCTCTTGTTGCAATGGGATTGCTTCACTTTCAACCCTTTGGTGTTCCATTTCCTCTTGGTCTTTTCTGGCTCATAATATGTCAGGGTCCCCATTGTCTGGCACCTTTTTGGGTAGAGGTAATTGTTGTCCTGCGGGTGTACTAACAAGAGCGGGCTTTTGTCCATAGACAAGCTCATAAGGGCTTTTGCCCATGTTGCAGTTAACTTGTGTTCTACAGACCATGAGTGCTGTTGGGAGAATTTTGACCCAGTCCTTTGGATTTTTAGCAGATAACTTACTGAGGGCTTCTACAAGTGTGCCATTTAGTTGTTCCACTTGTGCATTTGCTTGAGGGTGATATGGGCTGGCTGTGATGTGTTCTATCCTGTTTTTGGCAAGGTAGACATTGGTGTTGATGGCTTTAAGTTTGGTGCCTCCATCTGTGATCAGGAGGTTGGGTTTTCCAAATTGCCTATGATTTCCTTTCCAATAAATTGTCTCACATCATTGCCTTTATGTTTTTTTGTGGCTTGTGCCACAGGCCATCTGGTTGCATAGTCAATAGCTGTTATGATATACTTTTTGTCCTTGTTTTTGCTAGGCATTGGTCCCACAATATCCAACAACCATACCTTGAAGGGTTGTGTGATGGATACATGTACTACTGCTTGGGTGATGCTTTGGTTTGGGTGTACTTTTCACAGACTTTTCATTGCTCCAGTACCTCTTTGATGTCATCCAGAATGTTGGACCACCAGTAGCGTGTTTTGAGGTACTTGTGTAAGTTCCTACTACAGGTGTGTCCCAGGTCTCTGTGATATCTGAGGATGGTGTCAATCTTTTGAGTTAACGGAATGTAGGGTACCATATATGTTTTTGAACAGATGTTTGTTCTTAAGGACCTTTTCTTGTACATCCATAGGTATGTCTGGTTGGAAGCCTTCCTGGAGATTCCCCATGACAAGCATGGGCCATTTGGGGTCACCATCAGCACAGAGGGCATGATTGCTGTACAGCCTTGATAGTGCATCTGCAGTAAGCATTTCTTTGCCCAGTTTGTATTCAATTTGTATGGGGTATTGCTGTATGAGACTCATCCATTTGGCTTGTCTCCTTGATAGGTGTTGCTGTGTCTTGAAGAACACTAGGTATTTGTGGTTGGTAAGCACCTTGAATGCCTGAGCCCCTTCCAGATAGCATTGCCACGTTAGAAGACAGTGTACAATAGCCACTGATTCCTTGTCATGAATGAGAAACCTTTGTTCACTGTCAGATAACTTTCTTGATTTGTACGCCACGGGGAGGAAGTCTTTCTCTGCTGTTTGGATGCAGAGTACTCCTCCTATGGCACAGTCAGAGGCGTTGGTTTCTAATTTGTATATCCCTTCACAATTTGGGTATTGGAGGATGGGGGCAGTAACCATTTGTTCTTTTAACTGGAGGAAATGTTGATCTTGTAGCAGTGCCCATACAAACTTGGTTGTTTTGCCTGTAATGGCTGACAAAGGGGCTTTCAGAGCGCCCCAGTCAGGGATGAATCTTCTAACATAGGCTACCATTTTTAGGAAGGTGTGGAGTTCACTCTTGTTTCTGGGGGCTGGCATTTTGGTTATGGCATGTATTTTCTCTGGGTCTGCTTTGATCCCGTCCTTGCTGACAATGTGGCCAAGGAAGGGGAGTTCAGACAAGAAGTCGCACTTTGATGGTTTGGCAATGAGTTGGTTTTCTTTGAGGGTGCGGAGAACCAGGCAGACGTCTTCCCAGTGTTGCTTCAAGTTTGGGCTATAGATGATGATGTTATCCAGGTAGATAATTGCTTGTTTTCCAATGTGTTCTTTGAAAACCTTTTTCATGAAAGTCACAAAAGTACTGGGGCATTTTTCATGCCAAATGTCATAAATGACATTTCAATACTTGTATTGAAAACCCAGGAGTTAAACCCTGGTTCCCAGGAGGCAGATACAACCCGCCAGACCAGTCCAGGACCCGCCAATCTGTTAAAAGAGGGGCTCAAATTGGTAAATTACTCCGTGTTCTGCCGGCCTACTACAGAGGACCCTCCAAAGATCACTCAAGTCACACAAAGTAGACGGGGGACCGCCCACTTGTTAAATTGCAAACCCAAGTTAACGAGTTACTCCGAGACCCGCCAGCCCCCCAGAGACAATTCCCCAAATAGACATCAGATTGGTGCCAACCTTGGGCCACCAAAGACCCAAACCTATGCAGAGGTTGCAACTTGCCTTAAGGAGGTCAAGACAAAACCTATTTTTAACCTTGCCAATGGCCACCGGCAACTGCCAGTCTCCCGCCCAGAAGGGGTAGTGCAATTGGACTACTCAGGTGACATAGTGAACAGTGGCAGCAAAACAAAGTGTCACCTTTCCAATTTGTCAGAACAAGCACAACCTGGATCTGCTGCCATCAAGACCCCAAGCCAAGACCCACGCCCCGCCAGTGCCTTGTCTGCAAACCTGAACCCTGCAAAAATTGAAGAAGGGAAGTCCCAGGGTATAAAAACCCTGGCGGTACGGCAAAACCCCCATTGTCATTTTCAATAATAAAGTTTTATGAACCTTTGGTTTGAACAAATCTTACCCTATCTAGTCTTAGTGATCTTCTATCTTAATTCCAGTCAAGTAGACCACCAGGCCGCCGCCCTCCCCCAAGACCAACCTGCCAAATTGTCCCAGGCATTATACTGTCCCCCAGGAGCCCCCTTTGGACCTGTGCATTTTACTGAATACCCCCTAACCCGGCCTATTCAGAGTATGACTTGGAAACCATCCTCATTGCTGACCCTTTGGCAAGGACTAGAAGTACCAAGTACATAGGACGCAAAGGAAAGAGGTTCAAGATCCTGCCCTTACTGTTCAAAGACAAGTACAATTACCTGCCTGCCTACTTTGTTCCTATGACTCCTCCTTTAACACCACAACCAGACTGCCTGTTGGAACCCACCGCTGCAGCCAAGACCACCTCTACCCAACTGTTTGGAGTACTCTACATTACTTTGACAGGATTGATAGATTCCATGGTCCCCAACTCCGGACCTTGGTCCTTACTCAGGCAATCTGTATCTTATATTATCAAGTTAGCACCCATTCTATGGTGGGCCCTACCCGCTGGCTTGGCCGTACCTCACTCCGAGCCGCCCAAGGCCTCTACTTACAACTGGCTTCCTGACACCAAAGTTAAGGACAACACATTCAAAGGATCTGTACTTGGTTCTGAATGCCGTCTTTGGGATATCTTCAGGTTTCACTTGAATTTGGTGGTAACCTGCTGTCAGATCAATTTTCTAGAAGATTTGGGACCCCCCAGGGCGTCAAAAAGGTTGTCAATCAGGGGCAGGGGATACCTGTTCTTAATTGTGACCTCATTGAGCGCCTTGTAGTTGGTGACCAGGCAGAGTCCTCTGTCTTTCTTTGCCACAAAGAAGACAGTGGCGCCAAAGGGTGATTTTGAGGGTCTAATGAATCCTTTTTTGAGGGCTTCATCAAGGTAAGCTTTTAGTGTGTTGTCTTCTTGTAGTATGAGGCGGTAGATAAGGCGTCCTTTAGGCACACTTCCTTTTAGGTCAATCTCATGTTGTATGCCACAGTTGGGTGGTAATCCTGGTAGTGTTTCCTGGAAAACATAAGGGAATTCCTTGGCAAGCTGATCACATATATAGTCCTGTTCATGTCTAGATTCCATATTCTTAAAGTGAATGATTTCATATCTACAGTTATTCCAATTGATCTTGCTGGGGTCTGTCACCTCTTCTGTTTCCATTATTTTTACAAATACATGGTTGTGCATGAGAGTGTCAAGGTGAGTCAGGTAGATGTGATGGTGTACTTCTCTGCGCTGGATAGTGAGGGTGGCACTGTCCCAATCAATGTGTAATACCCAGTTATGGTAGGTATCACTTGCAGGACGTAGGGTAGCAGGTTGGCAAACTGAAACCCAGTCAAGGCGGTAACAATGGGGTACACAGTCATTAGCCAGCGGAAGATCTTTGCATGCACATTGTATCTCCCAAAACTCCCGGCAAAGTAGGTCAAGATATAGTACATGGACGTGTACATTGCAATAGAGAGTGTTGAATGCGGAGACACCAAAGGAGGCCAAGGTCCAGTTTGGGATGAGTTCAGTTGACCAGGATCATAGTAGGAGTATTGACCTAGTCCTTCCAGAGATGGCCCAAAGAGTTCTGGACCTGACTGGTAGCCTCCAAACCCAAGGCAAGCTGTGAGCACAGCTGTGAAGATGAGGTGGTTTATCTTCCTTGGATTGGAGGGTTGGCAGGGGCTGATTGGTAGTTTTAACTTGTTAGAGGTAAGTTGAATTTCACTTTATTGAGGGTATTAATCTCAATAATAGCACAAGCTATTACTGAGGGGGATCCTTTATTTATAGTGCTCCCCACTTGCAAACTTTTGTAAGTGGGAGTGAAAAACAAGGGACTGGGGATCTGAGAAGTTTGGATAAAGGTTTTGGGAAATGGGGTTTGAGAAGATGGCCAAATTCTTGTTCTTGGGCAATCTTCTGGAGGTTTGGCCATTCATTCCTGGAGCCAATGATGTCCCCTGGTTGTGAAGTCAGCTGATGGGAAAGGCTCATGGGGCTTTCCAAATCTTTTTTTGGTTTGGAAAGGTTAGTTTGGCTGGGGTCTAGACCTAAGCAAGTGTTGTGGCCCTCTGAATCCCATTGGCTTGAGGTCAAATTATTTTTATCCTTTGACACCTGGTTTGGCCTATTTTTAGAAGGGCCATGGTTATTTTTGGATGCAGAATTTTGTTTTCCCATTCCTTCTGCAGGGCAGAAATTATTCCCTAGGTTATGCCCTGAATTCAGGTACTTTTTTGATTGGCTGTCAGGTATGATGGCTTCTGATTGGCTGGGGCCTGGGGCCTGGGAGCTGGCAGTGGGCCCACTGGGGGAGGAGTGGGCAAGCAGGTGGCCAGTGGGAGGCTGGCGGGTGGGCAGGTGGCTGGCTGGGCAGCAGGAGCCTGGCTGGCAGGTGGGAGGCTGGCGGGCGGACGGGTGGCTGGCTGGCTGGCTGGCAAGCGGGCAGGGGACTGGCGGCGGGCCCGCTGGTGCCAGCCTGGGCAGGCAAAAGGCCCACAGGAGGCTTGCAGGGGGTGGCAGGAGGCTGGCAGAGGGTGGCGGGCGCCTGCCTGGATGTTAAATTGTTCTGGTTTCCATAAAAATCTGTTTTTTCCGAATTTTGATTTTTATTTTCCCCAAATAAAGGGGGAAATTCTTCATCAAATTTGGCCTCTTTAATTGGGGATTCTCCTATCTTTTCCCAACTTTTTCCTTCAGTCAGAATTTGATTTATGTCAGGAATATTCCTGACACAATGTGGGGTTTGGTTTTCTGCATCCAATCTAGACCTAGTATTATGTTGTATTTGGGGATTGGTATGATAGGACTGCTAATTGTTGTTTGTAAATCTCCAATTTGGGTGCAGAAAGGTTTTACTTCTTTACTAACTGGTGTGCTTTTATTGTCTGCCATGATGACTCTCTTGACACTGCTTTGAGCTGTTGGTAATTTCATAAGGTTGGCAAATTTTTTGTTAACAAGGGATTGATCTGCTCTGGTGTCAAATAGTGCTGTGCCCTGGTATCTGCAAAAGCAGAAAGGATAAGTAAGGAGTTTATTTCCTGTTTGGGCGGCAAACAGTAGAGGATTGCTGGAGGGTACTTGGATCATGGTAATTGAGTCCATGTCCTGGTCCCTGTACAAGTCTTGTGAGTTGGGAGAAGGCGGCTTGCCTAAGCACTCCCCTGAGCTTTTCCCTCCTTGTTGGTATCTTTGGTGCTTGCCTGGTTGGCTTGGGCAGTATGATTACCAGTTTGAGGGTGGGTGTTGTTGGCTCAGTTGTTTTGCTTATTGGACCAAGGATCCTTCTTGGCTGAAGGACTCTCCTTGTGCTTGTTGGTTGTGTGTAGATTGTCAGACTTCTGAGCTGCATGTTTTCCTTCTAGGAATACTTCCTCAAGGTTCTTGCAGCAATTCATGTCAAACTGACGTCTAATGTGTGTAGGAAGACCATTGTAAAAGTCTAGGTGCGGCCCAGGTTCATCAATGTTGATGGTGTTGGGTGCACAGTCATGTAGTCCTTCATATGCCGCAATGTACTCCTTGATAGTTCCTGTCATCTTGAAGGTTTGAAGTTATGTCATAATCACTATGTTAGAATCCTTCATGGAGAACTTTTTGAGGAAGGCGTCTTTGAACATTTCCCAGTTTTCCTTCTGGTTGGGGTGTTGTGCCATCCACCCGCTTACAAATCATGATGCTGTTCCTGTGACACAGAGGTAGACTTCACTAACCCAGAGACTTTGGGGGGTACTCCACTTGTTTGAATTTGCTCTTGGTACTGTTGATCCAAAGAGAGGCGTTCTCACAGCATAGTCCTGCAAAGGCGCCAATCTCAGTGATATGTAAGCGTTGAAACACAATATTGGGTATCTCAGGTTGCGTAGATGCTGTTATAGCTGGTGTGGTAGGGAAAAGTCTGTGGGTTTTGAGAGTGTTGTACTGGTCAATGGGTACAAGGAGATTATTGTAGATGACAAATCCTGTGGGGATATCTTGTCCTTCCTCATAGTCTCTCCAGCCGTTAGGGAGTACCATTTTCTGGTTCTTTTTCTTGGGAGGAATTTTTCCTTATAGTTGCGTAGGTGTGGATAACCTACCTGTGCTATCACTGTCAAGTTTATACTTCTGGGAAGTATAATAAACAGAATAAGAGGAAGATTTAAGAAGAGAATGATACTTTATTTGGTATGAATATAGAATATTATATAGTATCATGAAAAGCCACATACTGTCCATGTACATCATGGAGGTTATGGGGCTTATCTGAGTAATGTTTCTCTTAAGTCACGAGGATTGTTCAAGTTGTGTTCCTTTTAAGATCTGGATGTTTGATCCCCATACTAGATGGTTGACTGATAGGAGTGCCACTGACTTATTGACTAGTCGGAGTACCGTTTGGTGGACCATTCAGTGATTTACTTGGGGTGTTAATTCCCCGAGAAGGAGTAATCAAAGATATTGCAACAGTACAGTAGTTTTAAAAGCTGTGAGAATAAGAAAAATTCAGATTAAAATAAAAATTATCAGACAAAACCAAAATTATATTGGTGTTAAATATATTATTAATCAATATAAATTCAAACTTTTGAATCTTGCTTTTTAACTTAGAAATTTTTTTAATCTGAATTTTTCTTATCTTCACAACTTTGTGAACTACTGTAGTGATTTTATCATGCTTCTTGTTTTCATGATGTAGGCCTTTTTTTCTTCTGTTGATATTTATATGATTTTCGATATGCTTTTGGTTCTATTAGATATATTTTAAAGCTCTTACTCCAGATTCAACTACAGTAATTTACAAAGCTGTGGCACTTAACAAAATTGAGTCAGATGCAAACAAAATAGAAGTGAACCCAAAAATAATGTTAATCAATATAAATTTTCTGGTTTTTGATTTTGATTACGTCTGAGTTGATTTTGCTTGGCACCACAGCTTTGAAAACTAATTTACTCGCTTACTTCTTTTTTGGTTTAACTCAAATATTATCCAATATTATGTACATCATTGGTTGCCTTAGGATCAATTCCTGGGTGTAAATTGTTATTCAAATGTCTAAAATAATTCAAAAAAATCTTCTATTATGGTCTTTTTGATCTTGGTTTTGAATTAGTGCCTTTTCAGGTTATCAGATGTGATTTCTGAGTATTCTCTAGCTTTATCTTAAGACCACATAGGATTTTACTGTCAAGTTTACGGATTATGATAGAAGTAACCCAGAAATATATTAAACCCTTAAATGCTCTTTGAGGAAGCTACATTGGTTATTTTTGGTCTATTTCATTTTTTATTTATTTACTTGTTTATTTTACATTATTTTTGAGGATGTATAGAATTTGGTGGCACATATCTTCTTCAAAGTTTATTAATTTCTAACTTTGACATTCTATTTTATTCTCTGATTTCAAAAATTATTGTATTTTATGTTTAATTTTTAATAGAAAATCAAATAAATCATGAATTTATTTTCTTATTTGTACAGTTTTTGTTTTTACTTAATTGAATTATAAGTATTTTTATAAATATATTTAATTTTGTAATAGGTAAAAATGCTATTATGAGACGCTCAGAGGCTCTTTGGTCTAGTCGTATGATTCCTCCTTTGGGTGGAGGAGGTCACGGGTTCAATTCCCGTAAGAGCCCTTTTTTGTTTTAAAACACTTTGGTTTTTATATCTTTATAAATATGCATTTTACTATAATCAGTACCTCACTGCTTAAAGCATTTATCTCAAAAGAAGTATGGATTTAATAATAACTAAAAGTATAGGTTGAGATTTATTGAGTAATGTAATTTTAAAAATAATTTATAACTCACTGGATAAGCAATATTTTTCGGATGTATTGTTTTATTATGGTCAATTAGTATTGCTTGATGTATATGTAGTTGGCGTAAGTTGAATAAATATATAATCTTATGTTCAGATAATAGTGAAATATTTCAAAAATAGTTGAAATGATATTACTTTGCTTCGCGAGGAAAGTAGATTTCATCGAATCTATTGGTGAAACAAAACTGAGCCTGGCTTAAGGCTCCATGATTGTGATTATAATGCTATAAAAAGCGAGGTTTAGTTTGATATATATATTTTAATAGAGTAAAAATGTGATTATTGGCCAACTATCAGTGAATCCCCTAAAGGTTCAAAAGGGTACTAAGATTGAAACGTGCATTTTTAGAAGTGATCGATTTTTTAAAGCTTCTAGCTTAATAACAATACCTTAATCATAATAACGTGTTCATTCTTAATTTGTGAAATAAAAAGGTTATTTTAAAAATACGACAGGAAAAATTATTTTAGCTTTTTTTTCATTTTTACACCATGTTTTATTGATATGTACGGAAGGATTAGTTATCAATCATTTGTAAGTACAATAATAAGAAAATTGACATTTCTAATTATTTTAACTTTTAACTGGGTTTAAGTTTCCGTTGTTATCACCAACAATCAATCTTTTGTTGCATAGAAAGTTATACTGAATCTTTTGGGGCAGGAAGATTTTCCGTCAATTTTGATCCAACTATAATTTTCTTCATGAGTACTTTTTTTAGCTTTACTATAAAACAAAAATTTAAATTTTCTCTATTTACTAATAAAAGATATTCTTTAAAAATATAATTAATTTTAATTTTTGTCTTTAAAAGACTTAATTTTAAATCTTCACCTTTTTAAAAGTTATTTAAATCAATTTCACTGCCAGAAAATAAAATAAAAACATTAATTTTTTATATATTAATTTTTATCAAACAGACTTTTTTTATTTTATATTTTAGATTTTTGTATTTTTACAAAGTTAAATAATTTACATATGAAGACAATTGTAGTTGGATTGAATTTGACAGAAAATCAGTTGACATAAAAATAATTGGTAGAAAATGTTCCTGCCCCAATTTTTTGTATTATTAACTTGTAAATATGTTTTTTTTAAAAATATATAATGTTTTTCAGGGAACTAACCCTGACTGGCTGGCTCGCTAGCGTCTGGGAACTGGCGGGTTGCAGACTGGGTGGGCAGGGCCCACCAAAGGATTAGTTCTAACTTAATGAGGTAGGACATTGACTTGCCCAACCACGACCACGGACCGGCGGCGGGAACAATAGTATCTATTACTCCCATGAGAGTTATATATATGATTCCAAAAAGCTTGTTGGTATGGTCTAGTGGGAGTTCAGCGGCAGAGGCAGCCATTGGCTTGGGGGTGACGGGTGGCTCCATGTCTATTTGGTAGGCAGGGAGGAAGTTGTATTTATCTCTGAACAGGCCAGGTTTGGTAATGTACCAAGGGCCTTCTTGGTTGTATCTGGTTCTCTCAGTGATTCCGGCCAAGGGGTCCCGGGCTAGTAGGTTGTTGGCGGTATAGTCTCTGTACTCGGGCTTTAGGGGATACTCTGTGAAGTGGACAGGACCAAAGGGAGCACCTGGCGGGCGGTACATAGCTGGTGGGTTGGCGGGTAGATCAGATGATCTTTGAGCAAACTGGCAGATTACAAGGATAAAATACAGCAAGAATAGGTGAAACCAATATCTCATAACCTTTATTTAAGAATGACAATGGGGTTTTGGTCTTGGCCTGGAAGGTATTTATCCCTCACTGCCAGGCTTCACTTCTTGGTCGGGTTTTCTGGACTTGGGCGGGTTGGCATTGGGTGTCTCAGATGGCAGTGTGGCGCTCAGCACTGGCGGTCTGCCACTGGTCGCTTTGGGGTGAGAAGACTTTAAATCCTTCTGTTTATTGATTCAAATGTTGGGTGCCTCTTCAGGTTCAGTGCCTTCCTCGGGACTTTGAGAGAGTTCGGAATAATTCTCAGGGGGAGATTTGTCTATTTCACCGGGCAAACCGCCGGTGTCAGGTGTTGGCACCTCAGGAAAAATCTTGGCATCTTGCACTGGAGGTTTGCTTGCAGAATCCTGCAGGACAGCTAAGGGTTCAGGTCCTGGCGGGCTGGTAGCAACTATGAGCCTGGCGGTCTGCAAAGGGTTTTGTCCAGGGTTTGACTCTGGTTCTGTATTTTGAGATTTAAGAGCATCTAAATTGTCATTCCTGACAATGTTGTAGATTTAGAACCTATAGAGCAAATAGCAGGATTGTTAAAACATTTACCCAAATTTCAAATCACAATTGTGATTTTGTCTTTTTTCTTTACTGTAAATTCAGAACATGAACATAAAAATGCGGGATTGTCAAATCCTTGGTCCAAAGTTTGAATCACTTTTTGGGGGCAACTCAGCTGAGTGAAAAGTAAAATATTAAATAAAATTAACCATTTAATTTGACTTTTTTGGTTTATTTAAATTAGCAGATTTCAAATCTCTTGAGCAGATAACTCAACTAACAAAAGACAAAACACAACAAACAAATGCGGGATACATGAATCAGAAATGCAGGATTCTAATGTATGATTTGAGATTTCCTGTATGTCAAACAAATCATAGACATCATGTAAAAATTAAAGAATCTGAAATTGCGGGATTGTCAAATCCAAGAACCAAATTTCAAATCAAAAATGAGATGAATTTGAAATAAATATAATTTATGGATGTATCAAAAAGGATATCAAAGGATTCAGAGTGAATTTGTGCTAGTTCTTTTAGAAATCATAGCTATTCTCAAAAATTGCCCTATTCTAGTTTAGGACAGCTAAAATTTCAATCATAATATTCACCAACTTAATATACTTAACAATAAAATTGACTAAAATATACACTCCTCTTTTTGAGTTTAAAATTTTAATAAAATTTTATTATGTCTTCTTTCAATAACAACCAAGTCAACAAGCTGTTCCCTGGTCTTGACAAAATCATGCAGGGCTACACTGGGTCTCTTAACGGTGAAGCCTCTGTCTATGGTCACTCCTAACCCACAGGCCCCTTTGCAAGCACCACCCAGGAGTGTGTTCTTTCTTCCGTGTCCTCAAGCATGGCCCTGTTTGCCCATCATGCACAGGCAGCCACCAACCCAAATCCTGGATCAACAATGGCATCTGGAACCAGCCATTTGAGCCATGAGGCCACCAATGGAAGCCAGAATCCAGAAACAGCCAATCAGATGGCACTGTCTGGTTTTCAAGGCAGACACCCCCGCCTCCAACCAATCAGCCTGCAAGGTGCAGAAGAAAACTAATCACTCCAGAGATTGTTCTTGAAATGGTTGAAAAGCAAGGGATGCTTATGTCTATCAAGAAAATTGCGGCCACAATGGGGTTTGCAAAGTCCACTGTGGCTGCAACCCTGCGAGACCATGCCAACTGTGGCCCCCTATCAAGAAGACCCCAACTGGTGCCCGTTCTTCAACTGAAGGTGAAAAAGCCCACCCTCTCATGATAGCTATTATGGAGTGTGACCCGCAAATGCCCTTGGTCCAGGTCTGTCTCCAACTGGGACTCCACAGCATTTTCACCAATAAGAGAACAATGAATTTGTGGATGCACAGAGTTATGGTTGCTGCTAGAATTTTGTCCAATCAAGTTCTCAGTGGACCCAGTTTGATGGACACTGACCCATATGATTCTAGAATCAACAATTTTATCAAAGGAAGGGCAATGAGGGCCTGTAATGACGTAATCTTCCTGTCATATGCCAAGATTTTGGCAAGTATTCAAGACTTTGGAGAAAAGCGCATCCAGTCTGACGTATTCAAGTGCGGACCAATATTGTATTGTTTTGTCAGGGTTTTGTTGGCAGTTTCCCCATTGGGTGTCACTCACTACTTCACAATATCAAACACTGCAGATGGGTATGCCTACCAGACGGAGCTCAAGGCCATGCTGGAGGAGTGGGCCACACAAAACGCTGTGCACACAGTTGTACTGAGTGCAGAGATGGAGCAGCAAAAATGGGCAACCCAAGAAATCAGGGCTGTGGGGCATACCTGTTTGGTCTATCCCATCAACCACACCAACATGCATCTTGCAGATGTATGTCTCTACAATTTTGGTTCCACCCTCAGGCGCTTAAAGCCTGCCACCTACAACAAACTATGCACCTGAATTGATAAGGGTTATAAGCTTTTCCCTTCTGTGTTTGTCCAGGACCTATCAGATCTTGTCATTTTTTATGCAAGTGATAGTGATAAGTCCAGAAAGGACTCCCACAACCCCCCACACCAATCCATCCATTTTACCAAGCCTGTATATGTGACAGAAGACAAATTTGAGCAATTGAAGCAATCAGCTCTTGCTGCCCCTTCCCAGTCAACAAACCCTGCCTCCCCAACCCCCTGTCAAGCCACCTGCCTTCCAACCCTGACTCCCAAGCCACCATCCATTCCCTCCCCACTATCTCTGATGCTGCCTCTTTCATAGGCGCAGATGAAGGCAATGTTCTTTCCGCCCATTCCCTTCCCTACTTGTCCTTTGATTAGTAAATAAATCTTTTCTTTGTGACAACTTATTAAAATTGATATCTCTCTTTCAATTCATAATTAATAATACTTTCTTTTTACATTATCAACATTTCCCATAATTAATACAATGTTATAATTTTACAAATAGCTTAAAATTATGAGCATACATATTTTTCATCATCATTAATAAATTAAAGACAATAAACGTAAATATTGGATTAAAATATTGCAATTAGACGTCAACTCTTGATATTTTGATATTATGTGCATAAATCAATGCATTTTGCTTAATAAAATCCATTGTAAACTTGACCTTTTCTATTATAATTTAATGAAATGTACTGTGTTTATATTAGAGAGCCATTAACGCTTAGTATGAATATTGATACATAGTGCATTTTTACAGCCTGTATATTTACCTATTGATAATGGTTCTGTAATCCTTTTAGTTGGATTTTGAGAGGTAATAATAATATTATGCGTTAATAAATTACTGTTTATTGTCATTAATTGGCTGATTTTCTTTGCTGTGGCAATTGTGCATTTTCTGATATTTACACACTAGTATCTAATTGTATGTGAAACCAACCAATTGGATACTAGTGCGTAAATATCAGAAAATGCACAATTGCCACAGCAAAAAAATCAGCCAATTAATGACAATAAACAGTAATTTATCAACACATTACATTATTATTACCTCGCAGAATCCAACTAAAAGAATTACAGAACCATTATCAATAGGTAAATATACAGGCTGTAAAATGCACTATGTATCAATATTCATACTAAGCGTTAATGGCTCTCTAATATAAACACAGTACATTTCATTAAATTATAATAGAAAAGGCCAAGTTTACAATGGATTTTATTAAACAAAATGCATTGAGTTATGCACATAATATCAAAATATCAAGAGTTGACGTCTAATTGCAATATTTTTTATGCAATATATACGTTTATTGTCTTTAATTTATTAATGATGATGAAAAATATGTATGCGTTGAAGATAGTACTATAAAAACCAGTTTTTTGATGGAATTCAAACATAATGTCAAATATTTACACACTTATCAATGAATTAGAGTCAGCCCTCCAAAAGGTTGTCAAGCTTGAATACAACATAAGGGAAATTGTGGTAAAACAACTGGGAAATGAGGGGAGAGCCTTGGTCCAGCAAAACAAAACTGCAAAAAATAGCCTGGGAACAATGGTCAACAAAGAACACAAAAAAATATTTTTAAATCTTCAAAAGGAAATACCCAAGCAGTTAGATTTCAAAAGTGAAAGTTAAAACTTGTGGGAATTTGCAAAAACCAATAGAAAGAATACTCAAAAAATCAAACTAATTAAAGGAAATGAAATCCCACATGAAATAAACACAAATGAAGAGGAAACTGACCAAATGGAAACAGATGAAAACAAAACTCAGTCAAGAAGCAGGGGCGCTTCAAGAAATACAGAAAATTTATCAAATGAAAACCAAGAAGAAACACAAGTTGCAAGAAAGATAAGAAAAATTAAGCCTAGGAAAATTAATGAAGAGCAGCCAACACTCATGAAGTTTGCTGAGGTGGCGCCTGTGGCTGAGGGGGCCACAGGGGAAACAATTAGTAAGTCTTTTTATGTTTTACTTATATTTATTTTAGTTATCACTAGGAATGGGGACAAGGTTGCGGAAGTGGTGGCTTTTACGCCGAGTTGGTTCTACGGGGGTTACCAGTCACTGGTAGCCCCTGTAAAACAAATAAATAAAAACCAAATAAATAAAATAATTCAACATAATATGAATAATTTTTCAAATATTGAAGCTAAAGATAGGGAATATTTACCACCCGCGGGGTGCTTGATGTGGTTAAGGGAAGCATATGAAATATGATCAAATATCAACTTCAAAGAGATGAATGAAATTTGCAGGGATGTCAAGCTAAACTTCAATGAATATATATGACAGCATTCAAAGATTCTCATTTTCAAACATCAACAAATATGAAAAAAACTTAATAAAAACCAACTTTCAAATAGGAACTGAATATTTAAAAACTGAAATTTTTAATGAAGTTTTTAAGGCATTGTCAAATAAAGTCGGGGATGCAGTCCTTGTGAATAATTTTAAACCTTTATTTATTTTGTTTGCGGAGGCATGGGGGGCTGATACAAGTTGGGCGCCCCCGGAACCCTCTTCAAATTCAATCAAACATCCTAAATCAATAGATTAGTTCAAGTCTTCAAAAAATTGTGCATGTTCTTGGAAAAATATACCTTGCAAAGAATTTACGTTGCAGTATACTTGGGAATCCTTCTTCACTGCATATTAAAAACCAACATCAAAAAGTTGGAGGATGTACCTATTCAAATCAATATATGCCGCTTAGCACTCAAACACCAGAAGACACCATGGGGGTATAGGACAGTTGAGCACGTCCTGTATGACTCCTTTGCATTGGCAACATTGTATGGGTACTACACGCCCCCTAAAAAAACTATTAATCAATTTGCTCACCAGGCTTCCTTTTATCAAATGTTCAACAACCACTGAGGTACAGAGCGCCACCCCTCTAGCAATTGCATCTAGGGTTGTCCCCCACGTACAGAAGAGTATGTGGATCTAATTGGAC
The DNA here is from genome assembly GCA_014839935.2 of Entomophthora muscae. Taxonomy (NCBI): domain Eukaryota; kingdom Fungi; phylum Entomophthoromycota; class Entomophthoromycetes; order Entomophthorales; family Entomophthoraceae; genus Entomophthora; species Entomophthora muscae. The sequence continues at coordinate 218,402 of QTSX02005698.1, forward strand.
ACTTTAGCCAAAAATTTAATTTCAGGGTAAATTCCCCGGATTTTTTGCATTCCCCTTTGCAATTAGCATCCCCTTAATAAATATTTTCCCTTACAACTTAAATTTTATTTTTCTTAATTTTTTTAATTTTAATATGAAATATTTTCACTGAAATATGTAATATTAAAATTTTAATAGTAAAATTTTAATTTTAAATATTTAAATATTAAAATTTTACAGTAGTTTTAAAAGCTATGGCGACAACCAAAAATACCTCAGATTTAAACAAAATGATTTCAGATTTAAACAAAATCCAAGTCGTGCGAGATTCAGGATTCAATTAATTTAAATATATTTGGTTAATAAATGAACTGTCAAACCAAAAACAAAATTTCACTAACCCATCATACAAAATTATATCAAACATCAAGCGGTGTAGTTCAAACCACAAACAAAATGAACTGATGCAACAAGTGAAATGGATGGATGCTGTTCCGGAGTATATTATAATCCAATCAGGATTCATATGAGGCACCAACAGAAGGACTAAAGTGAAACAAAACTTGAGCAATCTAGAAGCAAGATTACACAAGCACAAAACAAAATGAACTCACACAAGATGTGTAGTATGAGCAGCCTAAAATAGAAAACTAACAGTTTAACAGCCAATCAACAGCTATCCAATTTAGGACCAGAGGCATTTTATCCATTTTCATGGCTCCAGATTTGTATGAAAAGGTTTTGAGAACCTTCCAAATATGGACTTGAGATTACAATAAAAATAATTCATTAAATTTTAAAATTTCTACTTTTAGTGATTTTATCCTAGGTTTTTTTACAATGGTTTTTACAAGCAATATCTTCAACCGCGCCAGCAGCCAAGCCAGCTTCAATGGAGGCAAGGCTCAGAACGTGGAGGCACCTGTTTACACCCAAGCCTTTGAGGCGGGTAACAAGGAAGCTGACCTGTTACTGTCCCCCGACCCATATGGCTTTGACTTGTTTGAGAGTCACTTAGCGTCTAGCTCTGCCCCTGCTCCCACACCCACCCCTGCACAAGCTGCCTGTCAACCAACCAATCAGGATGGCAACCTCAATCCAGAACAACTTCCTGCCACCGCCCAACCTGCCCCCCCCTCAGCCAATCAGGCTTCAGCTCCTGCCGCCCAGCGCCCCAAATGCAGAATAATCACTGCCCAAATTCTTCAGGAAATTGTGGCACTAAACCTACAGGGTCTGTCATGGGACCAGATTGCCGCCCAGTTGCAATTTACCCAAGCCACCATAATGCAGGAGTTCAACAACCTAATGAATAAGGGAAATCTGATTGGGACAGCCAAGAAGCCAAAGAAGGCCACAGAGTCCCAGATAACCAAGGCCTACCCAATAATGCTTGACCTCCTCCAGCAGGACCCCAAGCTTCCCTTGACCCAGGTCTGGAAGCAACTTGCACACCATGGCATTTGGGTGTCTGAGCGCATGGTGCAGCTCTGGATGCACGGAAAGGTGGCTTCCATACAGGTTCTTACCAATTTTGCCGGCAACCAATGGGATGGCGCTGAGGATTCCCCATATGACACCACAATTGAATCAACCCTGGTCAGATGCTTGACAAGTCTAACAGATGACATCATGTTTGTCTTATACTACAAGTTATCAATTGCATTTGACAATTTTGGTGAGCAAGGAAAAGCCGCCACCAAGAATGGAAGGAAGAAGGTCAAGAAGGGGACTTTCATTGGTGCATTTCTTGCTGTTTCAGCCAAGGGTTTTGTCTACTATCAGACAAACCCTGATTTCATCAATGGGTACTCATACGGCCACATCCTTGGTGGATTGCTCGACTCCTGGGATGGCTCAAATTCCAAATACCAGGTTTTCTTGAGCCACCAGATGGAGGGAAGCTCCACCGCCCTTGAGGCCATCCAGGGACGCGGGCACCAGGCCTCAGTCTACCCCGCTGGCCATGCAGACGTCCATCTGGCTGATGTTGTCTTCTTCAACATTGGAGATACACTACAGGAGCGCCGCCCTCAGGCTTTCAACAACCTCTATCTTGGGGTCCTTGATCACAATTTTCTCTTTGGTCACCAAATGGTGGCTGACTTGTTTGCGCAAATGGTTTTCCATGTGAACATGGGCAACCAATCACACAAGGATAAGCGCCTCCCACCCTGTGCCACAGCCACCTACCAGCCCATCCAGCCAATGACTGATGAGGAGTACAATGAGCGGTATATGGCGGCCATCACACGCAATCCTCCTGCCTCCACCCCCGCCACCAACACCCCCGCCTGCAAACCCAACCCATCCAATCCCAGACCCCCCAGGCCAGCACCGCCTCTACGTCCTCCTTCCTGCGCCATTCTGCCTACTAGGCATCACTCTTCCCTGCCTCAATAAACCCCTGGTCCCAGAAAATTTCTATTTATATTATCTTTATTTTGAATTTCAATTGTTTGTGTTCTCTTTGTTTATAGTTGGCTATATTCTTTATGTTCAGCTTATTTCTATAAAATCATATATTTACTATGTTGTGTATCTAGATCCTGAACACAGTTATTTTTAGCACCCAAACATAGCCCCTTGTGAAAATATTAACAACAATTTGGTGATCAGCTAAATTTGAATTAGAAAATTATAGTGTTAACTGTTTTTAGATAAAGTTGTTACTGATCCAAATTCAAAACCTTAATGATAAACTTTAAGCCAATCAGGAGCCAAGTGATAAAGTGATTGTTGTGACATAAAGGGTCATTCAATAATTCTTTGATGCATGTGCGCTAATTAATATGATTGGCTGGATGTTTTGCCATTGTACGCCATTGCCGCTGTGGCAAGTTGTTGGTGGACTAGTGCTAACCCAGCAGCTGATTGGGCACTAGTCCACCAACAACTTGCCACAGCGGCAATGGCGTACAATGGCAAAACATCCAGCCAATCATATTAATTAGCGCACATGCATCAAAGAATTATTGAATGACCCTTTATGTCACAACAATCACTTTATCACTTGGCTCCTGATTGGCTTAAAGTTTATCATTAAGGTTTTGAATTTGGATCAGTAACAACTTTATCTAAAAACAGTTAACACTATAATTTTCTAATTCAAATTTAGCTGATCACCAAATTGTTGTTAATATTTTCACAAGGGGCTATGTCAAGCGCCAAAAATAATATGGTAATCAAGGAAACAATGCCAACACAAAGCAAACAACACACATATTGAGATGAGCGTAAAACATATACACAATGGGTAAAAAGATGGGATAATGTAGTAGATGGGAAAACAAAAAGGAATAAACAAAGAGGCAACAGTATCAAAATAATACAGAATTTATTGGGGCAAAAGCTATAAAAACATATGGAAAGGTTAGTAAAAAAATCAAATGAGAGAACTTGAAAAGCTTCTAAAGGACCTCAACTTGGCAATTGCCAAAATCAAAGACATTGACCGCAAGGTCAAAGCAAAGGTGAAGTCTGCCGTCCTTGAAGGCAAGAAACTTGACAGGGTGACATCCAAGGCATTAATGACCAAAATGCCTGACACATCAGAAATAACAATCAAGCGCTTACTTAATATTCAGAAAACAGTGGTTGAGGGGCTCCAGTTCAAGGCTTACAATCTTTCTGCGCAGTCCGTCTGGGTTGATGACCCGGAGATGTATGCACATCTCAAGCCAGCAAAGCGCGCCAGGGCGGAGGACACCAAATTGCCAGCGCAATTGATTGCACCAAGAATGGCCAAGCCGGCTGAAGCCGCCGGCAAAGAAGAAACACAAGAAGGTAACCTAAAAAATAAAATTAATAAATTTTCAAAATACTTACCTTTTTTTCTTAGAAAACGTAGATGGTGAACTCTGCTGGGTCCTGGTCCCTTTTTTCCCGGCCACCTTTTATGCTAATTATGCCACTCACGTGGCCAAGCAATTGTATCTGTCCCCCCCTGTTGTGCGGGAGCTTGAAGACAGAATTCACGGGTCCTTCCCAATGACAAGGGACGCGCTAGCTGGGCTGACACATTCTGAGGGGGCATCTGAGTGGGCAGTTACTGCCTACAAGGATGCCCAACTGGTCCGCCTGGACCCAGTATCTCTCAGTGGAGTTTACTGTGTAAACTCCATTGAGCTTGTTTGGGACGTCCTGGTGACGCTCCCATTCAAGAATGTACCAGAGATGGGCCAGGCTCATGCAGCTGCTTGCTTCTGCTTCCCGGTGGAGCACACCCTGTCTTACCTATTGGAGAACTTTGGGCGCGCAGTAGGCAAATTGGCTGTTGCAGACGCAACAGCCGTAAAGAAGACCAAGATCCTCCTGGCGGACTTTGGGCTGGCCTGGAGTGCCAATAAGACGGGGGTCCCAGCAGCTATGGAGCTCATGTTTGCCAAGACAAAGCACAACAAGAAGATCAGCGCAGTCTATAATAAATTGTGTGAGTTCACGGAAGCCTTTGCAGGGCAAAGGCTTCATCTGGTTGTTTACCTGGGGTTCTTATTCTTCTTTGGGATGGGCGCGTCTGTTGAGGACCTGGACAGGGTCCTTCTGGGGATTGACAAGGCCCAGCTTGCACTTGACGGGAAGAAGGTCCCCCCTGGATACAACTCGGTTGATCATGTGATCCAGGACGCCCTGGTCCTGGCAGGCATCTTTGGGTTTGCAGCCCCACCTGAAAAGCTGCTGCTTCACTCCCACCTGACCCTACTGCCTTTCACCAGCAGGAGGGAGTATTTCAATACGGGTGTATCCACTGTCCACGGTGTGGCAGTGGAGGTTGTGCGCCACCTCCATTGTGGGGTGGGTACATACCACCAAACTCACTACAGGCGTTTGTAATAAATTCTCTCTTCTAATAAACATCTTTTTACTCTACAATATTTTTATTATAATTAATTTTTCAAATAATATTTTAGCAAACAAGATTTGCAAAATATATTGCGGAAATGGGTTTCATAAAAGTATAAAATTATATGTTAATAAAATAAATTCTAACTTGTACATTTTACGTTTAATTTTTTTAAAAATATTTTTACATTTATTTGACCAAAGTGATTTAAATATTTTTGCGTAATCCAGTACTGAGCGTTTGGGATTACCTCAGATGGCATAATAAAATAATATACAATAAAATAAATAAATTACTTACATCTATTGATGGATCTTCTGAATGTGATTGCAGGCGTGGAAACATCTAAATATAAAATGATAATTAATAAATATTGAATAATAAATTAGAGAATATAAAAAAAGTTGGACACACTAAGCCTTTAATTGATTGGCTGTTTGGCTAGGCACGCGGGGATGAACAAATCAGTGTGGCCATAGAATTTGGCCACAGTCTCAGCTGGGAGGGTATGGATCCTGGCCTGCAGCAAATCAAACAGGTCCTCAGTCCCAGTTGGGGTTCCTCGCTTGACAACTTGCTTGAGCCACCCAAAGACTTCCTCAATGGGATTTAGGAAGGGCAAATAGGCAGGGAGGAAGAGAAGGCGCATATTTGCCGTGGCCAATTGCTGGGGGCCCACTGCAATGCTTGTGTCAATCATTGGGAATTCCTCAAGAATATCTGCCACCTTGTGGAGACCAACATTGTCCAACACAATCACATTGGTGAAGCCCAGGCTTGTGCGCCTCAGGTGCTCCTGGACCAATTGGAGAAATGATAGGAAGGTCCGGCTATTGTGGGAGCCTAGTATCATTTGGTAGAGCTCAACCCCCTTTGGACCAAGGAGAGCCACCATTGAGTATGCTGTGGCGCGGACTGCAGCACGCCAAGCCATCCCGTCATTGGAGCCTCTGGGGACATACCCATACTCATTGAGCATCAACAAGGCAAATGCTGATTTGTTGATATAATAGAATTTCACTGTCCCCTTGGCTTTGAGGGCAGTGTACACCTTCACGTAATTTTTTCGGACGTCAATGTTGGCTGGGCTGTTCTGATTGTAAGGGGATACCCCGAGCTTTTTCCAAGAAAATTGCATTCCCTTCACCAGATGGTAGTAAAAGGAAATCAAGGCCTCAATCCCAAAAGCGGACTTGACCATGGCCTGTATATTTGCCAGTTCAAGATGGCAGTCCCAGGTGATCCACTGGCAGATTGCCCATTTGTGCTCCTTGGTGAGCATGGTTGACATGCGCAAGGATTTCTCTGCGGCAAGGACACAACCAGTATTAATGAATTTATGGAAGGTCTTGCTGGCGTATTTGGGATCCACTCCAACAATGGCTGCGGCTGCCTTGTAGTCACCCAATTCCCGCATTAGCTTAAGCAGGATGATGTGTTTGATGTCAGGGATGCGCTTCTGGGCGGGCTTTTTGGCAGTAGGGGTCAACTCATTGTCATTGGGCACAACACAGGGCATGGGTACCTTGTTTTAGAAGGCTGCAACCTTTTTTAACACCAATTGTCCCTCATCAGTTTGGTAGAACTCAGGCTCCTTGTCATCCTCCTGATTGCCATCACTGACGTAGGGCTTGTAGCTAGTATCAAGTACAGGCTTCACCTTCTCCAGCATGGCTGATGGGACCGACTCTTGCCGGTACACAACATCAAACACATACAAAGTAAGTTCTACCTCCTTGTTTCTAACCATTTTGGTAGTGGTGACCTTGGTTGGCTTCCAGGTCAGCTTTGGGACCCAAGGGTTTATGCTCCGCACCCTAGCAGCTTGTGCTCCTTGAACCAGCTGTGTCAGTGCAGCGTCACTATGGAACTCTCCTCTCCTGCCTCCCTCCTGAGTAGGCACTTGTGTTGTACTAAGTCTATTCTTTGACCTGTGGGGGCAACCACAACTGCGGCGCACAACAGGTGCAATGGTAGTCTGTTGCTGTGTTCCTTCCATTTTAAAATTTAATAAAATATTAAATAAAACTTAATTAAGTTACTCCCTATTTTTAATTTTTGCTTTTATCTGTTTATGGATATTCAATTAATATTTTTTCCCACCCAATATCCCAATTATAGATTTTTTATTTCTTAGTTAGTTGTTTTTGGTTTTACAACGCCCATTTTAGAATACCCAAAATAATTTCCACCCATTTCCCCAGATTTTACGCCAAATTCAAGCACCCAACACAATATTTTTAAAATTTATGTTTCAGATCTTGTGTCTTATTTTAGATACCTTGGTATCATTCATGATTACAATCCATTGCACACATTGCGTGAGTGATTTTGTTTACATAGTGAGTTGCTATTGTGTTTTGTTTTTGGATTGAGTTTTGACACACCACGCTTGGGTGTATTTTGTCACCAATTCACATAGTAAACATATGTACACCAAAAGTCAACTCACACCATTTTGTTTGTGAATCAATGTATTTTGGATTATATTTTGAATGGTTTTGCTTTGCGTGTGAGCCTTTTGTTGCTGTGTTGACCCATTTTGCCCATTAACGCCAATAAACCCTGTTAACAGAGTGTATATTTTAACCTGAGAGTTGGATTTTGTTTAAATCTGAAGAATTTTTGCTTGTTGCCATAGCTTTTAAAACTACTGTAATATCTAAAAGTTAATATTAAAATTTTAATATTACATATTTCAATATTGAATAAATCATGATTAAATAAAAATAGTTAAATTTTGAATATTTAAACTTTAATAGATAAATTTTAAGATTTATAATTATAGTTTTACTTTTAATATTTTAATTTTATTTTAAATTTTAGTAATTAAATTATAATATTAATATATCTAAATATATTACAAGACATTAGTTATAGTTGCAACCACGTCAAATAATAAAAATCAGTTAAAAATGTTTTTATTTACTAGATTGTTGAGTACAGGTTCACTTATTACATATACAAACTATGAGAATTGAATTTATCTGCATCATGCAGCCTGCTCCACTTATATTCTAAATAAGTGATTGTTTAGAACTCAAATTATCTTTCCCTTGTAATATGATTTGATAAATATATTTGATATGCTTGACCCGCGTCCTAAGTACTAATTAGTAAGTGATACATAAAAATCATTGGTGGTTGTGTTGTATGGCTATAGTGGCACTGAAATCATAAGGATCAGATGATGACCTGCAAGGTCCAATTTGTGGCTTAAAAAAGCCAGAGTACCAACAAGGATTCACAATTATTTAAATAAACTTAATCTATTTCTATCTTTTTTTAATTTATTTATTTGTTAGCGCAACAGTCAATATAATATTCAGTGTATTATAATAAAAATATATTCCTCATACCTAGTATAATTAATTTTACTTACCTTTTCTACATACTCTTATATGTCTATAATACAATCAAACATCACATCATTATATATAAATAATAATTGTTGAGTCCTACTAAAAACAAAATAAATAAAAATAGTAAATAAAACCCGGAGCGCCCATTTATCTGATTGGCTCAGAGACCAGGGCTTTGGGGAGAAAAGATTCTGAGTGCTTGTAAAAAGCCGCCAGAACATTGGGTGGCATTGCAAATTGACTGACCTCAAGGATGTTGAAGAGATCCTTGGTGTCCTGAGGGAGGCCTTGCTTCACCCTATTTTTGATCCACCCAAAGACCTCCTCAATTGGGTTAAGGAATGAAGAATATGGGGGAAGGAAGAGGAGTCTCATTGGACAGTCAGCCAGGCGGTGGCTGGCCAAATGGCTATTTTTATCAATGGGCGGGAACTCAGAAACAACCAGATCCACTTTGTGGAGCCCAACATTATCCAACACAACAATGTTGGTTGTACTGCAGTAATTGATCTGGAGATACTCCTTGACAGTTCAGAGAAAATCAAGAAATGTCTCACTATTATGGGAACCCTTGATCATCTGATACTGGTCTAACCCACAGGGAGCAAGAAGCACAACCATGGAATAGGTCTGGGAACAGACAGCTGCACAATAGGCTACGCTGTCCTTGGACCCCTTCTTGACCCACCCATGCCTAGACCTGAGTGAGAAGGAAAACAATGATTTGTTGATGTAGAAGAACTGGAAATTCCCAGTCTCCTTTAGTGCCAGATATGTCTCAGCATAAATGTGTTGATCTTTGATGGTCTTCTCATTGTTTCTGTTGTACAGCAAAACTCCCAGTACTTTCCAGGAGAAGCCCAAATCAACCATTGCTTTGTAAACAAGGGTTTTAGAAACAGAAAGCCCAAACTCTGTGGTGAGCATTGATTGGACAGCAAGTGAGTTCATGTGACAATCCTTGGTAACCCACTGTTTTATTGCGTCAATATGTACAGGCTGCAAGAGTTTGGGCTGCCGCTTAGCCTTGGCAGATTTTGCAATTTTCCCGGTGTTGCCATACTTGGTGTTGATGTCGGCAATGTATCTGGCTGTGACACCAAATTGGGATGCAATATCCCAAACCGCCATTCCCCTGTTCAAGCAGTTGAGGAGAGCTTCATGCTCACTATCTGTCAACCAACGCCGGCCCTTGGCAGGTACCACGGCATCCTGGTTAGCAGGCTTGACACAGGAGATTGGGACCTTCATGTAGAAGGTGGGATCACGCTTGGTTGCGCTGGTTCTGTCAATGATGGTATATGATAAAGGCACAGATGGCTTTTCAGTGGTGGTCAATGGCTCATAAGAGGTGTCAAAGACGCAGGGGCAGGAAGTAGCAACTCTTGGATCAAGAGTGCGGGCCAGATGACAACTGGGTACACGGTGGAGGTGTATGTAACCTCATTATTCCCGATGACCTTTGTATAGAGACTTTGGTTGCAGGCCTTGAGAGCGGCTTCTGTCTTGGATTGAGGCTACTGTTCCTGGCTTGAGATGCAGGAGGTAGTTGGCTGGCGCTGACACCTTGGGAGGCCTGTGTGTTGGCATGACTCCCCTCAAGTTGGGTTCTAGGTCTGTTCTTGGACCCTCTGGGACGCCCTTGTGGACAGGCTGCCCCGCGAGCTGGTGCAGGAGCTGGTTGGGAATGTGATTGACGGTCCATAAAAATAAAAATAAAAAATATATTTTAGATTAAATATGTATTTATTTGGATTAATTGGTTTAGTTGTGAGTAGTTGTTTTCTCTTGATTTAGCCTTGTATAGTAGCAGATTTTCTATATCCGTGATTTGAAGTGTATAATATTGTATCCTTTCCAGTTTTGGATGATTTTAAAGTTTAATCACTTTTTATGTCTAAACATGGTTATCAAGATTGAATTTTTCATTTGATTTTAGTTGTGGTGGAGTTTCTTGATTTGGGTTGATGTTTCCTAGTGTGCTTACTGTACATTCAATTTGGATTCCAGTTCCCACAATTAATATTTGAGTTTACTATTGGCATTCAAAAGTGATTTGAAATTTGGTTCTTGGATTTGACAATCCCGCAATTTCAAAAAACATAGTAAACTTAATGAAAATAGTTGATGGATTTGAACGCTTCAAAATTGATTCCAGTTAATTCATTTAGTCCATTGGAAATATGCAGTTCAACTTGAACTTTGCAAAGTGTCTATGAGTTCCAGCATTTTCAAATATTCAAATAAATACTCAAAGAATTCAATTTAATTAAAAAAGGCCATCCCGCAAAAGTGATTCAAAATTTGGACCAAGGATTTAACAATCCCGCATTTTTACGTTTAGGTTCTGAATTTACAGTATTAGATTAATTTATTGTGATTTTATTAAATTTTTTCAAATTTCTGGATCTCATAGACACTTTGTAAATTTCAAATTGTGGCTGGATATTTCAAGTGGATAAAATGGATTGACTGAAATTAGAAATTAATTGGTTGAAGTCAAACACTGGTGTCATTAAGTTTGCCATGTTTTTTGAAATCATAGGAATGTCAAATCTAAGAACCAAATTCTGAATCACAATATAATGCCACTAGTAAACTCAAAAATTAATTGTGAGAACTGAAATAAGAATTAAATAGACAAGAGGTGAACTAAAAAACACTAAAACAAATTAAAAAGATCAACTACAACTATAATCAAACAAAAAATTCAATTTTTATACCCGTTTTTAGACATGAAAACCAATTTTCATGTAAAATTGTCTAAAATAGGCTAAGATAAAAATATTACTCACCCCAGATCATAAAATAGAAATTATTATACTGTTCAAGGCTAAAATCAAGAGAAATTATAGCCCCAAATCAAACTAAAAACATAAAAAACACATTTCTAATATAACATATTACTTTTTATTTAGCTTTATGGGCAGACTATCTCATACTTAACCAGCTTCTGCATCAGGGCATAGCATAGTCTGTCTAAGAGAATTCCCAACTAAGTCAAGAAACAGACTCATAATGCAGAATAATAGTGTTAAGCCCAAGCCACAGGCCTTTCAATGTATTAGTTTCAACCAACCACCTCTCAAATCAAAAGAAAGATATGTCAGTCTAAATCCCAGACATAAGCCACTCTCACAGCCCACCATTAATTTTTTTGTACCAGGGTTATTGTGAGCAACAACGTTATATACACCTTCATCATTCATTCAGTTGTCACATAGCACACCCACTGTATCACAGAGTTGCAAGCTCATGTCCTTGGCTATTTGATACTTCTTATATGCCCTTGACAAAAATCAAAGAGCCAGCCAAAGTCTGTGTGTATTCTATAATTGATGGTGAAATTGCATGCAAGAATGATGTTTTGTTTTATACAAAGGTATGTTTAAGGTCTTATTCAATACAGTGCAATATTATAGATTATGCCATAGAGTACATTGTGCTTTAAGTTTAAGAGATATAAAAATGTAGGTAACAGTTGTAAAAACTTTTAAAAGCCCAGAAAACTACTTATAATTAGTGGCAAAAAATCCATAATATTTACTAAACCTAAACAAATGATGTAAAACAAGGTGTTAAATAAAGAATTGTTTATTTATGACTAAATGAATGTTGATATCAGGATATTATTCATGATAATACCTAACCACAAAGAGAGAAAATTATTCATAAAGAAAAAAATGATGACACTAAACTAAAGTCTTGTTGCCTGATTACCTACATTTTTAACAAGATCTGCTAATTTAAAGTGATTGCATGACAAAAATAAACGGGTGAAAAATATGAAAGTAAATCCTAAAATAATTTAAGCAAAGTATAAAATCCTAAATTTAAACACAAAGTTAAATAAATGTAAATTAATCTGAAGAGAAGTGCAAAATATTGATAAAGAGGAAATCACTTAGAACTTCAGCTTAAAGCATACTCTGTGTGTGCTTTATTTATAATAGTGATGAGAAAAGAGGTGAGAAAGATCTGCCAAAGAAACAGGGATTAAAAACCCAAAACATGGTGATAGATGTGGAGGTATTAAAATATAGAGGATAAGCTCAGTACAGCAGAAACCCAAAGATCTGCAGGAGCAGACAGAAAAAAACAGCAGTTGTGTAAGCGGTAAGCAAAAATAGATAACATATTTTTAAAGTACTATTTTTTAGGAAAAAAATAGAATTGGCTCACACAGACTGTAAAAGCAAAAAATAGAGATAAAAAACTTGATTATTATAAAATACTAACTAATTTTTTTTTGAATTAAGAATTTAAAAGTAGCCTAACTAAAAAATACAAGTTTAATAAGCCTGCCCTTGGGGCATGGCATCATACCTGACTTCTAAAAATAATTGGTTATTTTTTTATTCATTTCAGCAATTAATTACTGTAGTTTGATATTAAACATTCCATCATATTAAAATTTAATAGTTTTAGTTATATTTTCTTTGCTGCCAAAATTCAAGCCTATTTTGATATGTAATCTATGCGTTTTTAACAGTTGAGATCAGAAACTAGCTGGATTTAAAATTTTTATTGGAAATTTGGGTTGTTTTTATTTGTAGTTTATCAGAATGACAGAAAAACATCACATAATGTTGTTTGTTGAGAATTTTCCTATGGCACAATAACTGATAAAACATCTTCCTGCCCTACTATTTAATCCATCATATTATTTGCTGAAACATATGTGTAAGGTCTGAAGCTTTTAGAAAGGTGGTTATAAACTAGTGTCTTAAGGCCTAAGCTGTTTATATCTGTTAAACATAAAGATGTAGGCAAGGTTTGCAGAAGTAATTGAATTAGAGCACCCAATAACTTATAAGAAGTGAAAAAATAACTAAGAGAGATGGTTAAACCTAGAGGAATGAAATAGAGGCCAGTTTTGAGTATGGGGGATTGACTTGAAAACTTCCAAGTCTGGGTACTGATAGCATCAACAGTTGGTTTGAAACTTCAAAGACCAAAGCTTGGGCACAACTATAAAGATAGCTCAAGTGATGGAACAAAAAACCAGACCGGATCATGGAAGCCAGGAAAATTATGAAAGGCAATACAAGGAAAACAGAAAACTAGGAAACAAATATAGGAGAACTAAGCTCCAAAACCTGACAAGTATCTTTTTTGGGTGTGAGCCAAACAACCTCAACTTGAATTTGAGAATGTTAGCAGAAATACATTTATTTGAATACTGGTGTTGAGATTCAATAAAAGGGAGATGCTAGAATAACTCTTTACAGTAGTATGCAAACCCTATTGAATATAAGACCAGATAAGGTCAAGCTAACCTAAACTATAGTCGGTTAGGTTAAATTTGAGAGGGAGAATAGTTAAAGGGATCAAGGTTTAAAAGCCTAGCCAAAAGTGGATAAATAAAGAGGATACATGAGTGAGAGAGAATATGAGGTTTGGAGATCAAACCCAAAGTTAGTCTTGTTTAGGCATAAGCAAAAAGAAAACACCAAAAACAGGAAACAAGAACAGGAATAATTGAGAGTGTGCAAAAGATAGGAGAGTAATAGTTAACGTTCTAACCTTGTTTCTAGGTCTGGACTGAAGTGAGATGATGTTAAGCCATTAAGGGTCCTTGAATTTTGAGAAACAGTAGCAGAAAAATTCAGCCCTTGCAATCTGGTACAGGCCAAGGTTGCTGAGATTTTAAGGGGAAGCCCCTCTCATGAACAGATTCTCTGGAAACATGCTTGCCAGGCCATCAGCTTGAACCTGATGTATTGAACCACTTCTGGTGTATGATCTTCCTGGCAGGTTGGATAAGAGATCCCCTACCTGCAGGTTGTTCAGTATTAGGGTTCAATTGTTTTTATTTAGCAAGCTGTGAAATAATATGTGGGATGCTATGTGGGAACTCACTCTTCCATGGGGACAGGGTGATTATTCTTGTAAATAATGGGAGATTGTTTGCAAGTACAGGCTTTGCAAGCAGTGCGGGGGGATTAGTCTTATCAGTAAGACGTGTGAGTTTACATGCGTAAGGGAGGCTCTGTTGTGAAAGAGCAGGATCAGCAGGTTGGCGTCAACGTTTGCACGGTCAAATAGGAGTAGCATCAGCAAAAGGCGGGATAAGAACATGTAGGAAGACAGGTGCAAGATCAGGAGTTGGCACTAGAACTGGGAGTAGTTCAGACACAGGAGTAGCATCTGTTACTAGCAGAGCGTCACCCAAGGGAGGCGGCAGAACAGGTGGTGGTGGCAGAGCTGCATCTTCAGCTAGTTCATCATGTGTCAAAACTCTACAAAGCTTTACACCCGGAGTTGATGGGCTTGCATCTGCACGCTTGGCAGGTGTAACAGACGGAACATCAGGAGGGCAAGGCATATCAGACTTAGAGCCAGAAGAGCCATCCGGAGAAGAGCATTCATAACAAGGAACCAAACCTCTGTGTTGGTGGTTGACCAGCTTAGTCAGCAGAAACATAAGCGTCTGATCAAAGAGATCATGTTTTGTATGATTCAGAAGAGAGTTCATAATGGAGTAGCTAGTACCAGCAAGGTTGGATGCTTTATGACATCTTAGTCTAAGGCTTCCCAGTGCTGAGTAAGATCAACACTATAGTCCTCAAGAAGACCACATCCACGGATGTGAGGGCAACTAAAGTGCTTGCTGCAGACACAATTGAACCAAAAGCCAAAAGTGTTGCACCTCCAACTTAAGGCCAAGTGAATTGGATCCCAATCCTGAATGTGGAGGAGTCAGTCAGGGCTGGGATTACTACTACGGTAGATCTTGCGAGGTGTACAGGCATCTGTTGTGATGAACATGCATGAGTCATTAGGCTTTGCATATTGGTGCACATGAAATGCATGAATCCTATCCATGAGTGTAGCAGGCGTACCATTCACCGGGGGAAGCATAGGCAGCTTAGCCAGAAGTTTTGCTGAGTCAATCCTCTGAGACAGAGACTGGAGTATCTGGGGACAAGGAGGATGGCAAGGTTGCTCAAAGGGAATTATCCGGGGCCAGGTGGGGCAAAGCAGGCAAAGAGGATTGTCAAAAAGCCAAGTTCTCAACGTGAAGAGCAAAGCAAGTGGTCAGGTGATACACAAAGTTGGCAGGAGTGGGAATGGATGTGATGGCTGAGGTTATAAGACTTCAACCAGAGATGTTGGTGCATCAAGCCATTGCCTGAGTGTGAACCTTCTTCAGACAAACAAAGGCAGCCGTTGTTGCAGAAGACTTGGCAAACTTGTTGGCAAATAACAACAGAGAGAGAGGGTAGTCCATCTGTGATCCAAAGAAGGTGCGGTACACTGTAGTCCAAACCAAAGGCGTCCAGCTGTAGGCAACACCACTAAGCATAGACATTGATGCTGAGGCCTTATTGGCAGCAGCAGTGACAAGCTCAGCAACTTGAATACCATTAGCCGTGTGGGGAAAGCCAAGATAAGTATACAACTTTATCAGTGGCAGCGCTGTGTTGTTCCAGAACATGGTTGATCTGGAACCAGAGGCAACATGAATGTAGCCACACTTTGCAATGTTAGCCAACATGCCGTTAGAGCAAGACCAGTCAGATAGTATTGTCAGGCCACGTTGGAGCTCTAAGGGATCCTTGTGCTGGATCTTGATGTCATCCACAAAGAAGAGTGCTGCGTGATATCCGACCTCAGCAATTGGGAAAGCACTCATCAGAGCCAATGCTGCACTATCAATGAAGATGTCAAAGAGTAAAGGCAACAAAATAGAACCTTGGAACAAGCCACGTTCTTTGGGCAAAAAGCGTGTCAACTCACCATTGAAAGCAACCTTGCTGCCACCGTTCATGAAGAGTGACATAATCAAAGAGATAACACCTGGCAAGGCGTTGCAGCGCTGGAGCGCAGAAAGTACCTTGTACATGGGCACAGTATCATAGGATGCTTTGAAGTCAACAAAAACCTGATTCAGATCATGCCAAACACACAACTCGTGACTGTACAATGCGTGTGACTGTGTGCTGAATCCTTGACGGAAGCCAGCTTGGGTAGGGCAACACTTAGCTACTTGACGCAGGCTAAATGATTGTTCAAAAGCTCAGAGCAAGCACTTCTCAAACATTCAACAGAACATCTTGTCAGCGCAATTGGACAAAAGCTATCTATGTGAACACTTGTGTCAGGGATCCAGTATCGGACGGCCGGCCCGTTGTTTTCGGGGATAACTTGGACCGGGTTTCTTGTGGGCAGGGCCCACCACAAGAGAGGAGCTAACTTGAGAAGGTAGGACGCGGACTTCCCCACCCAAGACCACGGGCCGCGGCGGGTATAATGGTGTCCACCACCCCTGTGAGGGTGATGTACACTATACCAAAAAGCTTGCCGGTATGGTTGGTTGGTAAGTCAGGCAAGGAAGCAGGCATTGGTTTGGGTGTTACTGGCTGTTCCATGTAGATATTGTAGGCCAGGAGATAGTTGAACTTTCCTCTAAATAGTTTGGGTGTAGAGAATATCCACAGGCCTTGGCGGTTGTACCTGATGGCGGATTGGATGCGGGCTAATGGATCTAGTTCAATGATTTTCTTTGGTGTGTAGTCCTTGTACTCAAGTTTTAAGGGATACTCAGTGAAATGGATAGGCCCAAAGGGTATTCCAAATGGACAGAATACTGCGGGCAGTGGGACAGGCAGGCCAGGGGATCTAGAGCTGAACTGATAGACGGCAAATACAAAATACAGTAATAGCTGTATAAGCCAAAGTAACATAACCTTTATTTCAAAATGGCAATAAGTTTAGAGGACAGGGTCCTTGGGTCTATATAGCACCCCACCTCCAAACTTAACATTTTTTGTGGAGAGTCATCAGGGCATTGTGAAGGGAAGAGCCAGGGAATTGGGGACTTGGGTCTAAAGGCAGCAAAATGGCGCTTGGCCCGGGAGTTCTTTCATTGGCTGCAGCTCTCAATTTAGCTACCTGATTATCTTGCTTTAGCATTGAGGTCATGGGGCCAAGTTGCGGGCCGGTGCCTCTTCCTTGGGTTGGCTCTTGATTGGTTGCTGGTGAAGATTTCAAACTCATAAGGCCAATAGTTGCCGGGTCACCTCCATTAGGTGCCGTGATTGGCACTTCACTTAGTGCAGTACTTTCCTTGGCTTGATCTACTTTTCTGGGCAGGTCATCTTCTTCAACGTCAGCTTGCGGGGACTCAAACCCAGAAAAATGCAGGCAGGCGGTCTCGCGGTCCACAGGCCCGGCGGCCCGGGGGAATCCAGGTTCTGGGTTTGATTCCCGCTCCTGGGCCTGGGTTTTCAGAGGAGGAAAATTGTCAGTCCTGATATCATCCCCTTCTTTCCCTGAGCTCCCTCCCTCCCAATTCTTCTTGTTTAGGTAGAGTTGGATGGCTTCTTGGGCATTAGTCAGGTTGCTCAGCGGCTCCCATGTACTTTTTTCTAGTGGGTATCCTTTCCACTTGACGTAGTACTGGGGTTTGTGGTAGTGGGTTTGGTTGCTGTGTACATATTCAACTTCGTATTCCTCACCGCGGTTTGTTTGGATGGGTAGAGGGGCTGTCTTAATCCATTGGTGGGGAAGCAAATTCCCATCTTTTTTAAACAACAGGGAGCAGTGGAACACATCATGGATCTTCCAAGAGGGGGGAAGGTCCAGTTTGAAGGCAACTTCACCAACTAGTTTGGTGATTTTGTAGGGGCCGCTTCTCCTGTGAGCTAGTTTCCTACAGGGCACATGTAGGGGTACATTCCAGGAGTCTAGGTATACTTTGTCTCCAACTTGTAAGGGTAGGCCTGGGGTTTGTTTGCAATCAGCAAAGGCTTTGTATGTCTGCACTGTGCGGTTCAGGTTGGTCAAGCATGTTTTTTATGTGTTATGAATCTGTTCAATCCAGGAGCGCCCAGTGGTGTTTGATTCCTTTTTGCCAATCTGGGGGTCCCAGGTGGGGTCAAATCCATAGTTGGCTTTGAAGGGGGACATTCCTGTGGAAGCATGGTCTTTGCTGTTGTAAGCAGACTGGGCCATGGGGAGCATCTTTGCCCAGTTGTCTTGGTCAGTGTTGGCATAGCATCAGAGGATTGTTCCAGGATCTGGTTCACTCGCTCAGTTTGGCCGTCTGTCTGTGGGTGGTAGGAGGTTAATACACATCTCTTGATTCCTAAGTCTTTCATCACTTGTGTCCAGTAGTTCAACATGAATTGGGGTCCTCTGTCTTTGATGATTTCCTCAGGTGTCCCGTGTTGCGTGAGGATGCGGTTGTGGAAGTGTTGGGCTGTTTTTGCTGCTGTGCAATTGGTGGTTGTTGGTACAAAGTATGCCATTTTGGTGAAGTGGTCTACCATGACTAGAATTGAATTATACGAGAGGGATGGCGGCAGTTACACAATATAGTCCATGGAGACGGATCTCCAAGGCCCATGGGGTATGTCCAAGGGTCTTAGGAGTCCTTCAGGTTTGTTTCTGCGAGTTTTGGTCCTTCCACAGGTCTCACACCCCTTCAGGTATGCGATCACGTCTTGATCCATTTTTGGCCAGGCAAAGTTCCTTCTGATGCTTTGGAGGGTCTTGAGCCTACCCGGGTGTCCTGCCATCTCTGAGCTGTGGTAGTCTCTCAAAATTTTGATTCTGATGTCCCCTTCTGGTACAAAGATTTGGTTGTGGAGCATTAGCGTGGATCCCTTTAATGAGTAGCCCTTCTGGTAGTGGACACTATCCAAGGATTTAAAGAGGTCTGCAATCAGGTTCTCGGTGAACTTGTCTAATGCTTGGGCCCTTAGTACTTCTGTTTTGCTGGCTCTGATCTTCATCAATCCCAGGTAGATGCCTAGGCTAGTTGGGTCCAAGAGTACTTGAGTGTTGTGGTCACAGGTTTCTAGGTGGGTGGGTGCCAGGTCAGTTATTCTACTTAGGGCATTGGGTACTACGTTCACCTTCCCTGGCTTGTAGTCTATGGTCAGGGTGTAGTCAGCCAGCTCTAGGGCCCACCTTGCTTGTAGTTGGTTGAGCTGGCGTGGTTTGAAGAAATAGACCAAGTTCTTGTGGTCTGTCAGGACTTTCACTGGGTGTTCAGCGCCACATAGGTATCAGCGCCAATGTTTCAGGGTCTTCATTATGGCTAGCATCTCCTTTTCATATATTGGGTAGTTTCCTTCTGCAGGTAGCATCTTCTTGGAGTAATATGCTACAGGATGTAGCATACCATCCCCTCCTTCCTGAAGAAGGACCCCTCCCACCGCAAAATCAGACACATTGGTTTCCAGGACAAAAGGCTTGTAGGGATCTGGCATGGCCAGGATGGGGGCAGAGGTGAAGGCAAGTTTCAAGGTCTCAAAGGTGGCGGTACACTCCAGAGTCCAAGCAAAGGTAACCTTGTCAGAGCATAGGCGGGTCAGGGGCAGGGTGATGTGAGAAAAATTTTGGATGAAATTCCTGCAATAATTTGCTAGGCCCAAAAAACTTCTCACGTCCTTCCTGCACATGGGTACAGGCCAGGCTGTGATTGCCTCTACTTTGTCTTGTGCCATTGCAAAGCCACCAGTCTTTACTACGTATCCCAGGAATTCTACCTTGGACTGAAAAAATTCACACTTCTTGAGCTTAGCGTGTAGATTGGCATGGGAGAGTTTCTCCAATATGAGGTTCATATGGTTAAGGTGTTCCTTGTGAGACTTGCTGTAGATGAGGATGTCGTCCAGATAAGCCACACAGAAACGGTCAAGGTATTCCCCTAGGACGGTGTTAATCATCCTTTGGAAGGTGCTAGGGGTGTTGCAGAGCCCAAAAGGCATCACTAGGTACTTGTATAGCCCATACCAAGTTTTGAAAGCAGTCTTGTACTCATCCCCTTCCTTGATTTGGATTTGGTTGAACGCGTCTCAGAGGTCAATTTTAGAGTACACCTGGGCTCCAGTTAGTACATTGCAGAGGTTGTTGGCATTAGGAATGGGGTAGCGGTTCTTCACTGTGATGTTGTTCAGTTTTTGGTAGCTAACACATGGCCGCATCCCACCATCCTTTTTCCTACAAACAGCATGGGCGACAAGCAGGGAGCTTTGGACACCTGGATGAACCCTTTATTTGTCATATCCTCAAGGTAATCTTTCAAGGCCACTTACTTGTGGTGATTACAGCTGTAGATGGGGCCGTGGTGCGGTTGTGTCCCTGGCAGCAGGTCTATAGCGTGGTTGTAGATTAAGTGACTGGGTAGTTTGGTGGCTGCCTCTTCGCTAAACACATGGTTCCATTTCTGTAGGGTGGTATGCAATATTCCAACACTAGGTTCTAACTTCATAGCCAAGAGTTTTTTTGGCAAAGGAACAGTCTTGGTTTGTGCCAAAGGGAACAGTGTCACAGGATCTTGGTCGGCCCAACGTGGCGGTTTGCTTGCAGTAGTTCAGGATCAGGCCATGTTTGTCAGACCAGGAGTCACCCAGTATGAGGGGGTGGGGTAGTCCTGCTAGGAGGATCAGGGATGACGGGTATTCATTGTGCCCAATAGTCAGCAGGAGTTCTTGTTCACACTTGTAGCCTGTGTTCAAGGAGCTGTTTCCCATGATTACTTGAAGACTACGCTCTGAGGCTGTCAGGCCTAATTTCTCTGCTAGGCTGGCGTCAATAAAACTTTTGTCTGCCCCTGTATCAATAAAGGCTTTGATCTTGCGCTTATTACCCACTACATCTACAGTCACATGGATGAATTTGTAAGACTGGGAAGAGGCGTTTATTTGTGCCAAAGAGATAGGAGCAGGGGTTTTCTTAGGGCAGGCTCTGGTCAAATGCCCTGCTTTGTGGCAATGGAAGCAGAGTCCTTCTCTGTAGTGTCTTTGAAGTTCCTCAGGGGTCATCCCCCCTCTATTGGGTGTTGCGGCTTGGGTTTGATGGTTCTGGGAGGGCCTGGCATTCTCTTGATTCATGCTGAGGCCTTTGCATAAGGGGACCAGGTCTTCCAAGCCAAGGGTGGGTGGGTGGTGCTTCAATAAGTCCTTCATGGCTGGGTTCACTCCCTTTTGGAAGATGATGGCTGACAGTTTGTCCTCAAGTTGAGTGCGGGTCTTCAGTTTAAGGAATTCATCAATGTAAGCCTGAATGGGTTGGGAGCCTTGGCGGATTTCCAGCAAGGAGTTCAAAGTGTAGTATCTGGTGTTGCAATCCTCCCCAGTTGCCATTAATTTGGCCCTAAACTTGGCATAGTCCAAACAGAATTCTACATCTTCTGCTATGGCTTTGCCAAACCAATCTAGAGCGTCTCCAGAGAGCATGGAAGCGACCCCCAGTATCTTTTTGGTGTCGCTGGCGTAAGAGAGGGCGTTGGTCTGGAAATGCAGGAAGAGGACTGGTATGGCGCGTCAGGCTTTCTAAAGTATGAGCTTCCCCATCTGGGGCATCTCAACCTTGGTGAGGGATTGGTTCACAATTACGTTCTGCACTTGGGAGGAGGGTCTATTGGTATCGGCGGCGGCAGTGTTGGTTCTTTTCAGGTTGTTTGGGTTCACTTTCTTCCACATGGAAGAGATCAGGTTCATGGTTGTCTTATAGGTGTAATAAGTGATTATCAATAAAAAAGCATACAAGATGCCCCAAGAAGTAACAACATCTTGGGGCTCAGGGTACCAGATTTTATAAAGATTGCCATAATGTCAGGGATCCAGTCTTGGGCGGCCGGCCCGTTGTTTTTGGGGATAACTTGGGATGGGTTTCTTGCAGGCAGGACTCACTACAAGAGAGGAGCTAACTTGAGAAGATAGGACGCGGACTTCCCCACCCAAGACCACGGGCCGGCGGCCGGTATAATGGTGTCCACCACCCCTGTGAGGGTGATGTACACTATATCAAAAAGCTTGCTGGTATGGTTGGTTGGTAAGTCAGGCAAGGAAGCGGGCATTGGTTTGGGTGTTACTGGCGGTTCCATGTATATATTGTAGGCCGGGAGATAGTTGAACTTTCCTCTAAACAGTTTGGGTGTAGAGAATATCCATGGGCCTTGGCGGTTGTATCTGACAGCAGATTGGATGCGGGCTAATGGATCTAGTTCAAGGATTTTCTCTGGTGTGTAGTCCTTGTACTTGGGTTTTAAAGGATACTCAGTGAAATGGACAGGCCCAAAGGGTACACCAAATGGACAGAATACTGCGGGCGGTGGGGCAGGCGGGCCAGGGGATCTAGAGCTGAACTGATAGACAGCAAATACAAAATACAGTAATAGCTGTATAAGCCAAAGTAACATAACCTTTATTTCAAAATGGCAATAAGTTTAGAGGGCAGGGTCCTTGGGTCTATATAGCACCCCACCTCCAAAATTAACATTTTTTGTGGAGGGTCATCAGGGCATTGCAAAGGGCAGGGCCAGGGAATTGGGGGCTTGGGTCTAAAGGCAGCAAAATGGCGCTTGGCCCAGGAGTTCTTTCATTGGTTGCGGCTCCCAATTTAGCTACCTGATTATCTTGCTTTAGCATTGAAGTCATGGGGCCAAGTTGCGGGCCAGTGCCTCTTCCTTGGGTTGGCTCTTGATTGGTTGCTGGTGAAGACTTCAAACTCATAAGGCCAATAGTTGCCAGGTCACCTCCATTAGGTGCCATGATTGGCACTTCACTTAGTGCAGTACTTTCCTTGGCTTGATCTACTTTTCTGGGCAGGTCATCTTCAACGTCAGCTTGCAGGGGTTCAAACCTAGAAAAATGCGGGCGGGCAGTCTCGCGGTCCACAGGCCTGGCAGCCTGGGGGAATCCAGGTTCCAGGTTTGATTCCCGCTCCTGGGCCTGGGGTTCCAGAGGGGGAAAATTGTCAGTCCTGACAACTTGTCTGTTTCTTAGCAACAGGACAGACAATGGACATATTCCAGCAGCAAGGAGTGACATCAGTCATTACACAGAGCGTGAACAACTGAGAGAGGACTTCATTCACACCAGACGGGAGAAGAGCCTTAAGAATGCGCACATGCATGGAATCTGATCCACAAGAGACCGCTGATAAATACCGTTGGATGTATCAGCATACATTAGAAGCGCTGAAGAATTCAACAATCTCAGGACACGGGCAACCATGACACTGCTGGGCAGACAAGGAGACTCCGCAAAGTGTGACATCAGACTGGGCAAACACTCCTTCAAAGTATAGAGCGGCATCTTCCGTTGCATCTATACCAGGGTTGCAAGAGAGTAGGACGCTGGAAGTAACTGTCTTACACAAGTGTTTGAACAGTGTTACAGCATCAGCAGGGCAGGTACAGGCCTGAAGACAAGAGAGGTAGCAAACAGGTGTTATCTTCATCTTAGGAACCATATAAGTACCAAGAGCAGTTGAACAACACTCTGAAAGAGCTGCAAGGACTTGTGCATCAAGCTCTTCAACTAGAGCTTGATCACCACTGACATCTAGGCAAGAAACTTTGTGTGCAGCCAGAGTGAGAGACTCTAACAAGAGCAGAAAGATGGCGTCAAAGGCACCACAAAGAAGGGTAGATA
This sequence comes from Entomophthora muscae, assembly GCA_014839935.2. Taxonomy (NCBI): domain Eukaryota; kingdom Fungi; phylum Entomophthoromycota; class Entomophthoromycetes; order Entomophthorales; family Entomophthoraceae; genus Entomophthora; species Entomophthora muscae. Next base: position 241,981 of record QTSX02005698.1, read on the forward strand.
TTATTGGATTATCTAAACAGTAGAGATGATATAGCTCAAGACCAAACATGGGAGCAACATCAGAAGTTGCAGCAGAAGAGATTACTACTGAGAGTGCATAATGATCTGTAGAGACTATAGCAGGTTCAGCCAAGTATTCCACAACCAGCTGAGCACAAGCATAGACATGATCATTGCAAGGGAGAAACCCAGAGGGGCAAATATGAGCCAGGTTAAATGTGGCACAGTATTGGGACATGATTTCAAGGCAAGGACAAGGACCAGTCAAGACTCCACCCCAATGAGCACCATACTGAATGTTGACATCTCCCAGGACCAGATCAGCTTTGGTACAAGAGAGTAGCAGGCGTTGTACTTTGTTTTTGGACAGTGAGGGCTCAAAGTAGACACCAAGAATGTTAAGGCTAGCAAAAGACACCAGGATGGTATTACTTGTGCAGCAAGAAGAGGAGAGCAGAGTGCGGGCAGGGCCAGAGCAGAAAAGAGCCATTCCATCATTCTGGTGACATTTGGTGTGAAAGGAGACCAGGGGAGTGTGTGCGACAAGGTTGGGGTGTTACAAGATCTGATCATGGTCAATAAACCAAGTCTCAGACAAAAAGATTAGGTGGTACGTTGTAAGGTAATGTTCTAACAGTATTCTCAACCAGAAGGAGCCAAGGCCCTGACAGTTAAGATAAAGGGTTTTAAGAGACTGACTATATAATTGGATTGCGGGGGTGCAAGTTCCAACAACTCATCAAACTTAGTACTGTGCTGTGTTCTGAGGCGCGGCACAGACACACAACGGGGAATCCTAACCTTAGGATTGGATTCATACTAAGTCTTGGTTAGATGACAGGGAAGGCAATAGCGTTTACCTTACAGCCCTGGATGAATAATCTCTACTAGGCGTGGCTAGAGAGAGGTGCAGAAGTACAGAAGACACAAAGACAAAAATGTGAATAGAACTTAATTTTATTGGTAAATATGGAAATGGAATATATAGTGGTGGAGAATACCGCAAAACACTACCAGGACGGTAGGATCACTTGCCACAAGCATGAGTGGGGCAAGTGAGTTGTGCAGAGTCAGGAAACCAAACAATCATATTTCCTGAAGCAGAAGCCAGTTCATTTTGAGAGTTGAAAGCAAAAGCAAGAGATTTGTCTTCAAAATGGCCCACCAAAGGCGAAATTGAAACATGGTGAATGCCGTTATTCACAACATTGCCCCCCCTCTAGATTGGCCTTAGGGGGTGATACTTGCAGAGGAACTTGGCGTGTACGCAAGCAAAAGGGCAACCACTGGAGAGGAGCTTTACAGTGTACTCAGATCCTCATTTGAAAGTCACCTCTAAAGGACCAATCTACAGGGAGTCCAGCTTGTGCGCGCGCCCACCCACACGGTGTTGGTAGTACAGGACATGGTCACCAACATCAAACTCAGGCAAGGGGGAGCGCCCAGCGTTGTCAGGAGAGAGCTTGAGCATCTTAGTCTTATATGCAGAAGTGTAGGCAGTGGCTTGTATATCAATGATGCAATTGACTAGGTCTTTGATGTGGTTATCAGGGTTCATAGCCTTATCAGAGGAGAGTAGGAGAACCCCCAAGAGCAACAGAGTGGTGGCTTCACGCCCATACAACATGACAAAGGGGGAGTACCCTGTAATCTGGTGCCTGCTCAGACAATAGGCAAAGAGTGCAGCAGGTAAGTATAGATCCCAATTGGCAGCGTCAGAGTAGGTGAGTTTACTCATGATAGAAACCAGTGTTGAGTTGGCGCGCTCAACTGCCCCATTAGTGGAAGGATTATAGGGGGCAGAGAAAGACTGGTGAGTTCCTAGAGCTTCAACAACAGAGGTTACAAGTTTGGCATTGAAGTTGGTTCCATTGTCTGATAACAGCACTTGAGGACAGCCATGGTGGTAGAAAACATCCTGCAGCAGGAAGGCATCAGTAGTCTTAGCAGTGATGTCTTTAGTAGGGTGAGCTTCTACACACTTGCTGAAGTGGTTGACGGCAATCAGGATAAAGCGGCATCTGGAACATGAGCGGGGGAGAGGGCCTACAGCATCAATGCTGACAGTGTGAAAGGCATGTTGAGGGGGAACCAATTTGAACTTGTGAGAAGCAGCTCAGGGTCTCTGAAGTTGGCAGTCATGGCAACTAGCTATGACATCTGGGATCAACAGGCAAATATTCTCCCAGAAGTAATTCTTCTGTAGCCAGTCAAAGGTCTTGGCAATGCCTCCATGGCCAGTTTCTTTATAAGCTTGTGACATCAAGGAGAGGCAAAGACTGGGGCGCACGTATGGTAGGTATTGACCCCGCACCTTCTTGAAGAGTTGGTTGTTGCGTATGAGGGTGTCTTCAGACAATTTGGACAGGGCAAGTCAAACCTCTTCAGTCTCACTTTCCCAGGAAGAAGGGTAACCAATTAGCTTGTACAGGCGGTCTGCCTCAGCAGGATGTAGGGCAAGGATGGGCATTTGGGACAATCCATCAGTGTTCTGATGTTGAATCCCAGGGCTATGGAGCACCGTGAAGTCATATCCTTGTAGGTGGAGGGCCCATCTAGCTAAGCGTCCTTCAGGCTCCTTAAGTTGTTGTAACCATTTGAGCGGAGCGTGGTCAGTGACAACAGTGAAATGGGTACCATATACGTAGTGGCAGAATTGTTTGACTGCATGCAGCACAGCAAGGCACTCCTTCTCTGTAACACTATAATTCTTTTCATGCTTATTCAGCACACGGGAAGTATAGGCTACAGGGTGGTCCACACCTTCATTGTCAAGCTGAGCCAAGATAGCCCCAATAGCAAGGTCACTAGTATCAGTGTACAAGATGAATTCCTTATTGTAATTGGGGTACACTAAAATGGGTGCTTCTTTGAGTTTCTGCTTTAGAGTCTCAAAGGCTTGCTGTTGGCTGGCGGTCCATTTGAAAGGGACATTATGCAATAGTTGGACCAGGGGTTTGCTAGTATCAGCAAAATCAGGGATGAATTGTCTATAGTAACCCATCATACCCAGAAAGACTTGTACTTCTCGGAGGTTGGTGGGCGGAAGCATTTTGTTGATGGCTTCAACCTTCTTGGTCATTGGACAAATTCCTGTTTGGGTTACTTCATGGCCCAGGAATTCAAGGCGTTCTTTGAAGAAAGAACACTTAGAGGGCTTTAACTTGAGGCCAGCTTCTCAGATTGTAGCTTGTAGGGAACTGCAATAGTCTCAGGGACGGCAAGAACAGAATACCCAATGCATCAGGGTCTTCAACATCAGATTTATCCACATCAGAATCATCAGAAATGTCATGGAACAGGAGGAGGATAGGAGGTGCTTCATCATCAGCAGGCTCAGAGTCAGTAGCAGGTGGAGGTGTAGGAGGAGACTGGGAAGAATTGTCAACTGAGAGCGTCTCCACCTCTAGGTTGACTGTTCTTTTCCTGACTGATCCTTGGGATCAGCTCCTTCAACCCGCAAATTGATGCAGACACAAGAGTGGTGGCCTATCTGACCGCAGTTGTGGCAACCTTGACGTCAAGGAGGATTTTGTGAGTTCATAGTGAGGATACAAGGGCCGCAAGAAGAGGAGCCAGAGTTGGAAGCGGCACAACTCTCTCAAACAACTGCCCTGGAATGGGTAAGATGCATATCTTGGAGCAGTGTCTTTATACTTTTCATGGAGGACAGCATAGCCTTGTGGGCTTTGAAATGAAGGCACAGGGGTTGATTCACCTTGAGGGCTTGGGTGCAGGCCATATACGCTTCATGCACCGTCAATTGTCTGCTTGTTATTAATTGTTGTCCCTCCATGTAAAATCTGTCTGAAAATTTGGCTAACATCTCTTTGGGCTTGAATGATATGTGCATACAGGCATCCTTTTTCACCTCCAGGCTAAGATCACCACCAAACTTGTCAATCAGGAGCTGTTTCATATCTTCCCAGGTCTCAATGGTGGGCAGCTTGGGCACGACTACTTCTTGACAGGTCGGGTGTAGACAGGTTAGAATATGTTCCTTCTTAACCTCATCTGATGCTCATCTCATGGCAGTCTCATAAATAGTTAAGAAAGCTGCAATAGTTGAGGTTTTGGGATCAAAGACTTGCTTAAAAGTAGGCTTGAAGTGTGCCTTGGGAGCTGGACCGCCATTGCTGCTATTGAGTACATTTATGCATGGGGAGAACTCAGCTTCAGATTTGGAGGGGGGTTGTCTAGCCCATAGTTGTCAAACACTTTCTTCAAGGGTTGTCAGAGTCTTGGTAGTTCTGGCACCCATAGTGTTGGCCGGAGCAGTCTGTTGTTTGGTAACATCTAGGCGTTGTCCTTGGGTAGTGACAACAGTGGAGAGCTCAGCCAGCCGCAAAGTAAGGGATGGCCTCACTAATAGGCAGGGGGCAAATCTGTTGTTACCAAATTGATCAGCTCACTCATCTCCTGTACGTCTCTGTCCAACTCAGTCTGGTCTTGTTTCAAATGGTCCACCTCATTGGCTAGGGCAATCAACTCTCTGGCACAGTGGATTTGAGGAGCCCCCGCCAAACCAGGACAACAGCCATCCTCCTTGTTAACCCCGAGTGGGCTAGCGGCAGCCGTCACTACCTCACGTAAAGCAGCAACTTCTTGCTGTAGTTCAGCGACCTGAGCAGTCAGCACAAGAACCTGGGGGTCAGGTTGAGGCATTTCCGTAGGACGTCCTTGGCTACAAGTGAAAGCGCATAATTCTTGGATGGCCTCCCAGATCCTCTGCTCTCTGTCCACCAGATCATTGGCAGGAGGAGAAGGCGGAACATCAGGCTTGGGAGTAGACAGCTCATTCACCTGACTCTGAAGTTTGGCTATAGCAGCAGCAGTGATAGCTCTCTATTGATCAAATTCTGCACTGAGTTCATTTAGACCTTGGGCGGCAAGGTCAGCTACCTGTTGCAATTGCTCAAAGGAATAGACACTAAATGCATTGAGCTGTTGCACTAGGCGTTCAAAGTCAGAGAGATAAGCGTTTAGGGTGGAGTCTACTTGAGTTTGCCAGGGTTGCTCTAACTGGTGAAACTCATGTAATTGCTCCCTAACGTAATCAGGGATGGACTGGCGCCTTCACTCAATGGAATTGACTAAACATGTTTGAGAGGTGACCAAATCACGCTGATTATCAGATACCAGGGAGAACAGGGAATGGATCCACTGTTGGTAGTCAGCAAACTGGTCCCAATGATGGGTAACAGCTGCTTGTAAAGATGAGATTTCTTGAACGTGGAGTCCCAACACCATCTGGTGGTGGGCCAAGGCAGGCTGTACAAAGGATGGCAGCAGGTGATCAGTGGAGCCAGCTGCTGAGAGGAGATGTTGTGGAAACTGAGAGGCCACAATTAACTCATAATATTTGGCACGGCTAAACTGTAGCTGAAGGAAAGGGATGGCCCCGTCCTGAGCTATCCCAAGGGCTACTGCCATGACTTGTTCCAAGTCAGGGGTACCCATAGGGTAAGCAACTAGGCGGGGACCATTCCCAAGGTTCAGTACAGTAGGGACAATAGGCAGGTTGGTGATGTCTTCCTCAATAGGAGGGCTGGTAATTTCAGGCAAGGTTGGCTCCCAAATAGGCGGAGGCAAGGGACCTGAAAACGTAGATGCAAAAGGGATAACCAAGGGGCTTACAGCCCCTGTAGTGAGCACCATTTTTGTTGTGTTCTGAGGCATGGCACAGACACAAAACGGGGAATCATAACCTTAGGATTGAATTTGTACTAAGTCTTGGTTAGATGACAGGGAAGGCAATAGCGTTTACCTTGCGGCCCTGGATGAATAATCTCTACTAGGCTTGGCTAGAGAGAGGCGCGGAAGTACAGAAGACACAAAGACAAAAATGTGAATAGAACTTAATTTTATTGGTAAATATGGAAATGGAATATATAGTGGTGGAGAATACCACAAAACACTACCAGGACGGTAGGATCACTTGCCACAAGCATGAGTGGGGCAAGTGAGTTGTGCAGAGTCAGGAAACCAAACAAGCATATTTCCTGAAGCAGAAGCCAGTTCATTTTGAGAGTTGAAAGCAAAAGCAAGAGATTTGTCTTAAAAATGGCCCACCAAAGGCGAAATCAAAACATGTTGAATGCCGTTATTCACAACATACCAGAAACTGCATCAACAGTTGCATCAGTGGGAACAATCTCATCATCAGCAGAAGGAGCTACTGGTGCATCAGAGGTGAAGTCTTTCTCAGAAAGAGTAAACAACACAGGCTCGGAAGGTTTAACCTGCTCAGAAGATGTTTCAGTCTCCATGAGCACAGCTTCTTCTTCTGGTTCAGGAGCAAAAACAGGCTCATCTGTCTCCATTTAGCTAGAGGAGACAGGAATCTCATCAACATTTGCCGGGACATCAACCACGGGCAGAGGCAAAGACTGGCGTTTAAGCAAGGAAGAGAAGAACTTCTTGACTTCAGAGCTAGAGCCATCACAGAGAATAAATGAGTGAATGTGCTTGGTGTAGCTGTTGACAAGTATGTCTTTGAGAGCATTTGATTCCTTTGGATCTGCAGCTTTGGCAGCATCAAAGTTGTCAAGAATTCTAAGGTTAGGGCAATTAAGCTCCTTAACCTTGCACTTAAAGAAGGCAGCTGCAGTAGGAGCCATAAGCATCTTGCACATGGTAGCACCCAAGAAGGAGATGTTTGCAATAGACAAGGAGCAGACGTCAAAGCCAAGGTCCATAAGATTTTGTTTGACTTCACAAATAGGCTTGTGAATGATACCACCAACGTACACCAGCTGGAGACGGTCAGCAGTAGGGAGCTTTGGAGCCTGGGATGTGAGATCCTTAATAGCAGATGTGCGTTTCTTAAGGACCTCAGGTGTAGCATTAGGATTAGCACGCTGTGTAATTTCTGCATAAGTAGAACGTGAGCATTTCTTGGGTGTAGTTGCTCTAGGTGCTTCACCTTCTGAAGAAGAAGAGGTTGAGGCTTCTTGTACAGGCGGTGCAGGAGCATCATCACACATCTCATATCCAGGGTTGAGAACAGAAGAAGTGCTTGAGGGAGCAACAGGAGCAGACTCTGAGGAGGTAGCACCTGGTGTGGGTTGAGCTGAGGCAGTCCTCAAAGCACAACTATTCTTGTGAGAAAGAAACAAAGTGAGCTGCTTGGTGATATCAGCAATCTGCGCACGCAAAGCACTATTTTCTTGGTGAAGCTGGTCCAAGAGACAAGACAGGGCAGGAGCTTGGACAGAAGAAGCCTGAGGGACAAAGGACTCAGATGCAGGAGGAGGTGTTGCACTGTGCATACTTCCAGGAGCAGTAGCATGCATTTAGTGTCGCACACCCAAGACAGGACGGTACTCAGGAGCAGGAGAAAAGTTGGGGTATGTAGAGCCACATGGTTTGTCATTCATGGGCACTGCACACTCTTCTTCAACAGGAGCAACAGGAGAGAAGGAACAAAGCTCAGCAATATCTGCTTCTTCATGACGTGCTGTCTCAGCTGCAAGATGTTCAGCCTCTGCCAAACGTTGGGCAAATGTCGTAAAAGATGCAGCAAAGGGTTGCTAGTTTCTACAAACAGTTAGTCAGGGACCTAATTCTTATTACTATACCTGTTGATGATATAGTGTCAGCCTGTGAAAGGACAGAAGAATATAAAGGTGTAAAGACAAAAATGGTGTTTATTTAGATAGTATTACACTTATATAGTGTGAGGTGGGGGAATTGCCACCAGAGGCAGGAAGGCACAGACAAAAGGACTTCCCAAATGGAGGAGAGTTGATTGGCACAGCTAAAAGTCCCGTGTGAGAGAACAACTGCTTCTACACGGCTTTCCTTAAGGAGGTAGATATAAATAACTTTGTTTGCTCTATTTATACTCCCGGAAGTAAAGCCTGTGCCCTGTGCGCATTCAAAAGGCAAATCAAACACCCGTTTTAGAGGCGTTTTAAAGATCTTTATCCCTAGTAAAATCAGGATGCAATAGCGCAATTGCGTGATTGTTCTGTTGCTTGATTCCTAGATGGACAATTTAATGTCTAATTCATTCAATCTGCGACATTTTCCTCCACTGGATTAGACAACAGGGTCAAGAATGGCTTGTTGTCTCTAGGTAGCAGCTATAGTGTTGGGGTCAATTCACATGTCTTGTTAGGTGGGGGTTTGTTGCCCAATCCTTGATCATTGGCTTCATGGATCTGTAGGCAACCAGTTGTGCTTCTTGGCTGTCATTCAGGGGATAGAACAGTTGGTGCAGTACTGGAAGAGTCTTATCAGTCTCCAATAAACACCTTTTTCTTTTATTCTTATTCCTCATACTTTGGTGCAACACTATTGCAAACAGGACAACCCATGGAATTTTTTATTAGGCTTTTTTTTGGGTTATTGTCCTCATTGGGGCTTACTCTTGGTCCCTAGAAGCAGCACACATATACTGAGTGTGTACTCTAGTGATCAATTGCCCAGAATGGGGCTCCTTAAGGATGTAGGAGTCAGAGCCAGTCTTCTGGATAACTTGAACTGGGCCTTGCCAAAGGGAGGCAAGTTTGGATTTGCGGCTGTACCCTCTATTGCTGAAGAAGTAGACTAAGTCTCCTACCAGGTAAGTGGGTAAGGCAGGGCGTTTGGATGCAGCTTGTTCTAGGTCCTGCAACTTATGGTTTAAGTTTAGGGTGTAGGCCTCTGATTGCAAGCAGATAAGAGTTTGAACCAGCTTGTTGAGGTACACCTCTGGGGACACAGACAGGCTGGGATTTACCAAGGAATATAGTAAAGGGGAAGTCCTGGTTGCTGACCGTAGAGCAGTTGGAAGGGCGGCTTGCCAGTGGCCCAATGGTACCCAATGTTATATGCAAAGGTGGCTGCAGGCAGGAAGGTATCCCATTCAGTGTCATGTTGATGAATGAACTTCCAGAGTATCTGGACCAGGCTTCTGTTAGTGCGCTCTACCATGCCATTTGTCTGTGGGTGATAAGGAGTGGATAGTGTCCCACAAATTCCCATCAGTTGGTTGAGGCAGGGGATGATATAACTGGTGAAGTTGGTACCATTGTCTGTCAGCAGAATCTAGGGCAACCATGTTTGTATATGATATTCTCCAGGATGAACGTGGCTGTCACCAGTTCAGATTGATTGGGGATTGCCTTGGCCTCTAACCATTAGTCAGATGGTCAACTGCCACAATGATAAACTTGTTGCAACTGTTGGTAGCTGGCAGGGGGCCCACTACGTCAATGGCTACAGTGTGGAAGGCAAACCCAGGGCGTACAAGTCTGTATTGAAACTTGGCAATCTTAGGCCTCTTAATGTTGCAGTCATGACAGTTGGCTAGCGTATCTACTACGTCAGTGTGCATTCTTTCCCAAAAGCAGTGTTGCTGTAGCAGAGCTAATGTCTTTTGTATGCCACCATGGCCAGTAGTCTTGTGAGCGGCCATCACTGAGTCCATGCATAGGGATGGGCGTATGTAGGGTAGCCAAGAGTCTTCACAAAGCTTTCTGAGTTGTCCCTTAGAGACCTTGGTATCAACAGTTAGCTTCTTGAGAGCTCTCTGTATCTCTACCGGCTTCTCCCCCCACAAAGAAGGATCCTCCATAAGCTTGTCATAGAGAATGTCAGCCATGGGGGATACTAAGGCAACAGTGGGAAGTCGGGAGAGACAGTCAGCATTCTGGTGGGCTGCCCTGGCTTGATGAATGATCTCGTAGTCATAAGTCTGAAGTTTAATGGCCCAACGCGCCAGACGTCCTTTGGGGTCCTTGAGAGTATTTAGCCATTGCAAGGAGCATGGTCTGTTACAACCGTGAAATGTACCCCATGGAGATAGACTCTGAATTGTTGGTAGGATTATATCACAGCCAGACACTCTTGTTTGGTGACAGTGTAGTTCCTCTTGTGAACATTAAGCGTACGTGAGCAGTATCCAACAGGGTGTTCAAGTCCGTCGGAGTCTAGTTGAGAGAGAACACCCCCAATCGCCTTCAGACTAGCATCTGTATGAACCAAAAATGGCTTGGCAAAGTCAGGGTAGGCCAGCACAGGGGCTGCAGTCAGTGTTCCCTTGAGAGCATTGAAAGCAGATTAGCACGCTGGGCTCCAGAAGAATTCCTTATCATCTCGGAGGAGTTGAAAAAGGGGGTCACCCAGGGATGCAAAGTTGGGGATGAAGTGGTGGTAGTACCCAATCATCCCCAGGAAGACCTGCATGTCCCGCTTATTGGCCAGGATCTGCACTTGCTCAATGGCTTCCACCTTCAGAGGTACAGAGCAGAGTACATCTTGGCTAATGATGAACCCCAAGAACTCAAGATGCTCCTTGAAAAAGGGCACTTTTGTGGCTTTAGCTTGAGATTAGCTGCAAGTAACCTCTGGAAGACTTCCTCTAAGTACTGCAGATGATCATTAAAGGTTCAGGAAAACACATTAATGTCGTCCAGATAGACCAGGACACTAGTAAGTTTGAGGTCATCCATCACCACATCCATAGCCCGTTGGAAGGTAGCCGGGGCATTGAACAGACCTTGGGACATCCTTGTGGGTTGAAATATCCCTTGATCAGTGATAATTGCACATTTCTCTTGATTGGCGGGGGTAGATCAATCTGCCAGTACCCACTGATAAGGTCCATGGCGCTGAAGAACTTGGCACCACCCAGTTGGTCCAAGGTATTGTCAATACGAGGGAGGGGATATGAATCCTTTTTGGTAACAGCATTCAGTTGACGGTAGTCAATCACCACACAGTTGCTGCCACCCTTTTTTTGACAATCAGAAGAGGGAAAGCCCAAGGGCTTTTACTGGGGACCAGTAAGCCAGATCCCAGTAGCTTCTGAAGCTCCTTGTTAGCCACGGCATGATTGGCTTGACTGTGCTGTATAGGTCTGGAGCAGATAGGTGGACTGCCTTGGGTGTCAATATGATGAGCAACATCTGCAGCCTTGCCCAGGTCATAATAATCCTTGGCAAACACATCCTTATACTGAGCAAAGAGATCCATAGCTTGATCCTTCTGTTCTTTGGAGAGGCCAGATAGAGAGTCGCGGCTTATGACCAATAGCACCAGTGATTGCTCACAGGGTAGACCCAACTCAGAGAAGTCCGCAAAGGGGGCGGCTGCCTGCAGGTTGTCATGTTCTTCTAGTTGTATATAAGCCAGCAGTTGGTGTTTGGAGACAACCATGGCTTCACGACTCATGTTGGCCAAGAGTATGAGTACCTCCTTCTCACTTGGCATGAGGATGCCTGGTGCAACTCATGGTTCTAGTCTGGAGGCATTAGGGATGCCAAAGATTTCTCCATGAGTGCCAGCTGGTAGAGCCAGCAAGAGGCCTGTATTGTGGATCACCTGGGTGCCAGGTGAGATAGTCACATTACAGGAGGTGTAGACTGGGATACCCTTGGCTTCCCCAATTGAGAGAGGTAGCACCTTGACCTTCTTACTACACAGTGTATAAGCAACTGGAAGCTCTCTGTCAGTGTACTCCAGATTGATGTAGTGCAGGCGTTGTAAGGGCAGGTCAGACGGGCAATTGCCATGATAGAACATGGGTATGGAGTGGCCCAATATTCCAAATATATGGTCTTCATGGTTAGTCACAGTGCCATACTGAACCATGAAGCTAGTCCCAATAAGAATGTCATAGCTGTTGTTTTCCAGAACTATAGCAGGAGCAGTGACCATTAGATTTCCAAAGCAAAGAGAGAGAGAAGAGTAGGCTCCTTTTGCTCTAGTGGTCAGTGGCCCAGAAGTACTAAACTCTTCATGGTAGGCCAATTCCGGTGCCAGCTTAAGCTTCTTAACCAGCCAAGAGGATATAATATTCCCAGGGGCACCAGTATCCAGTATGGCCCAGACATAAGTCTTTTTCACTACCAGGTTGATATAGGTGCAGTCCTGGCAGTCCTCTCTGATCTCCACTTTCTTTGAGACCTAGTGTACGCTTAGTCCTTTAAACTTCTCCAGGAAGGTAGCCATGGCAGCTCCCACAGCTTGGCTTACTTCCTTGAGGGATTCTAGCAGTGCTGAGACGTTTACTGTGTGGAGCAGCTTGGCCAGTTGTTCAGCATAGGGTAAGGACACTGTTCTCCAAGCTATTTGGGGGATAACCACCTCAGGGCAAAGTGTAGTCCAATGAGTTTGTGTGTTAACAGTGAGGACTCAATGGAGGAGGTCCTCTTGAACTCTGTCAGACTCCGCATCCTCATGTATTGGTTGGGAGTTGATATCAATCAGATAGGATTCATCCTTAGGGTTAGTCCCAGAAGATGGCAAGGCAGCAGGCCTCTGATCTGGTTTGTCAGGGGGCAGTGGTATGGGAGGAGATGAGGGTGTCAAAATTACAAAGGCAGCCAGGGATTTCTCCTTGTCCTGGCTGCTTAGTAGTTTTTTGACTGGTCCTCATTGTCCTCCTCAATATCAGCGTCCTTGGCGTAGTCTTTCTCAGTGTCCTCTATGCCTACATGATGGATTTTTTGGCGTGGATCCCTACATTCCCAAGAGAAGTGGCCAGCCATACCACATTTGAAGCAAGTATGGGTGCCATTGTTGACTGGAGCAGGCCCAACCTTGTCAGAAGGCTTGGGCATCTCAACAGCCACGCAAAGTCTATGCTCAGATTGCTGGCAAGGGCGGCCTTCAGGAAGAGGGACTTCAAACTCCTCCTTGTAGGTGCATAGGAGGCGGATCAGATCTGGTACGGTGCGAGAGTTGTAAATGCCTGACTTAAGAGCCAGAGATAGTTCCCGGTTGACATGTACAACATTAAGGAGTGCTGACTGCACATCAATAAACTGCACCACACTCATAGACAACAGAGCTTGAGCTTCAAGGTAGAACCTAGAAGTGAAGTCTTCTAGGGTTTTACCACCTTTAACTTGGTGTCAGTAAAGTCTATTTTACAATTGAGGAGTGCTTCTTGGCTACCAAATTCTTCTGTCAAGGCTCTGGAGACGTTGGCAAAAGTCCAGCCATTCTCAGGGAGACGTGGCAAGATAATGGTTTGAGTCTTAGCATCCAGACAGTTGATGATTGTGGAGTCCCTCATGGCATTGTCTGCACTATACATGGAGTTCTGGTACAGACATAAGAACATGGCCACATTGCTCTTGCGGTCAAACTAGGGTAGATTGACTGGCTTGAAGTTGTTAGAGCCATGTTGAAGGGGAGCAGGTATGATCCTCACTGGAGAGCAGGTGAGACGGGAACAGCTGAGAGTGGAGGCAGCAAACCTAGCCTCAGAGGCGCGGCAACAATTTTCCTCTTGCTGGGCTTTGCGTTCACCTTCTCTGTCTTGAGCAGCTCCAGAAGCTTCAGGGGTGGCCAGGACGTCATCCTCAGACTCCAGTACTGGATCTAATACTTGTACAGCGTTAGGAGCCAACCAAGTGTGGTCCTCATTGCTTTTGTAGCTATGATAGAACTCAGGACTAGAGGACCTCAGTGGACTGTGGTGACTCTTGGAGTTGATGGACATAGCCTGTAAGTTAACAGCCATAATCTTACTGTCCATCCTATCCAATTGGCTCTGGAAGGCGTTCAGGAGAAGTTGTTGCTTGTCCAGCTCATCTTGGTAGACCTTGTTCTTCTGACGGGTGATATCCAAGTCATCTTTCAGAGAGGTGATGCACTTTTCATGGGTGGCAAGCTCAGCTTGGAGCAAGGCTATTACTTCCTTGTCCTTCCTGACTTGGGTCTGGCTGTCAGCTCTGTCATGTGATTGGCAAAGTTTGAGACAATCCTGAAGTTCTGACACAGTGTGGTAGCCATCAAACAGGAAGGCAAGATCAGCACTCTGCTGGACCAATTCCGTCTGCATCTTCTTGTAGTGATCAAAGAGCTCAAAGATGTCTTGACCAAGAAGGGCGCTGGAAGGGGAGTTGTTGGTGGCAGCAGATGTGGGGGTGAACGAGGGGATAATGGCAAGGCGGCGGGCTAAGACTTCCACCTCATGAGTCAGGCTTCAAACCATGGGGCCAGTCTCCAGCACGTGAGTAGTAATCACACTAATCCAATTGGCGTCTACACTCTGATGGGTGAGGGTCTGTACCACATGTACTTGAACTAGTTTAGATATACCTGCTTTGATGGCATCAACCCAGTGGAGCATGGTGTTCTGGGTGTTGGTGACTTTGGCAAGATACTGATTAACAGTGGTGAAAGTATTGCCAAGCTCAGAGTAAAGGACCTGGAAGAACGTCTGTTGATTAGATACCAGTATTCCCTGGTCATGCACTAGGCTTTGAATGCAGCCCAGATGCATTTGGCTGTGGCATACGGCAGGATGGGTGAATTGTTGTAGGTAGTCCTTGATATGTTCAACAGTACAGAGGTCACGGCGGAGCTGGTCAGGGTTGACCTGGGAGAGATTCTGGAAGTGACCCAAGGCGTTTTCAGCAGAAGATTGCTGAATGGCTAGGTGTTCAGAGCAATAACCATTGCCAGAAGCACCAGAATCCATGGCGTGTATGACATTACAGATAGAATCCTCGGAAGGTGAAGAGTTGGCGTCCATCTTCAAGAGGGCAGGGGCTTGTAGGAGTAGTGGTTGACCAAAAACAATAGCCTGGGGGCGTTGGTGTTCTGGCATGAATTGGCTTAGGTTGGGCAGGCCATAGGGGCGCCTGCTCTTTTCCCAGCATGAGCGTTAGCAGCAGTAAAGGCCAGTGCCTGGTGATAAGGAGAAGCAGTGGCAGGAGACTGGGCCAGGGGCATTTCTCCCTCCTCATTGAAAGGACTGCGGGGGTGGGGGCTGGTGGTGTTGTAAGACATGAGAGCCAATGTCGTAAAAGATGCAGCAAAGGGTTGCTAGTTTCTGCAAACAGTTAGTCAGGGACCTAATTCTTATTACTATACCTGTTGATGGTATAGTGGCAGCCTGTGAAAGGACAGAAGAATATAAAGGTGTAAAGATAAAACTGGTGTTTATTTAGATAGTATTGCACTTATATAGTGTGAGGCGAGAGAATTGCCACCAGGGGCAGGGAGGCACAGACAGAAGGACTTCCCAAATGGAGGAGAGTGGATTGGCACAGCTAAAATTCCCGCGTGAGAGAACAACCGCTTCTACGCGGCTTTCCTTAAGGAGGTGTAAGGTCTCATAGTTTGGGGAAGATGGTTGTAAACCAAAGCTTTAATACCATTTATATTTATGTTGTTCAAATACAAAAAAGTAGGTAAGGTTTGTAGTAACAACTGGACTAAGGCTCCTAGAAGCTTGTAGGAGGTAAAATAAGGGCTGAGGCAATTGATTAATCCTAAGAAAATAAAATAGACCTAGTTTTAATGACTGAGGACTTGGTCAAAAAATCAATTTCTAAGTCAGGGAATTGCTCACCACTAGTTAGAGGATTAAAACTATCAATAATCAAATTGTGAGTATTATTATAGAAACTATCTAAGTGATGGAATAAAAAGTCAAAAGAAATGATAAGATCAAAAAATAAGTTAAACTAAAATTAGAGAAGAAACACAAGCCACAAAACCTAACAAGTACATTTTTTGAGGTGCAAGTCAAACAATCTCAACTTATTGTTGAGACTGGAAAACCAAGCCTTTTTATTTAGCTTGGGAAAGTGAGGTGCAAATCTGAAATAATGAAGTTAACCTGTAATACCCTAGAATGGTAGGCACCACTTGGAGTAGGTAGGGTAGCAAATTGGAGAACTGGAAACCCGTCAAGGCGGTGATTATGGGATACACCGTCATTAGCCAGCAAAACACTTTGGTGTGTATGTTGAAACGCCCAAAGCTCCCGGAAAAGTAGGTGAGGATGTAGTAAGCCAACATGTACATGGCTATGGAGAGTGTTGAATGGGGAGATACCAGAGGCGGCCAGGGTCCAGTGTTTGACGAGTTAAGTTGGCCAGGGTCGTGGTATGGGTCATAACCTAGTCCTTCTGTGGAGGGGCCAAAGAACTCTGAACTCTGATGGTAGCCTCCAATCCCAAGGCAAGCTGTGAGCACAGCTGTGAAGATGAGGTGATTCATCTTCACTGGGTTGGAGGGTTGGCAGGGGCTTGATCTGTAAGTTTAACTGTAGTTGTAGTTAGAAATTTCACTTTATTGAGGATATTAATCTCAATAATAGCACAAGCTACTACTGAGAGAAGATCCTTTATTTATAGTGGGCCCCCACTTGCAAAGTTTTGCAATTGGGAGTAAAAACATGAGACTGGAGTCCCCAAAAGTTTGGTCATGGGAATAGGGAATTGGTGTTTGAAGGGATGGCCAAACCCTTGTTCCTGGGCAATCTGTTGGGGTTTTAGACAGTTCTGCTTGGGACCAATAGTTTCCTCTGGATGGGTGATCAGGTGGTGATGACAACTCTTGGGTTCAAACACTTCTATTTTTGGTTTGGGGATGCTAGTTGGGTTGGAGTCTAGACCTAGCTGATTGTTGCCAGCCACCTGGTTCCATTGGCTGTAGGTCTTGTTATTTTTCTCTTCTGGAGCTATTTTTGGCTTTTCATTGATATTTTTAGAATTTGACCTGTCTTGAGAAACATGAATTTGCCCTTCTTCCTGAGCACAAGAATTATTTTTGAAGTTGTCCCTTATTTCAAGGGACTTTTCTGATTGGCTGGGTGTCATGGTGGGTTTTGGTTGGCTGGGGAGTGGGCCCTGGGACCCGGGTGGGCAACTGGCAGTTGGCAGGGGCCCAAGGAGCGGGCGGGTGGCCTGGGGGCAAGCGGCGGGTCCGCTGGGAGAGGGGTGGGCAAGCGGGAGGATGGCGGGCGCCTGCCCAGATGTTAAATTGTTCCAGTTTTTATAAAAATCTGTTTCTTCCAAATTTTGATTTTGATTTTCCCCAAATAAAGGGGGAAATTTCTCATTAAAATTGGCCTCTTTAATTGGGAGTTTCTTTATTTTTTCCCAACATTTTCCTCCTGTCAGAATTTGATTTATGTCAGGAATATTCCTGACATAACCCAAGTAGGTTAAGGCATCTTGGTAAAGAAAAAGGTTTGGGACAGCGCACATGGTTTAAAGTTAACTTAAAGAAGTTAAAACTTGCATAAGGGCACCGGAAGGAGAGAGACAGTTCCAGCAATTGTCCCTATGATGTAGAGCAGGCAAAAATTCAAGGAAAATCAGGTCTGAGGCTCAAAAGCAAGGATTAAAGGTAATGACAAAAGTGAG
The DNA here is from genome assembly GCA_014839935.2 of Entomophthora muscae. Classification (NCBI taxonomy): domain Eukaryota; kingdom Fungi; phylum Entomophthoromycota; class Entomophthoromycetes; order Entomophthorales; family Entomophthoraceae; genus Entomophthora; species Entomophthora muscae. Next base: position 259,083 of record QTSX02005698.1, read on the forward strand.
CACTTCAGACTAACTTTTTGAGGTCCAACAAGTAAGGTACAGGGTTCACAACTGGGCGCGAAGGTAAGGGATGTTTGAAAATAACATTAACCAGAATTTAGACGTAATTAGGCTTTAACAAAGCCAAAATTAAAGCCAAAATATGGAAAATGAAGAGAAAAAGGAGGGGATCATGAATAAACTAATAGTAGCCATTGTGAGAAGAACTACAAGCCAGTGAAGACAAAATAAGTAAGAAACAGAATAGCAGCTATAAGGAAAAGGTGAATCCTGACAGGAGGTAGATATAAATAACTTCGTTTGTTCTATTTATACTCCCAGAAGTAAAGCCCGTGCCCTGTGCGCATTCAAAAGACAAATTGAACACCCGTTTTAGAGGCGTTTTAGACGTCTTTATCCCTAGTAAAATCAGGATGCAATAGCGCAATTGCGCGATCGTTCTGTCGCTCAATTCCTAGATGGACAACTTAATGTCTAATCCATTTAATCTGCGACAGTGAACGCAACATGACATTCTTCAGCTTCAGCTGTACGATCATCTGCATACCATTGGTTGGCAAGTTTACGAGCTTTTGGGAATCTTTCAGCATGATAGGGTGTACCAGCAGGAAGGTTGTCTGCTGCTACTCTATGAGCCAGCACAATGAGTTGAGCAGGAGTTCTAACTTGGACCCAGACAGGCACAGTTGAGGCAACTCAAGCAAGATGATCCTCAGACAAGAGGATGTCAACACTAATAAGAGACATGATCGCTTCATGAATGTACCCAGAGGCGACAGTCTTTCCGCAACCATGTGGGTGTTCCAACCTGTTGAAGATAGATCTGGACTTGCAGTGGTACCCAAGGTTGTCATTCTTGAGCTTATTGAAATTGAAAGCGTCCAGATGCAGGCAGTTTGGGCACTGGATACGGGCGCGGAGAGTAACATCAGACAAGGCCAGGCGAAGAGACACCTGCTCCGTCTTATTGTAGGTATGTTTGTGTTCAGACATGAGGCCCCCCTCTGATGAAGAGACAAATATGAACTTGGGGGTTTATATACCTGAATATGGTCAGAATCGAAATCAAGACCAAGTAGATTTAAAATTCTGAATATGGTCAGAATTGAAATCATGACCAAGTGGATTTAAAATTCAAACAATTAAAACTTTGAATTGGAAAATTGAAATTAAAATCGAACTTAATCAACACTATTTAACCAACACTTTTGAGGGTTAGGGTTAGGGTTAGGGTTAGGGTTGAGGCTGGGGTGGATGGGTTGATTTTGGATTTTAGTTTATAAAGAATAACTGTTCAAACTTTCCCTTTAACTTTTAGGATAACAAATATATATAAATTACAAAGTTGAAGTAATGTTTAAAAGGGTTATTGTTAAAGTATAGGGATTCATCCTTGGGCTTTTAAGAGGAGGGAAGCCTTAGTCACCTGGATCCGGGTTGGAAAATATCAGATTCTCTGTGGTGGGGAATCCATATTCTGAAATGTTGATGGATCAGATGCAGCGGTTATGGGACTTCCCATAATCGTTGCTTTTTTAAATCCGCCACAGCCCTATCCTGGAACATTCGTGCCAGAACCCCTCTCTGAAGAGGGTGATAGGAGCCAGATTCAGTGATGTTTGAAAATAGCAGCCAATCAAGTATCTGGATTAAGCGTGATAAGTAGGGGAACAAAATATAGGCACTGGATGGCAAGGGTAGGATTCGATTGGGAGGATCGGGTCAATAACCTTCAATGATGCTGAACCAAAGGGGATGGCAAGGCCAGTGAATAACTTATAACCACTGAGGGTTTAGGTAAATACTCGGGTTATTGTCGAGGACAAGGATAATTCCAGGTAACTAATGGTTTCAGCAACTTTTTATACGAGGGTTTGTTTTGCTGAGATGTAGGGTGGTTGTTGGCGTAGCTTAGGCTTGAGGTTGGTGATTCTATGTTTCGATTTTTCTATTATCCCAAGTTTACCCAACTAAATCACCTTTGCATGCCGCTTCTTCGAGAACCCGATCTTATAAAGCTAACCCGGAAATGTTTTAAATGTTCCTATTTATTAAATTTCCGAGTGAGTGATAATAGCCTCTATGTAGTTAGCGAATCTATCTATTTTACATCAAATTTAGAAGTAGAGTCGTTCTTCTCCAAGCCAATAAATTAAATAGATTAGTTCATCCAAACTGAATAACCTTAGCACCAGTCGAAGCGATAGTTTAATCCAGCGCCCTTTTCTGTTGTTCAAGTTTGATTCTTTAATTTAGTCTTTAATAAGAGGACGGCTGGTTTAGTTCCCATTTATCCAGCCTCAGACTTGGCATGCAAACGTTTTTCTACCCATCATTTTAGTTGTCAAAGTTTCGATTCGAGGTTCAGTGAAATTTAAAAAGGTATTTTAAATGCTCAAGGGGGTTTCGTGTTTCCGCATTGGGTTTATAATGTACCCTTCCATGATTCAGCAGGCTTTTTAGATGCGGATGAAGTTCAGAGCTTGGGTTAGATGCCGGGTGAAGTTCGTGTAGTTTTTGCTTTATCAGAATTGGGGATAGTTGGATTTGGATCGATCATACGCGAGGAGTACTGATGAGTAGCTTGAACTATAGGTCTGTACAGTCATGTTTAATTCTTTCAAAGATCGGCTCAACTCCGCGGTAAGCTCTGGGATTGTTCCGAAAATAGAGGAAGCTAGGAAGAAGCTTAGCGGAGACGAAGGCGAAAGAAACCTCAGCGGTACATCGCCTGGGGACTCACCCACCAAAGCTGAGCCCAGTTCCGAAGTTGATGGGCTTGAAGATGAATCAAAGGGCGCCGGATCCATCAACAAGAGCCTTTTGACGACGAGTCCTAATGTAACTTCCGACCAACGCACCTCGCTTGAATCCGCAAGGGGGGATGCAGGCGAAGAGAATGGTGGTGAGGTTTCAAATGAAATAAAACAGAAGCTTGAGAAGCTGAAAAAGTACGAAATCAAGTATCCCGGTAAGCTTATACGCAGTTCTTAACTGACCATGTTTAGAGCTTGCCAAAGCATACAAGTTCCAGCAAGCAAAACTTAAAAGCCTGGATCAGGTTCTCCAGACATGGACACCAGTGCAGTCACATTCTGACCACGACGACCTCGAGAACTACCTCAAGAACATGGTTTCTCAGACTGCGATGACAACAAGCGAATTCAAAGCTATTTCCCAACTGAAGAATGGTAAACATTTCATGTCAACTAGCTAACTCCAACTTAGACTTGGAGGCCAAAGCTGAAGAGCTCCAGAAATCTCTTGACTCTGCCACTGCCCAAATCAATGAATTGCAGAACGAAAAGGTAGGCCTTATCCATGTCTATGCTAAGCTTATCTAGGATTCTTTGAAAGAGAAGGAGAAGAACAGTAAGAATTTATTCTCTTCTCGAGCTAATCAAAGCAGTAGCTTTGCCTGAATTGCTCCAACAGTTTAAAGCACGAATCGCCGCTACTGATTTATCTGGCCAAAGCGATGAAACGCGCAACAGTTTATCGGAGCTAGCCACCTCAGTCTTTCAAGGCTTAGGCCATAACGAGCTGGAAGAAAAGGCCCGTGACGCTGCCCAGGCCCTAAAGGAAGCACGCGCCCAATTAGATTCTCTTAGCCAAGAGCATCGTAAAACCCTGAAAGATTTGGAGGATCTTCGTGAAAAGGCAACTCAAGGTAAGCATCCTACAAACTGCTTCTCACCATCAGCCGATGACCTTGTCCATGAAAAGACTATCCTTGAAGGCAAGTACTCTGAACTTTGCCAACTTTTCCCTAGTGGGGACGACCCCATCTCCAGCTTAAAGACGCATTTAAAAGACCTGTCAGATGCCAAATGCGAACTTGAGAAGAAAGTGTCAATTCAAAGTGGCATCGTTACAAGCCTCAAGCAGACGGTAGATGCTAAAACGGAGCAGATTGAAACTCTGACCAAGGATATTGAAAAACTAACGACCACCTCCCCCGGTACTGCCCTGACCAGTCCTTCATCAAGCGGTCCTCCCAAGCCAACAGGCGGAAAAAAGAAAAAGAAGAAAGGTGCCTCTGGCCAAAGTCCTAAATCTCCTACAGCGGCTGTTGAACAACAAGCATCAGCTCAGAATGAAGTCGACATGGTAGAATACAATCGGCTATGCAAGCTGGCAGATGACCAAAAGAATGAGCTTACAGATGTCTCCAACAAGCTTACCTTGGCGACAAAGGAGCTTGAGGAAACCAAGGCCACCCTAAGTAGTGTTCAAGCGCAGTTGGATTCACAAACTACAGAACATTCCCGCACCTCTTCTGAGCTAACCGAGCTTACCTCCTGCCAAAAAGCCCTTGAGTCAACGCACAACAACTTGAAGGAGGAGTTGGCGCTGCAAATTTCAGAATACAAGCGGGCTTCTGCTGAGATGTCTGACTTGTACTCTCGTCACGCAGCCCTCGAGCTATCGCATTCAGAACTCCAAAAAGAAATAGACTCACAAAAGAAAAAGGAAGCCGAGCTTGAAGAGCAACTGAAAGCCAATGCGAATAAAGAAGAGGAAACGTCGAAGAAACTTGAAGCTGCCGCTCAACTAGAAACACAACTGAAGGCTGTTAACACCAAGCTAGAGGAGGTCCAAGACGAGTCCAAGAAGCATCAGGAAACCATCGCTCGCCTTAACAAGAGGATCGGTCAACTTGAGAAAGACATCAAAGCAAAGGAAGCAGCTCTCACCTATTCCAAGCGACAATGCTCTCAGCTCGAACAAGAGAAGAAAGATATCGAAACTGAGCTCACCGCGTTGCAAAAGCAGGTCAAGAACCTCAACGCTACCTCAAAGAAGAAAGAAGAAGAGCTGGCAGCATGCCTAGCTGAGCTGAAGCCGCTCAAAATCGAGAGTAAGGCCTGTAAAGCCAAACTTGCAGATGCCGAATCCAAAAATGTCCAATATGAGGGCCAAGTAAAGGAACTCCAGGATTCTTATGACGCAGAAAAGACATCCGCAAAGGCACTCGCCGAAGAAAATATATGCCTCAAGCAGCAGGCCGAGTCAGCAGTCAAGGATAAAGACGAGGCCCAACAGAAGCTAGAAAGCCAAGTGCAAACTCTGGCCGATCTGCAACAGGAACTCGGCGACCTGAAGAAGCGCTGTGAAATCTTGGACCAGGAGCTGATCACCTCCCGTGGACTGTTTAAAGAAAAGGCTGCAAGCTTAGACGCCCTCCATCTCCAACATGTACAGCTGCAGCAATCTGCTGAAGAGGAAGCTTCCAAGCTTAATAGCGAACTGCAAGCATATAAAGATAAGCAGCAGTTTGCCCAGACGCAGCTTGAAGCGCATCAGGCTTCGACTCAGAATGAGATCAAGACTTTACAAGATAAGCTTGCAGAAACACAGAAGAAGCTCGAAGAGCACGGTGCATTGGTACAGGAGTTGAGTGCCCACAAGGAAGAGCATACAGCAAAGTTTAGCAGCCTTAATGCTACCATTGAAGGTCTGACGGCTGCCAACCAGAAATACGAATCAGAGTTGGCCCAAGCGCAGGAGAAACAGGTAAACAGAGTGCAATAGCTACCCCTAAACGATCCAGGAGCGCCTAAACGAGCTGGAGGAGGAAATCAAGAGGATTTCTCAGGAGAGAGATACTCTAAGCGAAGCATCCAAGCTGCGTGAGTCCCACCTTAGGAATCTCAACCGGGTAGGCAGGCACTTGCGTCTCATATAATGTCTCATCTAATCTTTACCCCAGGATCTCAAAGAGGAAGTCAAACGGCTTCAACGGCCTGGAAATTCCTTAAGTTCAGGCCCCGTCTCCCCCACCGATTCGAGATCGACCCTGGACGTGCAGGAGAATGACGAAAACCAATCCTTCAATGTTGAATACCTCCGGAACATCATCCTCAAGTTCCTCTCTGACCGAGAACGCAGGGTAATGTCGCACGCTGCTCTTTCTAACATCCTCTAGCCCCAGCTGGTCACCGTCCTCAGCCATCTTCTCAAATTTAGCCCAACCGATACTCGCAAGCTGATGGATACAATCTGATGGATACAATCAGCGCCTGCCCAAACAAAACCAACGATTAAACAAATATCCCCTCAAGCAGCTCCATGACTAATTAAACACCAAGGCAACTTTAAACCAACTCCATCAATCACATCCAAGCCAATCAGACTATACACTAGTTAATACAGTTTCAGCTAAATTAAAATTAATCTCTACTCCTAATCTTTATAATATACTGACCACTCTCAGGAGATAAGGCAGCAAGATAACACTGAACCCTATATCCATGGTACTCTAACTGGCTGTCAGCTTGCAACCCAGCTGGGTACTGGGCACGTTTCCCAAGTACCCCACAGGCTACTTCCAGAAGAGACCGTAGCTTGGCCAAGCAAGTTAGCTTCAGGTCGGCACTATTGCTGAGCAGCATTACACCTTTTGCGCTGCCGTTTGTTTATTTTGCGGTTGGGTTTGTCACTGCAGTTTCGATTTTAGAAACACCTCAAATCGACCTTATCTCTTGCAAAATGGCTTGTTCTTCTTGCAACCCGAATCAGCTACCTCCAAAGCAGCCATATCACCCCACTAGAACCTCACCACGCCTAACCTTTGTATAGTTCAACGATGAGCTAGCTAAGTCTGCCAGGCCCAGCTCAGACCATCAGAGCCCTGAAGGCACCTACAAGCTTAACTCACTGTATTTTCCAAATTGAGATTTCGAGATTAGAAAAGGCACATGTCAAAGCGTGTCGAAATATCAACAGACAGACTGTTGGATTGATCAACCAGATGCTCGGAATCCCGACTGAGAAACCAACTTACCAGCCCCATTTTAGAATCCCCCTCGGCCAGGAACGAAGATGCCAGGAAGCATGAGCGCTGGTCAAAGTCAAGCCTGGGCTGGATAAGTTGGAGATCCCATCATCGCATCGGAAGTAAAGTTTAAACCGCTCAGTATCGGCCGGGAACCTTACCTCGTATGGCAGTCGAGCCCCTTCACTTTAATACAAGTGGTACCTATCCCTTGTACTGGCTACCGGTCCAGGGAAATCTTGCCAAAGCCAAAGCCAAAGCTAAACGATGAGGGTGGAAGTTTGGTTTAAAAGAATGTTTACTTCTCTCCCCACACTGGTAGTTATTCGGTGAAGTGGTTTGTCATCTCAGAGTTTAGGGGGTTCTCTGCGGTGTATTATACAGTAGTTTTCAAACCTGTTGAGATGAACGTATAATCCCAGTCTAAAAACAGAATAAAAAATCAAGGAATTTCAGTGGCCTAAAAAATTACCCGGCTGGAAGCCTTTCAGAAAGAAAAAGTAAATTTCAATAAATGAAATTTGCTATAAAGAGCATGAGCAGATGCACCGTGGATTTTTACACAAGTATGGTATATAAAGACGCGAAAATAAATAGGAAGCAAAAATAAAAAGATTTCAAAAGTATGAATATTTAATCTAAAATAGTAATAGATTTCAAAGCTGAGTATACTATGGACTTAGTACTTTGTAGGCCAACCTTTGGCTTCAATCACAGCAGCAAGTCTTCTGGGCATAGAATGGACCAGGTTCTTTAAAGTTTCTGTAGGGATTTCTTCCCATGTGTTTGCCACTCCAAATTTAAGATCCATAATGGATTGCTTAGAGGTTTTTGGCAAATTGGATTTGACATCATCCCAAAGATGTTCAATGGGATCAAATCTGGGCTTCAAGGAGGCCAATCCAAACAAACAATCTGTTTATCATCCAAGTATTTTAAGGCTTTTGTTGAGGATCTGGATATACACGTATTCTGGCTACCGCCAACCCACTTAACATCCAGTCATCGCCCGATTTAGTGCCCTTCCAATATATAGTTTGACATGCCAGAAATGGCAACCAAGCAATATCACATGACTGTCCAAGTATCCAGCGACTCGACCCATCCTGCACATGACCAACCCCTAGGTTTGATCCAACTAAATCTCCGCCACAGCTAAAGCTATATAAGTCTAAAATATTATCCAATAAAAGATACTTCTCTTCTTTCTTAATTTTATATCTGAAGCTTCCCCAAAAGGTGCTCCTCATCACTTTCTTGGATTTGTGGATAGGAGCATTATCTTGCATTAAGATATAACTGGCTGGTTCTTGTAGATCCTTCATAAATAGATGAAGATTCCTGTCAGGGACCCACTTGAGAGGGAACAAGTTCCTAATCTGGTGAGCCAAGGTCCCTAATTTGAGTCCTGCTATTACTGATTCAATAGGTACCGTGATCATGGCAAGATGGCCTAAGTGGCCCAGATAGGCAAATCTTCCCATCATATAGCTGAAGCGGCCCAACAGATAGTATCCCACTAAGTATGGTAACAGGTAGAATGAGGCATTGGGTCTAACCAACAAAGGTTCTTCTGGAAGAGGTGGAGTGAAAGAGTGACCATAATGGAATTTACTTCCCCAGTAACCTGAGGGGTACTTAAACCAACCATGGGCCAGGAATTTCTTCTGGTGAGAATTTTCTGGTGAGGAGTTGTGCCAGTTGGTGTTGGATTCTCCAAGGCTAGCACCACAGGCAAGGAAGAAACTAGAAACCAGAACAGGAAGAAAATTCCCTGCATGGTTTCAAAAAGGGAATATATAGGCAAGTGTAATCAACTAGAGTACAAGAAATTCTTTATTGTTAGAAAAATGATAATGATAGAGATTTCTCACTTAAATACCCTAGAATAGAAGGCAGAAAATTTAAGAGGAGCAATGAATAGAAGAGGATTTAACATGAGGTCTTACTAAAATTATGGCTGAAGAAATTATGTTTACCATTTGAGTTTCTATCTGCAGCTTAATACTATTGATTATAATATTTAGACACCAGAGATAAAAAGAGGCAGAAACAAGAGCTGCCATATTAAAGCGGTGGCTGCAGTGAAGATAATTGTTAAACAAAGCCAGAGTTTGCACCAAAGATAGCTTAAGCAGGTCCCAGAGCGTAAAATCCAGGTTACAGAGCCAATCAGCTGTAAGACAGTAGGTGACGTTGTATATTAGATTGTTAACCTTTTTGAAGTGGTTTTCAAATTTGAAAGCAAAAACCAAATCAATTGGTTTAACATAAATAGGTAATGTATGTAGACTGTTTGATTTTTGACTAATGTTAACACTGTTCTTAGGGTTCGGGGTTTGATCCCCATCTGGGTCAAACCCAAAGTTAAACTGGGTGTTTAAAATTTTCTTGCTGGTGTCCTTTGGTTTGGTGTTTGTTTCCCAGCTGCCCATACAAGTGATGTAGTCAGGGGAGAATTCCCTGACAATTCCAATCAAGAATTCTTATGTAAACATCAGCATTTACCTTCTCACAGATTGGCTGGATTGCCCCTCTTGTGTTGGCTGTGAAACAGCCCCAAAACATGATACACTGGCGTCTATTTTTAACAATGGGGTTTAAGCACTCAATTTTGTAAGCTTCATCAGCTTTGCAATAGACAGTTTGGTGTCTCTGAGATCCAAAGAGCTGAACTTTAGTCTCATCAGACCAAATCACCTTTTCCCAAAAGGATACGGGATAGTTAACATACTTATGAGCAACAGCCAATTGTTTGGCTTTATTCTTTGGACTTATAAGAGGTTTTTCTTGCAACACAGCCAATGTACCCCAGTTAATGGAGTCTATTGCAAACAGTGGCCTCAGAGATATCAATTTACAAGGTATTTTTGATAATCTCCTTAATTTGACTGGCAGTTATAAATTGATTTTGCTTAACTATTCTAACAATAGAGCGATCATCTCAAGCAGTAGTTTTTTTAGAATGACCTGATCCCAGGCATTTTTTCACTGAGTTGGTTCTCTGGAACTTGAGATAAAATTTTTGGGCAGTTTCTTTGCCAATTTTGAGTTCCTTGGCTATCTTTCTATAGGATAAACCCATTTCCTTAGCTTGAACAACTTGACCACAAATAAACTCAGTTATTTCTCTTGTTTTAACCATGCTTTATGTGCAAAAGATTCTATAACCCCAATTTTATAATCTAGGTAAGTTTGAATAAGAGGTGCTGTCTCATATTCATTTTATGTGCTTTAATCTACTTAATGGCACAGCTCTTATTATTAAATACTTTTGAATTATTTTTAAATTTTCTTCCTATTTCTTTATTCTCATGTTTTTATATACCATACTTGTGTAAAAATCTGTGGTGCATCTGCTCATGCTCTTTATAGCAAATTTCATTTATTGAAATTTACTTTTTTCTTTAAAATGTTGCTGGCTGGGTATTTTTTTGAGCCATTGTATATCAAATTACAATAGATTTGGATCCACTTTGATTTTGTTTTATGACTGAGTTGCACTTGTTTTAGACTGAGATTATACATTTACAGTAGTTTTAAAAGCTATGGCAACAACTGAAAATACCTCAGATTTAAACAAAATGATTTCATATTTGAACATAATCCAACTATCAGGTTAAAATATACACTCTTTTAACAGGGTTTATTGGCGTTGATGGGCAAAATAAGTCAACACAGCAACAAAGGGCTCACACGCAAAGCAAAACTATTCAAAATACAATCCAAAATACATTGATTCACAAATAAAATGGTGTGAGTTGACTTTTGGTGTACATATGTTTACTATGTGAATTGGTGACAAAATACACCCAAGCAAGGTGAGTCAAAACTCAATCCAAAAACAAAACACAATAGCAACTCACTATGTAAACAAAATCACTCAAATCTTGTGTGCAACAGATTGTAATCAAGAATGATACCAAGGTATCTAAAATAAGACACACAATCTGAGACATAAATTTTAAAAATATTGTGTTTGGTGCTTAATTTAGCAGTAAAATCCAGGAAAATGGGTGGAAATTATTTCAGGTATTCAAAAATGGCGCTGTAAAACCAGAAACAACTAATTAAGAAATAAAAAAATCTATAATTGGGATATTGGGTGGGAAAAATATTAATTGAATATCCATATTCAGATAAAAGCAAAAAATAAAATTAGGGAGTAACTTAATTGAGTTTTATTTAATATTTTATTAAATTGTAAAATGGAAGGAACACAAAAACAGAGTACCAATACACCTGTTGTGCGCTGCGGGTCAAAGAATAGAGTTAGTGCAACCCAAGTGCCTACTCAAGAAGGAGACAGAAGAGGAGAGTTCCATAGTGACGATGCACCAACACAGCTGGTTCAAGGAGCACAAGCTGCTAGGGTGCGGAGCATAAACCCTCGGGTCCTCAAGCTGACCCAGAAGCCCACCAAGGTTGCCTTCACCAAGAAAGTTAGAGACAAGGAGGTAGAACTTACTTCATATGTGTTTGATGTTGTGTACCGGAAAGAGTTGGTCCCGTCAGCCATGCTGGAGAAGGTGAAGCCTGTACTTGATACTAGCTACAAGCCCTACGTCAGTGATGCAATCAGGAGAAAGACAAAGAGCCCAAGTTTTATCAAACCAATGAGGGCCAGTTAGTGCTCAAAAAGGTTGCACCCTTCTACAACAAGGTGCCCATGCCTTGAAATCCTGTCACCAATCAGGATCCCAGTTCATCTGAGCCCACTAAGCCTGCCCAGAAGCACATTCCTGATATCAAGCAGATCATCCTTCTCCGGCTCATGTGGGAATCTGATGACTACAAGGCAGCCACAGCCATTATTGGAGTGGATCTCAAGTACACCAGCAAGACCTTCCACAAATTCATCAATACTGGCTGTGTCCTTGCTGCGGAGAAATCCTTGCGTATTTCTACCATGCTCACCAAGGAGCACAAATGGGCAATCTGCCAGTGGATAACCCAGGACTGCAATCTTTAACTGGCAATATTCAGGCCATGGTCAAATCTACTTTTGGGGTTGAGGCTTCAATTTTCTTTTACTACCATCTGGTGAAGGGAATGCAATTTTCCTGGAAAAAGCTTGGGTTATCTCCCTACAACAGAAACAGCCCAGCCAATGTCAAGACCTGGAAAAAATACACTGAGGCCTACACTGCCCTCAAAGCCAAGAGGACAGTCAAATTCTATTAGATTGATGAATCAGCATTTGCCTTGTCTATGCGGAATGAGTATGGCTATATCCCCAAAGGCTCTAATGACAGGATGGCTCAGTGTGCTGCAGTCTGCGCCACAGCCTACTCAATGGTGGCTCTCCTTGGTCCAAAGGGGGTTTAGCTGTACCAAATGATACTAGGCTCCCATAATAGCCAGACCTTCCTATCATTTCTCCAATTGGTCCAGGAGCACCTGAGGCGCACAAGCTTGGGCTTCACTAACGTCATTGTGTTGGACAATGTTGGTCTCCATAAGGTGGCTGATATTCTTGAGAAATTCCCAATGATTGACACTAGCATTGCAGTGGGCCCCCAGCAATTTGCCACAGCAAATTTGCACCTTCTCTTCCTTCCAGCCTGTTCACCCTTCCTAAATCCCATTGAGGAAGTCTTTGGGTGACTCAAGCAATTCATCAAGCAAGGAACCTGTTATGTTTGGCTCCTGGGGATGACATCCAAGAGGACACAGCAGGAAATCTTTATAACAAAAGATTTGAAGTTTGAAGATAGCCTTGGGTTGGCCTTCAGGGCAAAATTAAGGGCACATACTTTAATTTCCTGGAATACAAGATGTGAAATTCCTTTTGGCAAAAAGGAAAGGAAAAGGCTTGAAGAATATTAAAGCCAACACAAATGTGGATAAACTTGTCTTTATTAGGAGAAATCATTCTACTTAAATAGTATACAAGGGACAGTGATCACTCATTAGATAGACAGAGTGGCCGAGGGGGTCACATTAAGATGAGGTCATACCAGGATCAGACAAGGGAAGGTATGGTATTCCAGAATGGGTGGATATTGGCACAGACCCATTTACAGAAAGCGAGGAATTGCCAAACTTGAAAGCAAAATCAGTCAAATCTTTGCATTTATCATTATTTGAAGGCCATATCAAATAGCATTAATGGCGCAATTTCCAACATCTCCCCCATCAAGATTGGACACAGGAAGTTGATATTTGCAAAGGAATTTGGAATGGACCTGGGCAAAAGGACGTCCAGAGGACAGCAATTTCACAGTATACTCAACACCCTTCTTAAATATGACTTCACAGGGCCCAATCCAGAGGGAATCTAGCTTATGAGCTCTACCACCTGTACAATTCTGGTAGTAGAGAACCAGGTTGCCAACTTGATACTCAGGGAGGGGGGCTCTAGCAGCATTGGACGGGGAGAGCTCCACAGCCTTGACCTTGTAAGCAGTGGAATAAGCTATTGCTTGGATGTTGATGATACAATTGGTTAAGTCTTTAACATGGGCCTCAGGATTTTTAGACGCATCAACTTTGATCAAGGGGGGTCCCAATATTGAGGGGGTGGCGGCTTCACACCCATACAGCATGGCAAAAGGGGACTGATCAGTTACTCGGTGTCTACTGAGTCAATAAGCAAAGAGGGCAGCAGGGAGGAACATATCCCAATTGGCAGTGTCAGAGAGCGTGAGTTTCCTCATTATGAACACCAGGGAGGAATTGGCTTGTTCAACAGTTCTATTAGTTGAAGGTTTATATGGCGCGGAGAAAGATTGGTGGGTACCCATAGATTTGACAATAGATGTGATGAGGCAAGCATTAAAATTGGTGCCATTGTCAGAAAGAAGGACTTGAGGGCAACCATGACGGTAGAAGATATCTTGAAGCAAGAAATTAGCAGTGGTCTTAGCAGTTATATCTTTTGTAGCTCTGGCTTTGACCCATTTGCTAAAATGGTCTATGGCAACTAAGATAAATTGACACCCAGACCTAGACCAAGGAAGAGGCCCAACAGCATCAATGCTCATAGTGTGAAAGGCATGTTTAGGGGGAATGAGCTTGAATTGGTGTTGGGAAGGGCAAGAGCGTTAGAGTTGACACAAATGACAGGAGGCAAGAACATCAGGGATCAGAAGGCGCAATTTCTCCCAGTAGAAGTTCTTGCATAGACAGTCATGGGTTTTGGCTATGACTCCATGTCCAGTGTCAATGTGAGCTTGGAGGATAATGTCTATCCTCATGCTAGGGCAAACGTAGGGTAGATAGGCATTGTTAACTTTTTTGAAGAGCTGCCTATCTCAAATTATAGTGTCCTTGGATAGGGCCTGTAGCGCCAGTCAAATGTCTTCTGGCTTGGTGGTCCAAGAGTCAGGGTACCCTATTAATTTGTATAGGCAATCAGCTTCAGCAGGGTGGATGGCTAGTATTGGCATTCTTGACAAGCCACAGTGTTCTGATTTTGGGCCCCAGGAAGGTGTATCACAGTGAAATTGTATCCTTGCAGGCGCAGAGCTCACCGTGCTAAATGACCTTCAGGTTCCTTTAGTTGTTGCAGCCATTTGAGGGAGGAGTAATCTGTGACCACAGTGAAGTGGGTCCCATAAATGTAGTGCCTGAACTTTTTTACAGCATGCATCACCGCCAGACATTCCTTTTCAGTGACGCTATAGTTCTTCTTGTGTTTATTGAGGACCCGTGAAGAGTAGGCTACAGGTCAATCCACTCATTTGTTGTCAAGCTGGGCTAAGATGGCACTCACAGCTACTCTGCTAGCGTAAGTATACAAGATGAACTCTTTATCATAATCAGGGTAGACCAGGATAGGAGCCTCTTTGATCTTGGCCTTCAACACTTTGAATGCTTGTTTCTGGCTGTCAGTCCACTCAAAGGGGACGTTGCAAAGCAGTTGGATAAGGGGTTTACTCAGTTCAGCAAAATCAGGTATGAACTGTTGGTAGTAGCCCATTATACCAAGGAATACTTGGACCTCTTGAAGATTTGTGGGAGGTAGCATCTTGTCAATGGCTTCCATCTTATTATTCATGGGGCAGATTCCCATTTGAGTGACCTCATGACCTAAGAACTTGAGTTGCTCTTTAAAGAAGGAGTACTTGGAAGGTTTGAGATTCAAGCCAGCTTTGCAGATCTTGATGAAGACAGCCTTGTGGTGTTCCAAATGGTTGGTAAAGGTAGCACTGAATACAGTGATGTCATCAAGGTGCACGAGGACACAAGAGAGCTTTAGATCTTGTAGGATGGAATCCATAGCCTGTTGAAATGTAGCTGGGGCATTGCAGAGTCCTTGGGGCATCCAAGTAGGTTCATAGAGCCCCTCAGAGATAATGAGAGCAGTCTTCTCTTGGTCTTCTGGTGATAAGTCAACTTGTCAGTATCCAGAGGCTAGATCCATGGCTGAGAAAAACTTGGAACCACCCAGCCGTCTAAGAGCATCGTAAATTCTGGGCAAGGGGTATGAGTCTTTCTTAGTGAGAGAGTTCAGGCAGTGATAGTCCATTACAATGTGATGTCCTCCATCCTTCTTCTTGAGGATCAGTAACAGTGAAGCCCAAGGGCTCTGAGAGAGAGCTAGTAGCCCAGCATCTAAGAGCTGCTTAAGCTCCTTAGAAACCTGCGCGTCTTCCACTTGGCTGCAGCAATATGGCTTGGCACAAAAGGGGGAGCATCTCCTGTGTCAATCTGATGGATAACGCCTTTGGCCAGCCCATAATCTGTGCTATCTTTAGCAAAGATGTCTGAGAATTGGTCTAGTAATTCAAGCACCTCTTTCTGTTGTACCAGGGACAACTGAGGGAAGTCTTGGGCAGTGAACAGAGATAGGACTTGAGGCTCGTCTTCAGGTAGGTTAAAGTCTTGAAACGTTCCAAAAGGGTGAAGGGACAAGATGTCAGGGGCATTTAACAACTTTCCATAACCAACAACCTGTCCCCTGGATACGGTCATAGGAAGCGTGGTAAGGTTGGCAACTAGTAATTGAACAGGATCCTTGTGGGAGACGTCCAGAATTCCAGGACAAAGGTAAGGCTTGTTACGCCCCAGCAAAGGAGGGGAGTACAACTCTAAGAAAGTCTGTTCAGATATTTCATATGATATCTAGGAGTCTATGATGGCCTGAGAACCTGGAGGGATGGTGATAGCCACTGGTGCTAGAAGAGGTACCCCTTCTTCCGCAGGGCAGGAAGAAGGAGGGGTGCACATGTTGGAGGAGTGAGTCCTATACTTTAGAGAAAAGATACCTGTGAGGTACTCAAGCACGCAAGTTTTAAGATATTTTCCTGGGAGGTGCAGAGGTTCCTTAAAAATCAAAGGGACCTCATATCCTAAGAGTGAAAGATATCCATCTTGTAAGTTTACAATCCTGTTATACTCTCAAAGGAATTGTGTACCAACCAAAAGATCTTGGCTTTGTTCTCAAAGACTACAGTGGGGAAGCAATGAGGAGTTTCCCAAACCTCATGGGTAGAGAAGAGTAGGCACCAATGGCCTGCGTTTGTGTCATGCCAGCTGTGCCATACAACTGAGTGTAGTTGAGGTCAGGGGCCAGTTTAAGTTTCTTCATTAGTTTTTAAGATATTATGTTGACTGGAAAACCCGTGTCCAGGATGGCTTTGATTTTAACCTTTTGGATTGATACTTCTACGCAGGTTGTATCTTTCCCAAAGGGGGACAAGACAGCCAACACATCCTGCACAGCCTCTAGCTCCTTTTCCCATTTAGCTAACATGCACCTTAAGGCAGTAATCTCCTTATACATAGTCTTCAGTGGGAGAGATACAGTTACATTTTGGAAGAGAGCTTTGGCTAGCTTGGCTGCTTCCTAAGAAGAATCAACCAAGACGGGAGGTCAATGGGCCTGGGCTAGGTAAGGGCAAGCCACCATGGCTTTGGCTTCACTTGAAGGTGCTCAAGAAGTGGTGGTGGTCTTCCCAGAGAAAAGCTTGTACAGGACAGAGACAGTTTCCAAAACAGCCAGAACAGAATAGCTATAACTATCAGATTCTTCACTATCAGGATCTTCAGGGTCTGAATCACTAGAGATATTGTGGAATAGGCAAAGAATAGTTGGGCCAGAGGAAGATGGAGCTTCCTCATCAGAAGGAGGATCAGGGGGAGATTGCTCAGCAGAGAGCGTCTCTGCCTCTAAGCTGACCTCTCTTTTCCCGCCTGTTCCTTGGGGTCACAATCTTCCACTTGAGGATTATTGCAAGTACGCAAGTGGTGCCTTATTTAGCCACAGTTATGACAACCTTGCCTCTTATTCTGTCCACCTGAACCCAGCGTCATAATGCGCGGTGTACAAGAGGTAGTCTCAGCATTACTGGCCTTACTTTTGTGCACTACGGTCCCCTGTGGGTCAAATGCATGTCTTGCAAGAGGGTCTTAATACTCTTCATTGAAGTAAGGGAAGCCTTGTGTGCCTTAAAGTGTAGGCATAGAAGCTGGTTCACTTTCAAAGCATTTGAACAAGCCGTGTAAGCTTCCCAAGGAGTTAACTGTTGACTGGTGATTAACTGTTGACCTTCAATGTAGAAGTAATCCGCAAACTCAGCCAGGGTTCCTTGGGCTTAAAGACAATGTGCATAAATGCATCCTTCTTGAACTCCAAGCTGTGATCTCCTCCAAACTTCTCAATAAGGAGGTGCTTCATGTCCTCCCAAGTGACAATGAAGGGGAGTTTGGGGACCACCACTTCTTGGCATGTGAGATGGAGACAGGTGAGGATATGTTCCTTTTTGAGCTCATCAGTAGCCCTACACATTGCAGTCTTGTAAATTGTTATAAAGGCAGCAATGGTAGAGGTTTTAGGATCAAATATCTGCTTGAAGGTTAGCTTGTAGTTTGGGTCAATGGACAATGAAGAGGACTGACTGTTGTCACCTGGGTTGAGGACGTTAATGTGGGGATTGCCCTCAAACTTGGATTCAGCAGCAGGTTTTCTAGCCCAGAGGAGTCAAAGGCTTTCCTATAGGGTATCCAAGGTAGAGCTGTTATGTCCACTAATATCTCTAGCAGTGGTGGCAGAAACTCCAAATTTGTCAATCTTAATTTGTTGCACTAATAAGGTTCCAGCAATCCTGTTGAGGCAAGTAGTCAGGGAAGTGGTTTGGGCAACCAAGGGGATGACCTGTCCATTCATTGTCTTGGTAAAGCAGGAGAGGTTTTGTACCTCTCTCTCCAATGCATCCTGCCTATCAGCAACATTATTTGTTACTTCTTCTAGATAATCCAGGGCAAGGGCGCAGTTGATCTGGGGTTAGCCTTCCAAACCAGGGCAGCAACCATGATTGCTCTGAGTGGGAGTATTAACAACTTCAATTTTCTCTTCAACTTCAGACTCAGAGGACAAGTCCTCAGGATTAGAGAGTTGTTGTCTTAAGTACTCAATTTCTCCTTGCAAAGTAGCTACTTGGTCAGTGAGAAAAGCAATGTGAGGGTCGGGCATAGGTTTGACTGGAGGGGGGTTCTGAACAGAAGATTGACGCCAAGTGGTAGCCTTGAGCTCGGCTATTGCTTCCCATACCTTGGCTTCAAAGTCAGATGGGACCTCAACAGAAGGAGCTGGAGGAGTCACCTCAATATAAGCTATTCTATCATCCACATAACTTTGCACTAGATATAGAGTGTTGCCTAGTGCAGCCTTATCCAGAGCATACTGATGCTGCAGATGGCGGCCCCAAGTATCAACATGAGTTCCAACCAATTTGAGCTGAGAATTAATATGTTCTAAAAATTGGTTAAGTTTGCTAACCAGAGTCTCAAAGACTTGGTGATGATTTAGCAGAAAGGCCTCAATTTGTCCACAACACGCTGCCTGATGCTCATCTAATTTTCACAGTCAATCCTTGATATATCTAGGGAGAGAGGAGCAAAGGGAGTTCATAGATGAGGTTAGGTACTTCTGGGAGGCCAGCAAGTCACACTGGTTATCCAAAATACACACAAAGAGGCTATGGAACCATTCCTGATATTCCATATTTTGAGCATGGTTGTTTGAGACAGCGGAGGCTACAGCATTTAGAAGCTGGTTCTAGGACCCTAATGCAAGTTGATGGTGAACCAGGGCGGGTTGGATGAACTGGTTGACCAACACGCTAATTGTATCCATGGACTCCATCAGGGCAGGGGGGAGACCAAAGTCCAAGAGGAAGGAGTACAGGTCTTTGGAAGCGTACCTGAGACAGAGACCAGGGATAGTGTGCATTGCCACAGTGCCAGAGTGGAGTAGGAAGCAGGCGGCAGCATGAGCTTGCTTGTAATTGAGAGAGAAAGCTGGAAGGGGGCCCACACGGGCCCGGGGGACAGAACCAATACCATGGAAGTTGAGGGGGCATCAGTGATGTCTTCTTCTAGAGGGGGACTAGAAACTTTAGGTTATTTGGGTACTTCAGAAACAAAGGGAGAAGGACCGGAGAGTGCACGTGGAAACAGGGTAACCAAGGGGCTTGCAGTCCCTGTAGTGAGCACCATTTTGTCATGTTTGGCTCCTGGGGACAACATCCAGGAGGACACGGCGGGAAATCTTTATAACAAAAGATTTGAGGTTTGAAGATAGCCTTGGGTTAGCCTTCAGGGCAAAATTAAGGGTATGTACCTTAATTTCCTGGAATACAAGATGTGAAAGTCCTTTTGGAAGAAAGGACAGGAAAAAGCTTGAAGATTATTAAAGCCAACACAAATATGGATAAACTTGTCTTTATTAGGAGATTTGATTCTACTTAAATAGTAGACAAGGGACAGTGATCACTCATTAGAAAGACAGAGTGGCTGAGGGGGTCACGTTAGGATGAGGTCATACCAGGATCAGAAAAGGGAAGGTATGGTGTTCCAGAATGGGTGGATATTGGCACAGACACATTTACAGAAGATGAGTAATTCCCAAACTCTAAAGCAAAACCAGCCAAATCTTTGCAGCTATCATTATTTGAAGGCCATATCAAAATAGCCTTAATGGCGCAATTTCTGACAAAAACATTTTGAATATGGCTACCCACAATGTACATTGTAGACATGCTTTCAGGGTTATCTTTTGTTTATAATGTAGATAATTTTATCATCTGGTTATATTATGGCTCTTTTTCAATATGATTCTTGAATAATGTTGAAACAGAAGACTTGACCCACCAGCAAGGTTCCAATTTAGCAGGTTTGTGACCCGCAACCCAACTCTCTAGTGACTTGGAGCCAAACTAGGAAATTGACTCAATTTTCCAAATCCAACAACATGAACAAATGATGATCCTTTATGATGGATACCTCAATTTAGCTCTTGACTCATTATAAGGATTAAGCCACCCCCTTCACCATCCAACTGAGTGATCAACACAATCATGTTCCTGTTATCCATGATTCACAATGCCTATATAATACTTGTTTCTCAATAAAGAATATTATCTAGTTTCCAAATACTTTTCCCCTTGTAACTCTGCTAAAACAGCACAGTTACAACAATAATTTGTTCATGAATGTAATAAAGATGCTAGGAGAACCAGACATGGCAAAGTTTAGGACTACATATTCTAATGAACCATAATTAGCTGTGAATGCTGTTTTTAGATGTCTTTGGATTTGATATGAATTTGATGGTATCCTGATGCTAGGTTAATCTTTGTGAATAATTGTGATATTCCTAAGGCATCAAAAAAATCATTAATCAGAGGCAGGAAATATCTGTTCCTAGCTGTAAATTAATTAAGTACTTGATAGCTTGTGAAAAGACATAGTCATCTATTTTTCTATGCTACAAAAACATGACTGCACAAATAGATATTTGAATTATCTTATGTGTACTTTTTCTAATACTTTGTTTTGTAATTCTTCAGTGTGTTGTTCTCTTGTGGCGCTGGGCAATTTATGGAATGGGCTTTAGAAACACTTTCTTTGAGGTCTTTTTGTGTTTAATACCTCCCTCAGGTGATAATCTTGATAACTTCTCCTGAAAGAAAGAAGAAAACTCTTGGACTAATTTTTGATGTACAAGATCTTGTTCTTGCAAGTGTAAAGCCCAGCTGTAAAGACACAGCAAAACTTACCTTCTATAATTAAGGAGGAAAATATATAGCAAGATTGGGTTGAACTTCAATGATATATTAGCTATCAGATATTCAAAGGGTGTTTATTTATAGTATCTCCCACTGTGCAAAGTTTTGCAAGTGGGAGTGAAAGCAGGGAATGGAGAATCTCAAAAGACTGGGTGATGAAGATTGAAATCAGGCATTTGGAATATAGTCAAACCTTTGTTCTTCTACTATCTGGGTCTTGATTATCAATTATTTGTTGTATCCAATGGCTTACTATCATGAGAGGAAATGGGCCTAAGTCTTCCTCAAGGTCTGATTTTAGACTGGTTAGTAAGGTTTGGCAAGAGTCTGGCACAAACCATGTAGTCTGGGTCCTGGATCCCCATTGGTTGGTGCCAGGATTGATGGCCAGGGTTTGGATTTTATTCCTGAATTGTTCAAGGACTGAATTACCTGCTTTTATTTTTATCCCCTAATTCTTGGACTTATCTGACTAGTTTCTCCCAAGGTTTGAATTGGGCATTAATGAACTGGAAGTTCATTAGTTGCAAGATCTTGCATTCCAGTGGGTTTTACGCGAAAGATGGGTTCTTAACAAGTACTTGTTTATTATCAAATGATGCTCTAAATACAAAGAGCTTTAAAATGAGTGGTTGGTTGATCATTTTGCTTTCTTTTTCACTGAGATACACTTGCATGGGTGACATCATTTCATGTAACAGGAGTTCATGCAAGGGGATTGCTTTTGCTCAATTTCACTCTTGAATAGCATTTTTGGCCTGACTTGATTTATTAAGATAAATTGTAGGTGCAGTCAAGAGCTCTTGAATGCGGGTTTGGGCATTGACATCCAATGATTAACAGCTGAGATATAATTACATGAATTACGTCATTCATTCAACCATGACATCATGCTTAATAAAGCAGTGGTATCTCAATCTGGCATTTTGCAATTCTCCCTTTTTGCACTAGACTGTGCTTATTTTTTGCTTTGATCCTCATTCAGAGCTATGTCAGGAGTTATCCTGATAGCAAGGCTTCTGTATTTTTGAAGTGATTAATATCATACTTATGTCAAGTTTGTACTTCTGGGAAGTATAATAAATGAAATAAAGGGGAAGATTAAGAAGGGAATGATGCTTTATTTGATATTAATATAGAATATTATATAGTATCATGACAAGCCACATGTTGTCCATGTACGTCATGGAGATCATGGGGCTTATCTGAGTAATGTTCCTCTTGAGTCATGAGGCTTAATCAAGTTGTGTTCCATTTAGGACCTGTATTGAGTGATCCCCATCATAGATGGTTAACTGATAATGGTGCCACCAGTTTATTGACTGGGCGGTGAACCACTTGGTGAGCCACTCAGTGATTTACTTGGGGTGTTAATCCCCTGAGAGGGAGTAATCAAAGATGTTGTGACACTTACAAGTGTTTAATTTAACCTTGCTAGTGTTGTTTTTCTCCTCTGTTTCTGTGTTCTTTATGAATACATGATCTCTCATAAGAGTGTCAAGATGTGTTGGGTAGACATGGTGGTGTATCTCCTCTTGCTGTATAGGGAAAGTGTAGCTGTCCCAGTCAATATGAGGTTTTGTCTTCCTCATTCAATCTAGGCCTAGTACTATGCTGTATTTAGGTATTGGAATAATAGACTAACAAAGGTAACTTGAATCCTTTTTATCTGGGCCCAGAAGGGCTTTAGGCTCTCTGTAGACTGGTGTCACAGTAGGTTCCATAATGCCAGGTATTGTCTGTCCAAGTAAGAAGGCTCGGAAGGCCGGGAAACCTGTATTGAAATTGACCAAGTTAACAAATTTAAACCAAATAATCAATCAAAAATGGGTCACAGCTGCTCCAGTCTGTCAGCTGAAACCAGATCCCCCTTGCAAACTGACGTTGATAAATCAACGTAATATGAGGGTCACCTGGTATAAGCTCATTAATCAACATGGTCGTCAGAAACTGGTCACGCAAGGCTTTTTGCAACTTGGACTAGATACTTACTTGAAGATGCCAAAGGAATAGGAGATCAAGACTCAGGTGGTATTGCTTAGTCAATTTTTCTGATATATATTGAATAATTTTCCCTGTTTTAACTCAAAGAGTTGAGTCCTCCTAGATTTACTCAATAAAAATCAATTATCCCAAGTTCTAATTTTAAATTTTAAAAATGCATCCTATGATTGGGTTGTTGCGGTATATCCTGTACAATCTGATTCTGAAAAGAATCATTTCAGGAAGATGGGGCCTAGCATCTGGAACTTTGTTGTCGGCGCTGCCAAATGTTAATTTCATGCCAGCCAATTTTGTAGCTCCTCCCCCCATTCTTGAAAATGAAAATTGTGTCACTTCTCAATGCCCATAATTCTATGCTGAAGATGCATTGATTCTTTCCAAGGTCATTTATCTTGGTTTACTCTGGTTAGGACTGATTGCTCTACTTAATCCTGGAGTTACAATTGGAAATTTCACAAAAAAATATCTGAAGCCGCGTGGGTGGTTAATCATCAATTCTATGTGGATTTGGGTGGTAATTCCACATCATTTAGAAACGGCTTCATATTATCCAGCAATTTCTGTCACATTACTCAACTCTTCTACGTCTGAGTTTTTGGAAGCAGTTTGTCATTAATTTGTGTTTCTTTTCTCCTGCTCCATTGAGATATCTGTGTTTACCATGTTTATTTGCATCAATTCATTTCTGAGTTTTCAGTTTGGGCTTTTCTTTAATTTGTGGTTTCCATCTCTGGTTGCAGTTGTAGAGACTGGATCCTCTGTTTCCTATTTCTGTTGTGTCATGTCATTTTGGCGCCCAGATTATTTTCCTGCCCCACCCACTGATGAAATTTTGCGTGAAGTTTTGTCAGCATTATCATTTTATTCCAGCTCTAGCCTTAATCACAAATCCCAAGTTTACCATGTGATGATGAAGGTTTCTGAATATGCTCAAGAATGGTTGTTGTCCGCAGTGGAGCGCAATCCATGTGTTTTAACTGAGAGTGCATCTCTATACCCTTTGTTAAAAAAAATTTGTGTGTATCTATTGAGGAGCTCAAAGTATATTGTAAGCTGTACACCTTCCATCAGGATACAACTCTGCTTTCAGTATTCCTTCCTCAGTTTCTTACCTACTGCCGTACAATTGATGTTCCTGAGGTGAATAAACTCTCAGCGTTGTGGTTAGCAGTTGACCAGACTGCCCAGGATTTGGTAGTTTGGGATTCCCTGTTAACCACAACTGAGACCCTGGTAAGCCAAATTCTTTCTCTGGTCTCAAATCTGTCTACTTCCAAACAAGGTATATTGGTAATTGAGGATAAACCTGCTGTGTGCTCTTAGTTTTCTGGTCCTTGCTCTGCGGTAGTCCCTTCCAACCAAAGCCAATATTGTTCTCCCCCTAGCTTGTCTCAGCTACAATTGGTGGTGGTGAAAAAACCCGGTGATGTAAAGTAGGCCCCCATAGTGTCCGTTCCTGATAGTTCCTTGGCAATGCTTCAGCACTTTGTACCTGCAAAATCTTCCGTTATTACGTCCAAAGAGTCGCCCCTTGTTCCCATTGATTGTGATAACCCCGATCTTTCAGCTGCTGTCTAAGAAATGATTGAGTGTTACTTCCAGGAGCATCCTGCCTCCTTAGCTGCCGTCTGTACTGCCAATGAAAAACAAGACCCTGCCAAGATTGCTACCTTTGCTGCAAATAAATTCACTTCTGGTTACTTCTTGTTTTATGGTAGCATCAATAATGGTCAAACTATCTATTGGCCAGCCATCTTGTTAGATACAGGTGCTTCCAAAAATTTCATGAGCGTGAAGACTGCTGACTTGCTACAACTCAAGTACCACCTGGGAATGCTTGTTAGGGGTGGAAATTGTCAAATGTTTCCCTCTTTCCAGCTGAAGAAGCCAGTTACTTTTGTAGTTGCAGGTCAGTTTTTTACTGCAAGGTTTTCCGTTTGCCCTACCTGTATGTATTCTATCATTTTGGGAGTGAGTTGGTGGAGAGATCATAATGTATCAACCTTACTGGAGAAAAATGAGCTACAGGTGGAACACTCCTTGGGTATAACTATTTGTATTCCGCTGTTGGATATGTCTGAATTGAAGCAATCATCACAGACCATACAAATGTTTCTTGTCCCTTTTCCTGTAAGTTTGGATTTACCGGCATGCTTGCAACCCTGGTCCGTGGCATTTGATGCCACCTGAGGCAAGGTCCTTCCCAAGAACACTCAGTTTGACTTTAACTTTAAGGTCACTGTTGATCTGATCAGAATTGTGTCTCCTATTTACCCTTTAACCTTGAAGGAAGATGCATGTTTGGAAGAGTGAACTCGTGACATGTTGGCAAAAGGCTACATTTTTAAGAAGGCTTTGTCAATCTGCTATCTGTTATTGTTTGTTCAGAAGTCTGATGGGTCCCTTTGTCCTTGTGTTGACTAAGGGAATTTTAATAACATTACAATTCCAGATCCTTATTCTTTACCTCTTGAAGCACAGATTTATAGGTGCGTTGAGAAGGCCAAGGTATTCTCAAAACTTGATCTGTTGAATGCTTTCAATCAAATCAGGATTGCAGAAGAAATGGAATGGTTAAAAGCATTCAGAACTAAGAAGGGTATCTTCCAGTTCTGTGTAATGCCTTTTGGATTGAAGAATGCTCCAGCTTGCTTTCAGCAGTTAATTGATTCAGTCCTGGGAGATCTCCTAGGTGTTTGTGCCATTGCATATATGGATGACATCTTGGTGTTTTCTCCAGATGAAGAGTCCCATAAGGCCCACTTGTCAGCAGTTGTAGAGCGCATTCTCCAAGCAAACTTGATCATCAAAAGGATTAAGTGTGAATTCTTTAAATGTAAGGTTACCTTTCTGGGTAATATTATCTTTGAGGATGGTCACACCATTGCCCCTGACAAGGAAGCTGTGGTTCAAGAGTATGCTATGCCGGTGACAGTATCCCAACTTCATAGTTTCTTGAGTACATGTACGTTCTTGAAAAAATTCACCCCCCACTTGTCTGAGGTGGCCGCCCCTTTATATTTGGCTAGTGGAAAGACAACTTTAGTCTGGACGCCTGAGTATGCAAGTGCCTTCTCAGCAGTCAAGGCTCTTTTTTTGTCCCCCCCAGTGTTAAGAGATGTGGATCCTGAGCTTCCTTTTGTGGTTTCTACCAATGCATCTAAATATGTTGTTGCTGGTGTGCTGTTGCAGACGGCTAGTGACAGGATTGAGAGACCTGTAGGGTATTTCTCCCGGAAAATGGAGGCTTGAGAATGCAACTACATGATTTACGACAAGGAATTGTTAGCTGTTGTGGAATCATTAAAGCATTGGAATCACCATCTCATGTTGGAACATCATCCATTTGTAGTAAGAACTGACCACAAAGCTCTTCTATATTATCAACAACCCAGAGTTTTGTCAGGTTGCCAATCCAGATGGCATGGTGATCTTACGAGATACAAGTTCTGCTACAAGTTTATTAAGGGATCTGACAATCACTTGGCTGATGCTCTAAGCAGGAATCCTTCCCATCTCCCAGATGCTAGTATGGATGCCAAGTTTAACACACATACTATGATTCCAGACAAGGCTGTAGTGCCTTTTATATTACCTCTGCCGGCTACGTTGGCCACCATGTCCTTAGCTGAGGGCACAGACCTGGACTTGTATTCCAAAGTTAAGTTTCTGCAACCTTTGTCCAAAGGTTATGATAGGCTATTGGAGCTAGAATGTGCAAACCCAGTAGGTCAGCCTCAGGGTTATCATAAGATTGGTCCAGTCCTATACCATCAAGGTTGCTTGTGGGTTCCTGAGGGCACTATTTGGGATGAAATCATGGAGGCTAATCATACCTGTCCAACGGATGGTCATCCAGGGAAAAACAAAACAGTGGAACTTATCCGCCGCCAGTTTTCCTGAAAAGGTTTGACTGTGCAGGTAGCCGCTTTTGTTCAAGATTGCCTGGTATGTGTTTGATCCAAGGCCAGTTGGAATAAGACTACTGGTTTACTGGTTCCACTTCAGCCTGCTGCGAGTCCCTGGACGTCTGTGTTGGTGGATTTCATCAGTGAGCTTCCCAATTCCAATGGGTTTAACGCAATCATGGTAGTAGTTGATTATTTCACAAAGATGGCACACTTTGTACCTTGCTCAACCATGATTACTTCAGTGGAAACCACTAGGTTATTTGTGAACAGAATCTTCTCTCTACATGACATTCCAATGGAGATTGTAAGTGACTGTGGTCCTCAATTTATTGCTCAGTTCTGGGAAGCTTTTACTGGAATCCTTGGTATCAAATTGTGCTGCTCTACTGCTTTCCACCCCCAATCCAATGGACAAACAGAGAGGGTAAACCAAAGTTTGGAGGTCTATCTATGTTGCTACACCAATGCGTGACAAGATGACTGGTGTGATAATCTACCCATGGCAGAGTTCACATATAATAACGCCCTGCACATGTCAACTCAAGCATCGCCATTTTATGCCAATGTGGGTTACAATCCTTCTTCCAACATGGGTCCTCATTTGGTTAGCAACGTGGAAGCTGCAACTGATCAAGCTGCTGCATTGAAGCAGGTCCATCAGGAGCTCCAAGTTACTCTTGCCACTGCTGTGACAACTTACAAGGAATACACAGATTGCAAGCGCCAGGAAGGTCCAACTTACAGGCCAGGTGATCTAGTCATGGTTGATGCTTGCAATATGAAACTTAAGGTTCCCTGTCGCAAATTAGGTCCCAAGCAATTTGGTCCCTTCAAGGTAGAGCGTCAGATTGGTCCCTCTGCCTATTGGCTGGATTTACCTCCTTTTTTCAAGATTTTTCACACCTTCCATGAATGTCTTCTTACTCCCTTCAAAGGAACAGAGACCCCCTCTTCCCAACCTATTCTTGTGGAAGGAGAACCTGAGTATGAGTTAAATTGTATTCTGGCTTCCTGCAAAAATTGCCGCTGTTTGGAATATTTGGTATCTTGGAAAGGTTATCCTAATTCTGAAAACTCTTGGGTTCCCCACTACAATTGTTCAAATTCCTCTGATCTGATCCACAAGTTCTATAAGCGCAATCCCACTGCTATTGGTCACCCTGAACTTACCCTAGCCACAATGAAACTCCCACCTGCCCATAAGAATTTCTCTTTATCCCATCGCCCATATGGTGGTATTGTGCCCAGGGCTAAAGCGGAGGGTAATGTCACGGTAGGTTCCATAATGCCGGGTATTGTCCATCCAAGTAAGAAGGCTTGGAAGGCCGGGAAACCTGTATCAAAACTGACCAAGTTAACAGATTTAAACCAAACAGTCGATCAAAAATGGGTCACAGCTGCTCCAGTCTGTCAGCTGAAACCAGCTCCCCCTTGCAAACTGACGTTGATAAATCAACGTAATATGAGGGTCACCCAGTATAAGCTCATTAATCAGCATGGTTGTCAGAAACTGGTCACACAAGGGTTCTTTGCAACCTGGACTAGATACTTACTTGAAGATGCCAAAGGAATAGGAGATCAAGACTCAGGTGGTATTGCTTAGTCAATTTTTTGGATATATATTGAATAATTTTCCCTGTTTCAACTCAAAGAGTTGATTTCTCCTAAATTTACTCAATAAAAATCAATTATCCCAAGTTCTAATTTTAAATTTTAAAAATGCATCCTGTGATTGGGTTGTTGCGGTATATCCTGTACAATCTGATTCTGAAAAGAATCATTTCAGGAAGATGGGGCCCAGCATCTTAGAACTTTGTTGTTGGCGCCGCCAAATGTTAATTTCATGCCAGCCAATTTTGTAGCTCCTCCCCCCATTCTTGAAAATGAAAATTGTGTCACTTCTCAATGCCCATAATTCTACGCTGAAGATGCATTGATTCTTTCCCAGGTCATTTATCTTGGTTTACTCTGGTTAGGACTGATTGTTCTACTTAATCCTGGAGTTACAATTGGAAATTTTACAAAAAATATCTAAAGCCGCGTGGGTGGTTAATCATCAATTCTATGTGGATTTGGGTGGTAATTCCCCATCATTTAGAAACAGCTTCATATTATCCAGCAATTTCCGTCACAGCTGGGGTACCCCTGTTGTCTACCATGATTACACTCTTTATGTTGATTTTGGATTTAGGTAGCTTCATGAGGTTGGAAACTTTCTTGTAAATAAGGAATTGGTATTCTCCAGTGATGAATAGTTCTGTGCCTTGATATCTGCAAAAACAGAAATAATAAGTGAGAAGTTTATTTTAAGTTTGAGTGGAAAAAAGTATAGAATTGCTGAAGAGTACTTGAATCATGTAATTTAATTCACATTGTTGTCACTGTAAAAGTCTTATGATGTGAGAGAGGACAGCTTGCCTAAGTGTTTCCTTGACTTTCTCTCTCTTCAGGGGTGGTGTCAGTACTCATCTGATTTTTCTGAATGTTACAGCTTCTGCTTTGAGAATTATAATTATTGGCCCAATTAGCCTGCTTATTAGGACAGGAGTCTTTTCTGGTTGAGAGGCTCTCATTTCACCTATCAGTCACGCACAGGCTATCAGATTTTGTGATAAAAATTGTTGGGTAATATGAAGAGGTCTTCTAGTGGTGTGGAATAACAACCTAAATCCATAAGAGGTTGATAATTAACCACCACTGAAGCTTCAAATACTGTTTAGGGAAATTTTCAAAAGATACACTAGGATTTAACAAGATAATTAAACCCAACCAAAGGATTTCCAGATAGATAGCCTGCAACAAGATTAGAGAGTCCTCAGAATAAAACTCTGGACATCAAGAAGTAAACATAGTCTCAGTTTCAGATTCTGAGTTGAAAACTCCAAGATTAGCAAGCATTGATGTAACATTTGGAGACATAGATGGCGTGAAACATAAAGCAGAAACCCATCTTCCAGTTACAATTTAATAGAGAATCAAGCTGTAAGGGATATAGCAGAGCAGGACCACTACAGGATGTATTTTAAAGAGCTGTTAAACAGGATATAATTAAATTCTATTGAGTATAAATTTTTTAAGGAGGACTCAACTCTTAAGAGTTGAACAGTGAAAGTTCTCCAATATGTACCAAAATTATTGACTAAGCAATACTTCTGAATCCATGTCTCTGATTTCTTCTCATTCCAGGAGTATCTTGTCCAGAACGCAAAAACCTCTTGTTTGATTAATTTTTGATGATCATTATGATAAAATAGATTGTATTGGGTGACTCTTAGATTATGTCTATTTATCAGTGTCAATCTTTCTTGGGTAATTGTATTTTGCTGACAAAATGGAGCGGCAGCAACCCATTTTCAATAAACAGTTTGATCTAGATCTGTTAACTTGATTAACTTGGTTAACTGTTTCCCCAATTTATTGGCTTTCCAGTTAATAAAAATAATACCTGTCATGATGAAAACTACTGTGACAGATTTTTGAGTAGCCTGTTTTTCTTCTGAGAATACTTCTTGGAGATTGTTGCATCTGCTCATGCCAAACTGATGTATGATGTGTGTTGGGAGCCAGTTGTAAAAGCCCAGACATGAGCCAGGTTCACCAAAGTCAATGTTGTTGGGAGGCTTGGTCACAAATGTCTTCATATGCTGCAATATATTATTTAATAGTTCAGGTCATATTCTAGGTTCTTAGCCCTATTATTATTACAGTAGTTTCAAACCTGTTGAGATAAATCATTATGAGTCAGTTTAGAACGCATGGACTCAGTCTAAAAAAGAAATCAAAAATTAAGGAATTTATATTAAATTATAATATATTTGTATCCACTTTGATTTTGTTTTTAGAGTGAGTTCATGCGTTCTAAACTGACTCATAATGATTTATCTCAACAGGTTTGAAAACTACTGTATCACATCAGAGTTTTTGATGGTAAACTTTTCAAGAAAGACCTTCTTAAATGCTTTTCATCCTTCATTATGATTGGAGTTTCTTTTAAACCAGCTGCTCAAAAATTAGAAGGCTGCCTCTGTTATATGTAGGGAAATATTGCTTGCCCAGAGACTTCAAAAGTAGCCAGCTTATGTAAACTTGTTCTTGGTGCTTTGGGTCCAGAGTTTAGTATTTTCTTGATGTAGCCCTGCAAGCGTCCTAACCTTCATCACACAGAGGTGCTGGAACACAATGTTAGGTATTTTAGGAAATATTGAGTTGAGGTGTTTTTAGGGCTCCTTAGGTGCTAATAAACCTGTACTTTTTGCTGAGTACAAGCATACTGTTGAAGACAGTGTATCCGTAAGAATGTCCTGACCTTTTTTATATCTTTTCCAGTCAACAGAAAAGGCTGTTTGCTGGATCCTTCTCTTTGTATGGATTTTTTCTTTGGACTGTGTAGGTGAGTATATTCTATCTGTTTCTACCACTGTTGTGTATATAATTTATGAAAGTATATAGAAAAAAAATAAAGCAGAAAATTAAGACAACAATGGTACTTTATTTGATATAAAAAAGTCTGTAATGCCTAAGGAGTGTGAGCACTATCTGGATCAGGTAAGAAAGCAATTTAGATATTTGAAACCCAGTCAGAAATTTCATAATAAGGCCCATTGCCATAACCCATCTCAACACCTTGGTGTTAGTGTTAGTGTTGTATCACCTCAAGCTATCAGCAAAGTATGTCATGATGCAATATATTGATGTGTATATTTTCAGGACAGATGTGAAGCAAGAATACACCAGTGAGGACCAAGGAATGAAGTAAAAACAGTCTAGTTATGCTAGCTCTTGATTGTACATTACTTTGGCTCTTTCTGGTTCTGGACTAAGCTTGCTGTAAAACTGCTTGTTACTCCCAATCCCAAGGCAGGCTATTAAGACGTCTGTAAAGATAAGTTTTTTCATCTTCTTCATGGAAAGATGTATCTGGCTTAAAAGTTTTTCTTGTACAGAGAGACCAAAGGCTGCTTAACTTGATAATTTTAAGAGGGTATTCACTCAATAACAGCACAAAATATCATCATGAGGCTCATTATATTTTATACATGTTCAACAAAAGACGTGTGAAGGCAAAATCTTTGGACTGGGCCTCCCTAAAGTCTAAGAAAGTCTTGAGTATTGCTCTTCAAATGCTGAGTATTTGATTGGTGTGATGTAAGATTAGAACCCCTCTCATTACATTATGTTATTAAAAAGATTGAAAATCTGAAACTAGGCTGCCTGGCTTAAGGTCTTTTCATCTTGCTTTATTATTTTTGAAGCTCTGATTGGATGATGGGAGGCTTTGAAGCTCTTGTGTTTGCTTTCTGAGCCATGGGGTTTGGTTATTAATTAATGCATGCTTTTCTGAAAGTGTTTCTGTATTAAATTTTGGTTTTGAACTTTATGGAAGAAGTTGATTTGAGAAATGCTTGGCCTCAGATGTCTGGGGCCCAGCAAAAGCAGGTGAGACTTGGATAACTGGGTTGAGAAGAAGTGCAGGTGGCTGGCTGAAGATAACTGGGTGAGCAAGAGCACAAGTGTCAGTGTGAGAGAGGGGGGCTAAAATAAATAAGTCTGCCTTCAATCCTGAAGAAAAGGCTCATCAGGATGCCACCCAGTACAACACTGGGATGACCTCTCAAACAGAAGTTCATAAGGACAAGGAGAAGGTTACTGGAAAGAAATGAGTGTTGGCAGCCATCAGGAGCATGCCCAATAGCAGCCAAGGTGTGCAAATAGAAGACAATTCAGACAGCAGTGCAGAGTTTTCAATGATGGGGCCAACAATAGGATCTTTAGGCAAGGGAGGCAATGACACTAGGCCAGGAGAATAGATGATTATCTTCTGGGTCAGGGAAAAGCTTTTATTTTAGGGATAAGCTGCTGGATAATAGCACTGCCTAAAGCTAGCATGCTACAAGCCTTGCTAGAAAGTTTGCTCATAAAATATAGGATACAAGAATAATTTTTCCTAACAGAGGCTACTGAAGCAGTGAGGCAATGTGTTACGGTAGAATGCCAAATGATAGGGATAACACAACCCCAAAAGACTAAAAACTGACACTGAAATGCTGCCAAATTTTTGAAGCTGTTAGACAATTTAAAAATTATCATAGACAAAAAATGGGTTCAAGCTGGGCCTGCTCAGATTTTCCTCAAAATTCTGGACATTTTTCTTTTTATGCCAGCTAACTACAATAAATTAGCTATGCGCTATTTATTGCCAAAAGAGCATGGTGCTTGACCTGCTGGTTGCCAGAATTCTTTGGATTATGATGTCATTCAGTCAAGTCACAACATCAAATAATTAACTGAAAAAATATTTGCACCAACCAATCATAAGCTGCAAACTCTTCATCCTCCTAACCCAAATTCTCTTAAAACTCTCCCAACTTCCACACTATAAACTTGTTTCTAGATATTTTACTCACCCTGGAAAATAAAAAATTTCTTGATAAATGCTTGAACATTTGGGCCTTCTGGGCTCTTTGTTTGATAATTTTGCCTCTGCAGCAGTTCAGTTAGCTACAGAATCCCTGGCTGTTTCCTGGCCAGCTTTTTATATTCTCTCTGCTTCAAATGATTATTCTGATTTTCTTCTTAAAATAATTTCACTGGCTTTGATTTTGACCTCCATCTTCTGCTATAACTCTCAAGGTTCTTAGATGCTTGCTCTGCATTCCCAATTTGGCTTGTTGCGCCTCAAGCAGCTCACAATTTTCTTGCTGTATCTTCATTGCCTCTCCTTGAATAGCGCTGGCCACCACTTGACCTTAACACAATGACCCTTGTCAGGGGAGGCAGCACGCAGAAGAAACCGAACCAGCAGCACCAAAAACACCACAAGCTTGATAAAGAAAATCATCATGGCTGTCTTTATCTCAGAAAAATAAGCATCCCAAGAAATGACAAGAGAACTATGACTTATGTGAGGGGTCACAAGAGGGTACCTCAGGGCAAAAACGGGAGCCTGAGTGGAAACCAGACGGTGAGAGGCAAGGAGACCACGTAGAAGTAATTGATGCTTAAAGGAATGGACTTCAAACCGGAGTTCTCTTTTAACTTAAATCAATTCAACTTAAAGTAAGGATATATATTGAATTTATTAATCAAATCAGTTTAATCCTGTTTTTTGAAAGCGTGAAAAAGATGCCTGAGTTTGAACCCGGTTGATGAAGCGTACAAGATAAATCTAAGCATCTGGGGTGAGAGTTGATCTAAGAGGGTAGTCCCAAGAAGCCCAGAAGAGGGGATATCAAGGCAAGGCAAAGTCAAAAATAAACTGTACTAATTATTTTAAATCACTATAGGTCCTCAAGGTTTTAACTTGGGAGCAATAATAGAAGCTTAAAGTTTTGATTTGAAAAATAGATGAGCAGGGATCCCTAGAGGACCTGCCTGAATTTTAAGAGGGCTTGGAGGCTTTGGGGCCACCAGGAGCAGGGGTGCCTCCTGGCTGGTTGGGAGAGAATTTTTGCTTCCCAGGACCAGAGGGTTGGAGGGTTTGACATTAATATCTTCTACCAGATCTGATTGGCTGAGGAGTATGAATGGAGTAGGGCAGCTTGAATCTAGGGATTCAGGGCAGGAGGATTTTTTTGATTTGGCACATTCTGATTAGTTGCTGCGCATTTGTTTTAAGTGGAGGCAGAGCCAAGCCAACAAATAATCCAAATTGATTAGGGGCTCTTCCCAAGTTGGGCACACAGATTGGGTACTGACAGGCACAGTCTGGGAGGAATATGCCAGGACAAATCTCTCATCAATTGTGTGCACTAAATCTCCCAGTGAATTTAGAGGTTTGGTGGGGGTTTGAGAGGATTTCTTAGTTCTTTGGGGGGAATATCCCTATCTGAGGCCAAAGAGGAAGTAACTTTACAGCCAGGACTGGTAGCTGGATGGGCTGGCAGCAGAATGGCTTAGAGTTGGATCAGGTGAAATCCAATCCATTGTCAAATTCAACTACGGATTTCAAAATGAGCTTGCTGCCAATCTGAGGGCTGTTTTGAGTGAAGTCTTCTATCTGGGAAAACTGCTGCGTGTAAACAGTCCCTTTTGGTGTCAATTTAGATGTTTTTCTCTGTGTTGGTAGTGTTTTTTTGCTGTTTCAGGGGTGATCGCATTTGGCACCTTAAAAGCAATTTGATTTACACCTTTGATGCCAGAAGTATTCTTGACCAGGTTGGTATACGGTACAGTAGTTTCAGAGCCATGGCAATAAGCAAAAACAAGCCAGATTTGAACAGGATAAAGCCCCATGGATTTATATTGATCGACGATAGGTTTGGGTCCGCTATTATTCCGTTTGAATCGGAGCCGGTTCTGCTTGGCGCCACAGCTGTGAAAGCTACTGTACCGTGACAAAGATTGTATAATATTTACCCAACCAATGGGCTATTTAAAGGGATTAAAAATCTGGGAATGCAAGTGAGCTTGTGGCATTAGGTTGATCATCTAATTTAATTAAGCCAATGTAGTGGACATGGGGTGTTAGAGGAAAAAGTAGATATTTTCAAGGGGAGAATGATACCAAATCACACGCAGAATGGAGAAGTCCAATGTATCTTATTGGAAAACTTCAGAGCTAAACGTAAGAAAGGCTTGCATTTATACAGCTGTATCGAAAATTAAAATATAATTAGTGTTTAAAAATATTGCTTTCTGTGGCACTTGTAAAACCAGCAACTGAAAGAAAACTGCAATGACAATTGAAGTTCTAGATATATTTAATTAAAGCATTTTTAATTAATACTTGGCGGTGGCAACCGACGAGCGCTTGGAAGTTTGGTGCTAGAATATTAGTAGAATTCAATCTCAATATTACCTTGCTGATTCGTGTGATAGATTCAGCGTTGACGTTATCCTTGGTTCTAGCTTCTATTGGGAGATATGCCCGACGAGCAGAGCCAGTGTAGATCTGGCGGGGGCGCCAGATCTTGCCGCCTGGGGTGGAATGTGCCTCTTTCCAATGAGCTAACCAGCCAGCCACACGGGGAATGGCAAAGAGAACTGGGAAAAAATCAGTGGGGAACCCCATGGCCTTGTAGATAAGGCCAGAGTAGAAGTCCACGTTGGGGTAGAGTTTGCGTTCAACAAAGTAGCTGTCCCTACGCGCGGCATCCTCCAACGCCACAGCGACATCAATAAGAGATTCGCGCCCGCAAACCTCAAAGACCTGACGGTTAGATAGGCATGGGGCATGGGTTTACCTCATAAGCTGTACGACGGATAATGGCGGCACGAGGGTCGTGGTTCTTGTAAATCCGATGTCCAAAGCCCATCAATTTCTTTTCGCGGGTCTTGACCTTGGCTAGGAATTTGGGAATGTTTTCTACTGTGCCAATGTCTTCGAGCATGCGAAGCACAGCCTACAGGGTTAGGAAGGAAAGGGGAACTGTGTACCTCATTGGCTCCGCCATGGAGAGGGCCATACAAGGCTGCCGCTGCACCAGCAATAGCACTACATGTCAGCCACGTCTAAAGATAAGGATACCTGTAAGGATCTACACGACTGGACCCAATGTGGCGCATGGCAGCAGTCGAGCAATTAAGCTCATGATCAGCCTACACGTAAGCACGAGATTTATAAATGCACTTACGTGGAGAATAAAGAGGATATCTAACGCCCGTGCCAGCTTGGGGTTGGGTTGGTAGCTATGTTCTGACAGACGATCAAGCATGTACAAGAAGTTTCCGGTGTAGGAGAGGTGGCTTTGGGGGTTGTTGATGGGTCTGCCGTTAGCATTGGGCTGCAACAACATTTACCTTCCGATTCTGTTGCGATAAGAGAGGGCAGCGAGGGTGGGCATCTTGCCAAGGATCCGGATGATCTGCTTGTCCATATTTCCCTTGTTGTCATACAAGTCTGTTCCCTGGCGACGTTTAGGATGGAGATATTAGGTAAGTTTACCTGCAGGGAGGGATTGGCATCAGGAGTGAAGGTGGAGAGGGCAGATACACCACTGTTTAAAATAAGAAAATATTGAATAATCAATTTACCTAATAAACATGCCCATAGGATGGGCATCATAATTGAATGCACTCATGAGATCAGTCAGACTGCGGTGCAAGAAAGTATGGTTCATAACCTCCGAGTTGAACTCGGCAAACTGTTCCTATTGGGGTTATTAACTTGAAGAACCTAGACTCACCTTGGTTGGCAAATCGCCGTACAGGAGCAAGTAAGAGACCTCCAGGAAGCTGGACTTTTCTGCAAGTTCCTCGATGGGATATCCTCGGTAGTGAAGGATCCCCTCATCACCATCGATGAAGGTGATCTTGGACTGAGCAACAGCAGTGTTCATGAACCCAGGATCATAGACCCTTGAAAATTTAATTTAAACTTCAACGCCTTACATGAGACCAGAATCATTGGAAGAAGCTTTCATAGCTTTGAAAGAGGAGGCTTTAATGGTTTCCTTGTGAATGGGAACTTCATAAACCTTATTGGTGCGGTTATCAAGGATAGTTAAGGTGTTGGGATCCTTGCTATAAAAATTAAGAACCATACAATTATAGATTTTACCTCCCCTTGACGACATGGAAGTTGGTGCTAGTGGCATCGGAATCGGGTGCTGGGACAACCCAGTCCTTACCAGAATTCTCATCGGTAATCTTAATATTCCTAGTTAATTTAGTTAAAGAAGAAATAGGGGTTAATCAGTAGGTATTACCCTAAAGCCTGCTCGGAGGGCTTGAGATGGTTATGGATCTTTTGAAGTCGCAGCTGTGCTTCACTTAACATTTTGACTGGAGATGACTTTAGAAGAGAACTCAAATATAGCCTTCAAAGCTCAAGAAGCTAGTCACCAATGAAGACGAAGATACCACTTTAAACCCTCGAATTTAAGTTATCAGCGATAGAGTCCAGCTATCAGTCCACTATCACTATAATCATCCAACAGGTGACTTCTTTATTACCACATTAACCATTTGATAGTGACTTGTCAACTAAAGATATCCAACGGGATGATTGGCTGGAACACAATCCGAACAAAGATAGCTTCCGACCACTGATTATATATTGTGATATTTAAGCAAATCACCTTTAAAGATACCTTATCAACATTACAAGCCAACCCAAACTTCTTTTTCATCCATCCCTTGCTTGATTGGTGGAAGAATTATATCAGCAAAAAGAACCTTCTTTCATCAGTTTACAACCGCTCATCAATGATTTGAGACGACAAAAGTATAGGTTGGCCGAAAGAAGTTCAAACTACCCCTTGCATCGACCTATTTAACTCTGAATCGAGGCTGAGCCTGGCGTAGATTCAATAAATGTAAATCTGCATATCATCTTACACTCACATCTCTAACCGAGACATTATGAGCCCCTGGACTATAATAAATTATATACCAAAATATGCTTTTAAAGGGTTGAGTTTGCAATTGTAGGTAGGTGTCAAACCCATCCCTAATTTTTTATTTTGGACATTCCTCAGCTTAGACCATCCCTGCCTAAACCCTGCAGATAAATGGCTTAGCTGAGCCAAGACTCCCATCCCATCAGATATACAGTAACCTCCTTAAGTGATAGGACATCGGCACTATTTAAGACGA
Source organism: Entomophthora muscae (assembly GCA_014839935.2). Lineage (NCBI taxonomy): Eukaryota > Fungi > Entomophthoromycota > Entomophthoromycetes > Entomophthorales > Entomophthoraceae > Entomophthora > Entomophthora muscae. The sequence continues at coordinate 297,326 of QTSX02005698.1, forward strand.
TGCAAGATTTTACAAACAAGAATGAGCCAGATTCGCATGAAAACTTGGACCACAAAACTTTACACAGGGCTTTAAAAATAAATTAAAAAATAAACAAAAAATATATATACATATTAACATATTTAGATCACTTACAGCATTGAATATCTCAAGCACTTAGTACTTGGTTGGCCCCTTATCTGGCTTTGATAGCTGCAGCAAGCCTACTGGGCACTGAGTGGACAAGGTCCTTGAGAGTTTCATAGGGATCACCCCCCATGCCTTTGCCACCCCAAACTTTAGATCCACTATGGGTTGTCTGGAGCCTTGTTGCAAATCCAGCCCAATAGCATCCCCAATAGGTCCAACCACATTTAAGTCTGGGCTTCAAGGAGGCCAATACAAACATACAACCTGGTTAGAATTCAAGTATCCCTGGACAATGTTAGCTCTGCAGACAGCAGTGCTATCTTGCATGAAGATACAGTTGGCTGAATCTTGCAGACCCCTCATAAGATGACAGAGATTTTAACCAAGGACCCTTCTGTAGACAACAGCATGCATCTTCACAGTGAGCGGCTGGATCTCTCATCTTGTATTGGCTGTAAAACAGCCCCAAAACATGGCATCCACATGCTTATTTTTAACAGTATCTTTTAAACATCAGGGGTTCAGGAATATTTCTAACATTAGCTCAAAAATAAATGTCCCTACAATATAGCCAAAATTAGGGGTCTCTAAATACAAGCAGCAGCTCCCCTTATTGGGAAAACTGCTGCAAGAAAATCTGAGATCCAGAATTTAGATCAAGATTGAGCTGCAAAATCCAAACCCTGCCCAGGGTCCACAGCCCAACCAGCAGTGCCCAGGGCAACCCTGAGACTCTTGGATCTGAAAGCTGCCCAGATCAGAGGCATCAGAAAATTTTAAATTCAGATCCCAATCCTGAACCCTCAAACGCTGGGCCATTTTGGCAACCAGCCAACCCCAGTCCCCAGTGCAAAGGTTTGACCAACCTGGGACCTAAAAGTATGATAGGTTTTGGGGGTTCAGATCCCCCAGCTGGATTTGGGTGCATCAAGAGAGCCTATTCTAACCAGGATGATGTGACTTGGCCACCAGCCAAGCATTTGGGCTAGGTCAATTCCAGAGCTGACCTAGAAAGAGAATCTGTCCTAAATCTAAACTGTTAGAGGCCTCAGCTCATTGTTTTGGATTGCTTCTGCCCCCAGCAAGATTACTGTACAATAAACTTGACCTCTTGGTGGTAGGTTGTGCTATTGCTGGGAGAATTTTCTTCTTTGTTTATCACATAGATCTGGTTATATTTTCCAGATAAAAGTAAACTAGTTAGAAACTACACCACAACCAAATTCTCTTCCCCAGAAATAATATGGATCAACCTATCTTCTTGCTATGCTCACAGCATGCCTAGGGTTCAGGACCCAACCATCAATCACTGCCTACACAGGGTTCTAATCAGGAGACACAAACAACTGATACTTTAAGAGTCACTGCAGCTAAACTCTTCAAATGGCACTGTCTGGCCTTCCCTGATGTCTCCTTGACCCACTACTTCCTTGGCTATATACACTGACGTTCATTATATCCTAAAGTGCTTCACCAGGAATTTTGGCCAGTTCAACGACCATGCAAAGTTTTTATGTTGGCTGATGGCAGTGCATCATATTGTCATCACTTTAGCAGGGTTCCAGTCTGTCAACCTGCCCTCTTACCTTTTCAGAGAAATCTCACATTCCCCTGGGTATTACACAGTGCTTGAGAAATTCTCCTAGTCTGCAATAGCAAGCTCTGGGTCTCTGAGATTGGCTGGAAAGCGCTTTGGTCTCTACAGGTCAAATAACCTTTTTTCAGAAAGATATAGGGTAATCAGTATGTTGGCGAGCAAAGGCCAACCTTTTAACTGTATCCTCTGGGGTAGCAAAGGGGTTTTTCTTGCAGTGTGTCTGTATAACCATTGGTTATTTAGTCTTTTATGTACAGCAGCCTCAGAAACTTCAACTTTTAAGGAGTTTTTGTATATGCCTTTAATCTGTTTGGCTAAAAATAGCAATTTTGTAAAGTCTTTCTAATTACTTCAGCTTATTTCTATTTCTAGTTCTTTTACATCAGCCGGATCTTTAACAGTTCTTTGCTGAGTTGGTTTTTGGGTATTGTAGGTGAATTCCTTGGAAAGTTTTGGTATCAGTATTGAGTTTCTTGCTTATTTTTTGGTACCCACTTTGATTCCAGCAGCAGGATTTCCAACAGCACCACTTCTGACAAAATAGCATCATATTTAACATTTTAAATGAGATTTAAAGAAAAAATTAGAAATAACTTCATTCTGTTAGAAATCTCATTATTGGAAATTTGGTTGTCAGAATAGAAGTGAGCATTTATGTTCCTCTAAGATAACCTCATATCTTTTGATAGGATAAACTGGCTGCAAATATACCCAGGTACAGTAGTTTTCACAGCTATGACGCTAAGCAAAAATAGACAGATTTAAACAGAATGGACTCTGGTTTAAGCAAAATCTAAACTGGGGAGCCTTAGGCTGCAAATAGTTTGAACATTTCTGGTGAACTGGCAAAAGACCAAAAACAAAATTTTGCTAGCCCATTATACAAAATTATAGCAAATATCAAGCAGTGTTGTTTAAACTACAAACAAAATGACTTGGTAAAAATAGTTAAATATATTAGGGCATTCTGGAATATATTATAATTCTATCAGGATTCAGATGAGGCACCAACAGAAGAATTAAGCAGAAACAAAATTAGAGCAGCCAAAAAGCAAAGCTTTACAAACACAAAGCAAAATGAAGCCATGCAAGATGCTTAATATTTGTATCCTAGAATAAAAAGGACATTTTAGTAGCCAATCAACAGCTATCCAATTTGAAAACAGGGGCTTTTATTGATTTTAAAGGCTTTTTATTTATGTGTAATGATTTTAGGAACAATCCAAATGTGGACTTGTGATTATAATAAAGTTTAGACTATAAATTTTGACCCTTTTCTTTTAGTGTTTTTTGATTGATTCTATTTTACAATGATTTTTGCTAAAAACAACAATTCTGAAAGCCTCAGCAAACAAGAAAAAAGCCAGGGTAGTGTCAGTAAAGAGCTAGTCCAGTATGAGGAGGCCCCTGTTTACACTCAGATCTTTGATGTGGGTAACAAGGAAGCCAACCTGTACCTGATTTCTGGCTCATATAAGTTTGACTTGGTTGATGATCAACAAGAGACTAGCTTTTTTCAAGTCTCTCTTCTCAACTCTGCACAGAAAATCAACCAACAAGCCAATCAGATTAGTGGATCTGGTTTGGAACAATTTCTTTTAAATAGCCTACTAGCTCTCATACCAGCCAATCAGGCTATGGCGTCTGTGGCCCATCAGCATAAGTGTCAAATTATTACCGCACAATTTCCTAAAATATTTGTGGCACTCAACCAGAAAGGCCTAACCTGGGACCAAATTGCTGGCTAATTAAAATCTTTCTGAGCCACTGTGATGCAATAAATCAATAAATTTATTAATAAAAAGAGCATAAATAGGATGATCAAGAAGCAGAAAAAGGAATCTGAGTCTCAGATTAACAAATCATACCATATTATGCTTGGTTTTTTTAAACAGGACTCTAAGATTTCTCTGACCCAAGTCTAGAACCATCTTTTTCACCATGACATATGGGTATTGGTCTTAATGATGCATCTCTGTATGCATGTCATGAATATTCTTGACACTTATAGTTGTATAATCAACACGCAGACGCCCGCCGTCACCAAGCAGACATCTGCCAACACCAAGCTGTTGCCTGCTGCCATTGAGCAGATACACACAGCCACTGCACAGGCGCCTGCCACTCTTGCCAACCCCACCTGCAAGCCATTCATAAACCAGGCACCCATGAGCCAGCCTTTGCTCTCTCATGTCAGCAGGCCAGTCTCCATTCACTCTTTTGGGAAATATCCAAATTTGGAAACCAGGAAAGACAATTGCCCCAAAGCTAAACTTGGGAGGAACTGATGCCTAATTTGGGAGCCTACCAAATTTGGAATGGGCTGACAGGCTCCCCAGCAATGAAAATCATTCACTGAATTGGGTAAATGAATTTGGATGCATGAAGAAGGCCCAACTTGCAATGTCAATGCAAATAGGGATCCAGCCAGACCTTCTCAATTGCCAGTCACCCAAGCCAACCCAGAAAAGGGATTAACATATGCAACTCAGACTCTTGGTCCCCCAATGCCAGGCCTTTCAATAATCATGCCTTGCAGGCCCACTAGTATAAATGAAGACAAACCCCTCAATGATAGGTTGTGCTATAATTGAATGAATATCCTCCTCAATATTATCACATTAATCAATTCTCTACCTATACTAAGCAAGTAACCTTACTAGACCCATCACCCCTCCCCAAGTCAGAAGATGAACTATATCATCTTCACAGCTTTCTTGACAGCTTACCTTGGGATAGGGGGCAACCAGCCAGCCTATGCTCAGTTTAGACCTGAACCACAAGGACCAAAAAAATATCATACCATGAGCCAATACAGCTCAACTCAATGAATTTGAACCCGTGGACACCTCTAGTGATATCTTGCCCAACTCCCAACTTTGTTAATTATGTGATCCCTGCGGTTACGCTACTGTACCTTGTCAGCAGCCTTAGACAATGCAACAGTCTTGCCAAAGCTTTCCGTCAGGCAATAAACCTCTATCCAATTTTCTATACCTTGGACAGCTTTCAGCTGCCTAACCTGCCATCTTATGCTACTAAAGTTTTACCCTCAATACTTGGGTATTACAATGCATGATAAAGTGGCCTTAGATTTGGTGTTGACCAATTTTAGTGGGTATTAATAAGATGATAGTGATAATTATTCACAAGATCCTTCCATAAAATCCACTCTGACCAAATGCTTGACAAGTTTTTCCAATGATGTCATGTCCATTGCATATTGAAAATTGTTCATTGCTTTTGACAACTTTGGATAAAAAGGAAAATCAAGTAAAACCAATGAAAGTAAGAAGGTCAAGAAGAGGAATTTCATTGGTGAATTTTTAGCTGTTTCAGCCAAGGGTTTAGCCTATTGTAAGACAAACTCTGATTAAGCAAATAGTTATTATGTTGCAACTGAGTTTCCAGAATTGCCTGCTAATGTATCTTACAATACACAGGAGGCGCTCAATAAGCCGCCCCTTGACGTATCTAATGTTATGGATTAATCTGATGGCAATATCAAATGACAGGTACTTCATTCTAATTAAGAGTGCTACCAATTTGACTTGCTGATTCCTGCACAAGTTATTCCTCAGCTCCAAACCTTACATGGAACTTCCCACTATGACATCCCCTTGTGGCCTTGTGGCTTTCCCCATATAGTATATTAATCACAATATTCTACAATAAATGATACCTTATTCTTATTATTCTGTCCTTTTTATTGGACTGTTGTCTTCCCCAATTCCAAATACTGAATCCTCATTGGTTCAGTTGCAGCAGTGGTAGCAGCAGTAGGTTTACAACCTACCTAAAACAAAATTCCCCCCAAGAAAGGAAAGAGTACAGGCCATATGGCTACTCCCCAACAAGAGACCTTCCTGCCAATCCCCAAGGGGGACATCCCCGACAGGTACGTCATCTATCAAGACCAGTTAGTTCTCACCAGCATGTACAATTGGCTCCGCCTCAGGCAGCGGGACGCCAGCGTCACCCCGCCCCAGTTGGACCTCTCTCAGTGCATGCTCAACCTTCAGCTAGAATTCTTTGCTGGTGGCGTAGAGGGGGCCAACATTGTCAGTTGGCTCCAATCTACTGAAACCCGCCTTTGCATCTGTCAGGTCCCTGAGCCCATGTGAGTTGCCACTGCGTCTGGTTGCCTCACGGGGCCTGCTGCTGTGTGGTTCACCAACTGGGCCAGCCAGGAACTTGACGTTACCTGGGCAGCATTCCGAGATGCCACCAAGTCCTGCTACAGCAAAACCTTCTCCCCCATTGTTGTGAGAACTCCTCTTCTAGCAATCAAGCAAACTGGTTCCATTCCTGAGTACCTTGCCGCCTGGCAACAAGCTCTTGCTGCTGCCCCTGAAGCCGTGACCAACAGAAATGCAATGCTACTCACTCTCATCATCAATGGGTTAAAACCCCATATCTGCAAGTGGGTCCCCATAGGTTGCTGTACCTCCATCAACAACTGCTACAAAGCCATTGTGGAGGCTAACAACCAGGCCTCAATGGGCTTCTGCCGCACCAGTGATGCTCAATTCCAACCATGTACCACGCCTGGCAGCGGCCACAATCAAGTAGGCTGCCGCCAACCATGTCAGCAGGACAATGGGACTAAATGCCCCTGCAAGAGGGAGCTTCAGCTGGCGCAGATTGAGGATCAGGGAAAAGCCTGGGGGTTTTAATAACAAGAGGCCCTGCAACCCCACCTTAACCATCCTCTCAATCCCTGCTCGCAAAAAATCCCTGTGACTACAAAATTCACAAAGTTGAAACCCTGGACGTCTTTCAAGTCCACAGCAACGGCCCTGTATTACAAGTGAGCCACTCCTCAAATAAAGTAACACGCTTGTCCTATCCCTTCTGTTTCTGTGAGAACACCCACAAATTACTGGTAGATACTAGGGCCAACCACACTATGGCAAACCAGGTGTTTGCCAACTCTCAGCAATTAGACCAAGTTCCCAGCAGGTTCAAAGCAGTACGGGTAGCTGACTCCCGCAGAGTGGCTATCACCCACAAGACAGTACCCTTTTCTGTGAGGATGGGGAACATCCAGGTTAAGCTCTCTGGGCCAATCATGGCAGGACTCAGCCAGGGCATAATTGCTGGTCTCAACTGGCTTTGGCACAACTGTTCCTACATTGATTGGGATACCTCTGTCATCACTGTTAGGAATTTTGACCAAGCAATGATGCCAATTATGATGGAGCTCGTGGATATGAATTGCAGCTACCAAATAACAGAAATTGGCAGTATAAGCTACATGCAAATTGGATTAGCAGTAGTCTGCTGACCTAAGCCTAATACTAGCCAATGACTAGTGCTGCCCTAGCAATTAATGACACATGATTTGCTTCAGCGGCACTTAATAAATACACAAAGCGCTGCGGCGCCGCCTAGCAATTGGATTAAGCGCCAAAGCGCTGAACTACTTTTACGTCAAGCGCCGCCGCGCCAACTGAAAATTATTGCAAGTGCCACCTGGCAAATATTACAGGCGCCACCGCGCTGCCTTACCTTTACATTGAGCGCTGAGGTGCGAGGTTTGATTCCCCATAATCTTGAATTCCCTTAATTGTCACATTAATAAGCATTAGGCTGCAGTATGCTAAGAAAGCAGGAAGTGATCCTGAAGTAACTAAATTATTCCACACCAGCAAGGATCATCTGTGCTGGGTGAAGATGAAGATATTCTATTGGTTGACGTGCAAGAAGCGCCAAGCCTAGATTAATAATTACCCAAATTAAGGGCATGGTAAAATGTCCTAGAAGATATTACTAGCAGCCCAGGGATTACCCTTGTAGTAGATATAAGAAGAATTAATCATTTACAATAAAATAAATCTTGAATCTTTGGAACCATATTTATTTTATCCTTAATCTGGTTGACCTTTATCCTAATCCTTAAGTGCTTCTGCACAATCAGAAGCCATTGCTGGGCAATAATTGTGGTCCTGCTCAATCTTGGCTCTTCTGCTACAATACTACTCATATCCTCACATATGACTGTATTCTGGCAAATGTCCTGTGCCCTCTAATCTTTAATAATTGTTGCGCTGTAATGCAAAAAGCGCAGCAATCACCCTCAACAGAAATGAGGTGGGGTTTCAGATTTACCCTGTAGAAATGAGCAAGTTACTCCATGATACGGTGTTTGTCAAAATAACAGAGACAGGCTCATATAATTTCAAGGGGGAAACTAGACTTTAACCAATGCTCAGTTGAAGTTATCTGTGCTAAACCATCAGCAGTCCCTCCCTTGACCTCCTCACTATCACCAGCGCTTGCTGAACTTCTTGAGGAGTACAAGGATGTATTCAGCAAGACACTTGAACAACTACCTCCTCCCTGGGAGATCCAGCACACTGTACAACTTCAAGGGTTGTTACCTAAAGCACAACCATTATACTGTCTCACACCAAAAGAAGATGAAACCCTCTGCCAGCACCTTGTGAACGCTCTTGATAAGGGCTTCATTTGCCCCTTGCTCTCTCCATACGGGGCGGCTGTCTTCTTCATAGCTAAGAAGGACGGGTCCTTTTGCCTGGTCACAGACTACTGCGCCCTAAATGAGGTGACAGTTAAGAAAAAGTACCCCCTGCCACTGATTGACAACCTTTTTGATACACTCGCAGGTGCAAAGGTCTTTAGCAAGATTGATCTCACTGCGGGGTATAGCCAGGTTTGCATTGCACCAGGGGATGAGGCAAAAACTGCTTTCCGCACACGCTACAGATTGTTTGAGTGTCATGTCATGAACTTTGAAATGACCAACGCTCCCTCCACCTTTTCCATGTTGATGAACAAAGCATTTGCTGAACTGATTGGAAAGTGTGTGGTTGTGTACCTTGACAACATTATTGTCTTCAGTCAAGATCAAACCACCCACCTCCAACACCTCCATGCTGTCCTTGATACCCTACGGGAAAACCAGCTAAAAGCTAAACCCTCCAAATGCAAGTTTCTCAAATTGGAGCTGTTATTCCTTGGGCACACCATCTCTGCCCAAGGAATAAAGTCCAACCCTGCCAAAATCAAGGCAATCACCAGCATGCTGCCCCCCACTGATGTGGGCCAGGTGCAGACATTCTTAGGCATGATTGCCTATGTGCGCAAGTTCATTCCCAATTGTGGGGAACTAATTGCACCTCTCACTGAGCTCCTCAATACCAAACAGCGCTTTCATTGGACCCTCGTCAGAGATTGAGCCTTTGAGACATTGAAGCAAAGGCTCACAACACCACCAGTACTGCAGTTCTCCAATTAAAACCGACAGTACAAACTCAAGACTGATGCCTCTGACAGGGACATAGGGGGTGTTCTAAGGGTAGAAACTGGCAATGGTATCTTTCTTCACGTGGCATATGAGTCCAGGAAACTTACTGACTCAGAACAACGCTACCCCATTCATGATAAAGAGTTGCCAGCAATTGTACACTGTGTTGAGAAGTGGTGCTGTTACCTGGAAGGTGCTACCTTCCCACCCTGTGTCCTGATAGGCCACAAGTTGCTACAGCACTTCAACATGCAGTCCCACTTGACACACCGCCAAGCAGGATGGGTTGAGTGTTTATCCCCTTACCAGTTGTGCATTGAGTACAAGCCTGAAAAGAAACTTGTCACAGCTGATGCGCTTTTGTGACTCTACATGGTGTTTATCACTGGGGACAATGGCTTGGACCCAGATTGGCCCATGCTCTACCTCCACCCTGAGGTGACTTGCTATGAGGGCCTTAATTTGGTCACCATCTCCAAGTTGAAGGACAACAAAAGTCAGTTCACCACTGATGCAGGTAACATCTGCCGCCGGGCAGAGACAGGTGAGAAGACGCCTTACATTCCCACCACGCAACAAGGGGACACAATATTGCATTATCACCAAACCCTGGGTCACATCAGGGGGCGTAACCTCTTTAAGATCATGAAACAAAAGGTTTGGTGGCCGTGCATGCATCAAGACATCTTGGACCTCCTCAAAACGTGTGTGCTGTGCGATAAGAACACATCCAAACCTGCACCCCCAAGTCTGTCCTGCCCATCAAGGCCATGAAACCCTTCAAGCAGTGGGCCCTCAACATTGTGGGGCCACTCCCCAAAGACAGACTAGGGAAGAAGTACATTATCACGGCCATTGACTACTTCACTTGTTGACCAGTGGCCTGGGCAACAACCAATCACATCACTACCACCATTACCCGCTTTATTGGCAAAGAAATTGTGGCCCGCTTTGGGCAACCCAAACGTCTCATCACAGATGGCAGCCCTGAACTTGTTGGGCATGTCATGAAGGCATACTGCGCCAAGAACGTGCTCTAACATATAATTACAACCCCCTATCATCCTCAAGCCAATGGACGCGTAGAACAGTTAAATGGCTCACTGGTTCAATTGATTGCCAAGCTCTCACAAGAGCACCCTAACACCACATGGACTGAACACCTGCCCACTGCCCTACTTATCCTGCAAGCAAGAATCAACAGGGGAACAGGGTTCAGCCCCAGTACCCTGGCCTTTGGGACACCTGACAGTCTGACAGGGGTTGAACAGGAAAAACTACGGTCCAAGGTTTCTGACAAGCCTCCCCTGGTAACAACTCCATCCCTAGACCAATGGCGTTCCAAAGCCCAGGAAATTGAACACAAGTGGATTGCAGGAGGTACGAAGCACCTCAAAGCCAGGTACACTGTAGGTGACCCCGTCTACACCCTCAATCCCAACTCTGCCAAGTTGGAACCCAACCACCTAGGGCCCTTCAAGATAGCTGCAGTCTATGACAATTGCACCTACCAACTTGAAGATGCCCAAGGAGACACCAAGAATCTTCACAATGATTGCTTGCGCCCCTGCCACATCATCCCCACACAAAAGTTGTTTGTGCGGACCTTCCCAGACCTTCCGCAGACTCCAGTCTTGGCGTCTGACGACAAGCAGGGGGCAAGGGGGGTGTTGCAATCAAGTTTCCAGACTTGCCTGCTAACGTATCTTACAATACACAGGGGGCGCTCAATGAGCTGCCCCTTGACGTATCTAACAACATGGATTAATCTGATGGCAATATTGAATGGCAGATACTTTATCCTAATTAGGAGCGCTACCAATTTGACTTGCTGATCCCCGCACAAGTTATTCCTCGGCTCCAAACCTTACATGGAACTTCTCACTATGCCACCTCCTTGTGGCCTTGTGGCTTTCCCCATATAGTATATTAATCACAATATTCTACAATAAATGATACCATATTCTTATTATTCTGTCCTTTTTATTGGACTGTTGTCTTTCCCAATTCCAAATACTGAATCCTCATTGGTTCAGTTGCAACAATGAGTATAACCAGATTCTCAGTGAATTACTTGACTTCTGGGACAGCTCAAATTCCTCATATTGGGGTTTCTTAAGACACCAGATCAAATAGTTTATTTGTAGGTTCACTTTTTGTGATCAGTGCTGAGTAGATATTCAGTAAAGTAAACAGGGCTAAGAGAACTCCAGGTGGGCAGAATTATTCCATATTAGACTATTGTATTTATTGGGTTAGATTGGTAGGCTCAGTAAGAGCTGGCTAATTACTGGGATGGAAGTAATTGAAAATAACAATAATAAAGTAAGAAATTATGTTAGAAAATCAAATATTCATGACCAAACTTTATCTAGATAAAATATCAATAACTAATTCTCAGAAGATTGGAGGTTTATATAGCAGTTACAGTAGTTTTCACCCCTGTTGAGATAAATGTATATTATTCAGTTTAGAATGCATGGACTCAGTCTAAAAACAAAATCAAAGTGGATCCAAATCTATTGTAATTTAATATAAATTCCTTGATTTTTGATTTTTTTAGACTGAGTTCATGTGTTCTAAACTGAATAATATATGTTTATCTTAACAGGTTTAAAAACTACTGTATTATCAAGAGTGCTTTTTTTGTGATTCTCTTAAAAATGCTGCTCTTTTTTGTACTTTTATGTTGGCATTTTAAAAATCACAGCTACTAGACATATGTGTAAGGATTAACAATTCTCCACATTTGGAAAACCAGGCCCAGGAACAAGATTTGAACCCTGACCCTGAATGCTTACAGGTAGCCAGCCCCGCGGACTGAGAGCCTGCCTGCCCGCATTTTTCTGAGATCAAGCCTCTGCGAGCTGAAGCCCCAGCTAAGTCACAAAGTCAGAATACCAGCATAGACTTAAGAGTGGTGGCGCCTGAGAAGAGACTTCTTGACTTGCCTAATGAAGACAAGAAAAGTCTCTCTGTGAACTTCATGAACTTGAAGTCCTCACAGGTAACCAATTATGTTCAGTTATCAGAGGAAAACGTGGACTTCAGGCCCAACCTCATGACCACAACCCAGGTACAAGAGAATCAGTTAACCAATTCAGGGATTACAATCAATGAGAGAACACCCAGCCAAGGTGCCATTTTGCCGCTTCTGTACCTGGGCGTCCTGGCCACCCAGCCTCACATTTCCTGATATTTTGATGAAGCTCCCTTGAAAATACTAAGTTTGAAGATGGGATGCTATATAGACCTATAGACCCCATGATCTAACCTTATTGCCATTTTTAAATAAAGATTATGACATATTGGCTTCCACAGCTATTGCTATATTTTTTATTTCCCTCCTATTAATTCAGCATCAGATCATTCTGCCCTCCTGTCCTTTTGCCCGCAGATTTCTGTCCTCCAGGTGTTCTCATTGGCCCTGTTCATTTCACAAAGTACTCATTAAAGCCTGAGTATAAGGACTATACCCCAGAAAAAATTCTTGAACTATATCTTTTGGCCCATATAAAATCTGCAACTAGATAAAACTGCCAAGGTCCCTTGATCCTATCAGAACCCAAGCTGTTTAAAGGCAATTTCAATCTCTTGACCACCTATCACCTTGATATGGAACCCACTGTGACCCACAAGCCAATGCCTGCCTCCTCTCCTGACCTACCAACTGACCACATGAGCAAGTTGCTCAGGATTGTATATATTACCCTCGCTGGTGTGATTGATACAATAATCACGGCTGCCGGCCCATGGTCCTGGGTGGAAAAGTCTATGTCTTACCTTATAAAGTTATCTCCAATCTTGTGGTGGGCCCTGTCCGCTAAACCTGCGGCCTGTGTGTTCCTGGAAAATGATGTGCTGCCCTCCCAAGGTTGGATCCCTGACAATATGGTTAGAAATCAAGAAGCTCTATTTATTTTTTCAATAGTAGAGAATGCTTACTTGTGGTTAGCTTATCTATAATCAGTATTTTATTGGTTATCTGTTGCTCAGCTTTTTATATTATGTTACAGTTTATTAATTGGTTGACTACACTGGGACTTTTTACCCAATTTTTTGTAGATGTGGTTCTCTCTCTGAAGCTTTGGTATTTCTAGGACTAGTATGGGTAAAAACCTGGTTTCATTATTATTTTTTCTATCTTGGGCAGCATTTTCCAATTTGGGGGCACCTGTGGAACTTGGCTGTAACATGAGGTCACACTTGGTCTTTGTTGCTCTCAGTATTTTAATGCATCTGTATAGGTTCTAGGCCACATATATAGTCATGTGTTCTTTCTGAGATATGCTTTCATGTTCATATCTTGGTTTGATATAGTTTCTGGTTGATTTTATTTGAAACTGTACTCAGTAGCGCAACTATGTGCACTCTTGCCTTCACCTAATGCAAGACATATGATTGATTCCCACAGAAAGTATTTCAACTTAATTTTTAATATTACTTGTGGTACTTATCTTCAATTTTTATTGTGGTTTCAGGGTATTTGATATTTATCATAAACAGGAGAAGTTATTTAAAGGTGTTGAAAAAAGAGTTACTTTATTAATACATCTTTCTGGACAAGCATTATTTGAATTTTTTAAAGTTTCACCAATAACCAACCCTATTTTGCTTCATCAATAGATTGTCTGATAAGATTTACCATATGAAGAAAAATGAGGGAATGTTAGCACATTATTTTATAAAAAAATTACCGCTAGAGCACATTAGCAAACTTTATACTATTTTAAAAAACATCAAGTTTATATAGGATTACAACATTTCCTGATATAGCAAACCTAATAGAGGTGGGGAAAATTGCTTGTTCAGAGGGGATACTAAACTTAAGGCAAATATGTATTTTATCTTTAGAAATGATCTAATTATTACTGCTTTTGAGACAAGTGCTATAAAACTTGAGGTAGTGATTGTAGTAAAATACCATATTTTGTCAGAGGTATAAAAAGTCATTTGTGTCAAAAAAGGGCTCTTACGGGAATTGAACCCGTGACCTCCTCCACCCAAAGGAGGAATCATACGACTAGACCAAAGAGCCTTTGAACGCGGCAAAATAGCACTTGTACCTATTACCAAATCAATTTACAAAAAATAAAAATATGATCAATCTAAATAAAGAATGCATCCCTTTAATTCTTTGTCACGTATATATATTCACATCAAATATAATAATTTTGTTTTTTTTTGGGTATATCCTTAATAGGAGGTAAAATTATCATAATTTAGAAATATTTGTAAGGGGTTATATACTGAAACTGTAGTACTTGGATGGTGCCTTAGACAAAAACATCCTTTAACATTTTAGGATTTTATTAATGTTCTATATATGAATATTATTATTTTTTCTAGCTTTTAGGAAACTTCATGCTTAGATGGAACAACCAATATGTTGTGCTAATAGCTTCCTTTATCTTACAGAATACCGCTACCCTCACCAAAAATCTTCAAGATATGCGTTGCTCTTACATTTTTGAAAAACGTTACTGTTCATGCATCATTATTTTAAAACGATAAAAAACATCGACTTAAAAGTTTAAAATATAGACTGCTGCAAACTTTCTTTTTTTAATATATCATATATCGTGATAAGCTCGAGATATAGAAAATTAAGGTATAATTTTAAGTCTATTTGAGTTAACTGATATTATATACAAAACTCCTAAGCATTGCTTGGTTGCGATATCTGTTGACTGCATTGCAACATTATGTAAACATTTAAAACAAAGTCAGTATTTGATGAAGGTTACTATCCAGACAGAGCTTGGCTGTGTGTAGCTGGTCTTTAGAGCCAATACAATATTGAATGTACTTTTTAAGGGGGAGATATCATTTGTTCTAATTACGCCATTGGCAACATCATGACGCCATTTCCCCGGGTGATAACGCCATTTAGCCGCAGATGGCGAGATAAGGTTGGTCTTCAAGCTTGAGCTATACTTAATGTGGCTTTTGAGAAATCACTGCTCAATGCTTACATTGACTCCTCAACATGTTTCTTTTCTTAACGAGCGGCTTACTCGCCTGGCACCTCCCAAAATCATCGAATGGGCTTTGACAACGCTTCCTGGTCTGTACCAGACGACAGCGTTTGGGCTTACTGGACTGGTAATAACCCACATGATATCAGAACTTTTAGAAGCGAGTGGTTCAGACGGCGTTCCTCTTATATTTATTGACACGCTGCATCATTTTCCTGAGACTCTTGAGTTGGTGAATCGAGTCCGTGCTCGCTACGGCGTAGAAATCCATACCTTCCGTCCCAGCGGAACAGAGACAAAGGAGGAATTTGTTCACACCCATGGAGAGAAGCTTTGGGAAAGGGATGAGTCGGCCTATGACTATCTCGTCAAAGTCGAGCCGGCTCAGCGTGCGTATACCACCCTGAATGCCAATGCAGTTTTCACTGGGCGGCGGCGCAGCCAAAAGGGGGCCCGGGAGACTATCCCCATCATTGAGATCGACTCGACAGGCCTGATCAAAATCAATCCTCTTGCTGATTGGACATTCAGTCAGGTTGAGGGCTTTGTCCGAGCCAACGATGTTCCATACAATCCCCTTCTTGATCTTGGCTACCTCTCCATTGGAGATACCCATTCGACCCTCCCAGCCAAAGACCGCAACGATGAGCGAAGTGGACGGTGGGCCGGCCAAGCAAAGACTGAATGTGGCCTCCACAAGGATTATTTCAAAATGAGAGAATCTTACCTCAACTCCGTCACCGCATCCACTCCCTCTGCGTGATTTGAACAAATCCAACCCCTACAATTCGGATCCTTCTTATTCGCTAGTAAAATATCTGCGCACACTCTTTGACAGTGAAACTAAAGATTCCCAGAAACAGCCGTCACAATTTAAACCATCACGATGTAACATCCATATCAACAATGCCAAAAAATATTTTTGTATTTATAGTATTCAAGGATGATTATTTCGGTTCAAATAATTGATTTTATTATTAAGAGTCAATGCCAAAGTTTAAATTAAAAACTAAAGCCAAAATCAATTTTAGGATTGCCGACATGGAGATATTATATTCTGACGGTTTAAATCCTGATAGTTGTCTTCCCAGAAGGACCAAGTTGAGCCTTGGATGTAAAGAATGATATAATATTGTCCTTTATACCTATAACAATTGGCTTAATTCAGCATACGCCATTTCATAACATAATCTATTATATAAAAGAGCATCTGTTATAAATCACATTTTGTTTCTGATAATAAACAGAAGTTAAAAGTAGTAATTGAACCCTGGTCCTCACAATCTGCGGCCCAGTTGACCACAAGGCCAGCCACCCATGTTTTTTTGGGCTCGAGTCAGTGGGTTGTTCAATAAGCAGCCTACAAAGCCCAAGAGATTCACCAAGGCTGGAGAGAAACCCAACTGAAAGATGTACTACTGAGGGCCCAGACCTATGCAGAGGCAATGGCCTTCCCAAAGGAGATTTTGGCAAAATCCAAAATCACCCCCCAATGAGTGCTAACCAGTGTCAACTATCAGCATTCAGACAAAACTGTATTTGGCTGGGCCACCTGATTTTAGGAATAGAGTTGGGAAACAGGAAGTTTCTTGCATCTATTCACCAATGTGTTGCAACTGAACCAATGAGGATTCAGTATTTGGAATTGGGGAAGACAACAGTCCAATAGAAAGAACAGAATAATAAGAATAATGTATCATTTATTGTGGGATATTGTGATTAATATACCATATGGGGAAAGCCACAAGGCCACAAGGGGGTGGCATAGTGGGGAGTTCCATGTAAGGTTTGAAGCCAAGGAATAACTCATGCGGGGATCAGCAAGTCAAATTGGTAGCGCTCCTAATTAGGATAAAGTACCCGCCATTCAATATTGCCATCAGATTAATCCATGTTGTTAGACACGTCAAGGGGCAACTCATTGAGCGCCCCCTGTGTATCGTAAGATACATTAGCAGGCAAGTCTGGAAGCTCGATTGCAACACCCTCCTTGCCCCTGCTTGTTGTCAGACACCAAGACCGGAGTTTGTGGAAGGTCTGGGAAGGTCTGCACAAACAGCCTTTGTGTGGGGATGGTGCGGCAGGGGCGCATGCAATCATGGTGAAGCTTCTTGGTATTTCCTTGGGCGTCTTTAAGTTGATAAGTATGATTGTCATAGACAGCGGCTATCTTGAAGGGCCCTAGGTGATTGGGCTCTAACTTGACAAAATTGGGATTGAGGGTGTAGACAGGGTCACCTATGGCGTATCTAGCTTTGAGGTGCTTTGTCCCCCCCTTCAAACCGCTTGTGTTTGATTTCCCGGGCTTTGGCATGCCATTGATCTAAGGATAGGGTTGTTACTAGGGGAGGCTTGTTGGAAACCTTGGACCGTAGCTTTCCCTGTTCAACTCCTGCCAGACTGTCAGGCGTCCCAAAGGCCAGGGTGCTGGGGCTGAACCCTGTGCCCCTGTTGATTCTTGCTTTCAGGATAAGTAGAGCAGTGGGCAGGTGTTCAGTCCATGCAGTGTTAGGGTGCTCTTGTGAGAGCTTGGCAATCAATTGAACCAGTGAGCCATTTAACTGTTCCACGCGTCCATTGGCTTGAGGATGGTAGGGAGTTGTAACTTTCAGGAAGCCAGTTGTAAGTAGAGGCATTGGGCAGCTCAGGGTGAGGTGCAGTCAAGCCGGTGGGTAGGGCTCACCATAAAATGGGTGCTAACTTGATAATATAAGATACAGATCACCCGAGTATGGACCAGGGTCCAGAGTTGGGGACCACAGAATCCACCAAACCAGTCAAAGTAATGTATAGTACTCCAAACAGTTGGGTAGAGGGGGTCTTGGCTGCAGCGGTAGGTTCCAGCGGGCAGTCTGGTTGTGGGGTTAAGGGAGGAGTCATAGGAACAAAGTAGGCAGGCAGATAATTGTACTTGTCTTTGAACAATCTTGGCGGCCTTTTGTACCACTTTTATTCTTGTCCTATGTATTTGGTTTCTCTAGTCCTAGCCAAGGGGTCAGCAATGAGGATGGTCTCTAAGTCATACTCTGAATAGGCCGGGTTGGGGGGTATTTAGTAAAATGCACATTTCCAAAGGGGGCTCCTGAGGGATGGTATAATGCCTGGGGCAATTTGGAAGATTGGTCTTGGGGGAGTGCAGCGGCCTGGAGGTCTACTTGACTGGAATTAAGATGGAAGATCACTAAGACTAGATAGGGTAAGATTTGTTCAAACCAAAGGCTCATAAAACTTTATTATCAAAAATGACAATGGGGTCTTTGCCGTACCGCCAGGGTTTTTATACCCTGGGACTTTGCCTTTTCAATTTTTGCAGGGTTCAGGTTCACAGACAAGGCACTGGCAGGACGTGGGTCTTAGCTTGGGGTCTCAAGGACGGCAGATCCAGGTTGTGCCTGTTCTGGCAAATCGGAAAGGCAATGCTTTGTTTTGCCGCCACTGTTCACTATGTCACCTGAGTAGTCCAATTGTACTACCCCTTCTGGGCGGAAGACTGGCAGTTGCTGGTGGTCATTGGCAAGGTTAAAAATAGGTTTTGTTTTAACTTTCTTAAGGCAAGCTGTAACCTCTGCATAGGTTCAGGTCTTTGGTGGCTCAAGGTTGGCATCAATCTGATGAACATTTGGGGAATTGTCTTTGGGAGGCTGGCAGGTCTCAGAGTAACTCGTTAACTCGGGTTTGCAATTTAACAAGTGGGGGGTCTCTTGTCCACTTTGTGTGACTTGAGTAGTCTTTGGAGGGTCCTCTGTAGTAGGCCGGCAGATTTCAGAGTAATTTACTGGTTCAAGTCTGTGATTTAACAGTTTGGCGGGTCCTGGACTGGACTGGTCTGGAGGGTTTGATCTGCCTTCTGGAAACTGGGGATCAACTCTTGGGTTTTCAATACAAGTATTAAAATGTCATTCATGACAACATCCCCTTCCTTCCAAGGGGTCCCTTCCTTTCTGGCCTTCTTCTCAAGGTATTGTTGGATTGCTAGTTGGGCATTGGGTAGGTTGCTTAATGGTTCCCAGGTGCTTTCCTCAGGTGGATATCCCTTCTACTTGACGTAGTACTGGAGGGTCTTGTAGTGGATACAGTCTCAATGAACATATTCAACTTTGTATTCTTCAGATAGTCCTACTTGGATGGGAGGGGGGTCAGTCTTGAGTTTCTGGTGGGGGAGGGAGTTTCCCTCTTTCTTGAATAAAAGCGCGCGGTGGAAGACGTTATGTGTTTTCCATGAGAGGGGTAATTCTAGCTCAAATGCTACCTCACCTACTAGTTTGGTGATCTTGTAGGGGCCACTTCTTCTGTGGGATAACTTTTGACAGGGAACAGTCAGAGGCACACTTTGAGAGTCCAGATAGACTTTGTCCCCTATCTTCAACGTTTCCCCAGGAATTCTCTTTTTGTTGGCAAAAGCCTTATAAGTCTGGACAGCACAGGTCAGGTTCTTAAGACAGATTTGTTGGGTGTCGTGTATCTGTTCAATCCAGGTTTGTCCTGATGGGTTTATTTCCTTACTACCGATAATGAGATCCCAAGATGGGTCAAACCCATAATTGGCCTTGAAGGGGGACATCTCCATGAAGATGTGGTCTTTGCTGTTGTAGGCATACTGTGCCATGGGTAGCATCTTGGCCCAGTTATCTTGGTTGGTGTTGGCGTAGCATTGTAGGTGTTGTTCAAGTATTTGGTTTACTCGTTCAGTCTGGCTGTTGGTCTGTGGGTGGTAGGAGGTTGATACACAGCGCTCTACCCCCAAGTTCTTCATCACCCAAGTCCAGTATTTGGAGGTGAATTGTGGTCCTCTATCAGTGATGATTTCTGCCAGAGTGCCGTGTTGAGTTAGGGTGCGGTTGTGGAAATGTCTAGCTGTCTCCACTGCGGTGCAGTGGGTGGTGGTAGAGACAAAATAGGACATCTTACTAAATCTATCTACCATGACTAAGATGGCGTTAAATGTGTTAGAGGGGGTCAGCTCTACAATATAGTCCATTGACATGGGCTGCCAGGGCCCTGCGGGTATGTCTAGTGGTCTTAGAAGGCCTTCAGGTTTGGATCTACAGGTTTTGGTTCTTTCACATGTCTCACAGCCTTTGATGTAGGTGGCCACGTCTTTGTCCAGTTGGGGCCAAGCGTAATTCTTCTTGATTCCTTGAAGTGTCTTGAGTCTGCCAGGGTGGCCGGCTATCTCTGAGTTGTGGTAGTCAATGAGTACTTTGGTTCTTGTCTTGCCTTCTGGTACATAGATTTGGTTGTGTAGTAGCAGGGTGGATCCTTTCAGCAAGAATCCTTTCTTGTGGTGGCAGCTCTCTGGGTCTGAGGTCAAGTCAGCAACAAGGTCCACTGAGTATTTGTCTTGTTTCTGCGCCTCAATTACGTCAGGTTTGCGGGCCATGATTTTCATGTACATCAGTTGGATGCCATGGCTGGCCAGGTCAAGGAATACATGTGTGTTGTGGTCCTTGGTTTCTGTAGAGAAAGGCATCAGCTCAGCTCTTCTACTCAGGGCATCAAGTACCACATTTACCTTCCCAGGCTTGTAGTTGATGTTCAAGATATAGTCAGCTAGTTCCAAGGCCCATCTGCCCTGTCTCTGGTTTGGCTGTCTGGGTTTAAAGAAGTAAACCAAGATCTTGTGGTTGGTTAAAACCTTTACTGGGAATTCAGCACCACATAGGTACCAGCGCCAGTGTTTCAGGGTCTTCATTATTGCAAGCATCTCCTTGTTGTAGATTGGGTAGTTTCCTTCAGCAGGCAGCATCTTCTTGGAGTAATATGCTACAGGATGTAGCATACCATCCCCTCCTTCCTGAAGAAGGACCCCACTCACCGCAAAGTCGGACACGTTGGTTTCCAGTACAAATGGCTTGGATGGGTTGGGCATGGCCAGAACGGGGGCAGAGGTGAAAGCAAGTTTCAAGGTTTCAAAGGCAGTGGCACATTCTGGAGTCCAAGCAAAGGTAACCTTGTCAGAGCAAAGGTGGGTCAGGGGCAAGGTAATCAGAGAATTTTTTTTGGATAAAATCCCTGCAATAATTTGCCAGGCCCAAAAAACTTCTCACCTCTTTCCTGCATTTGGGCACCGGCCAAGATGTTACTGCTTCTACTTTGTCCTGTGCCATGGCAAACCCGCTAGTCTTCACTACATATCCCAGGAACTCAACTTCAGACTGGAAGAATTCACACTTCTTAAGTTTAGCATATAAGTTTGCTTGGGAGAGTTTTTCTAGTATAAGGTCCAGGTGGCGCAGGTGTTCCTTGTGGGTCTTGCTGTAAATGAGGATTTTGTTAAGATAGGCCACACAGAACTGGTTGATGTATTCACCCAATATAGTGTTTATCATGCACTGGAAGGTGCTGGGGGCGTTGCATAGTTCAAATGGCATCGCCAGGTATTCATAGAGTCCATACCTGGTATTGAACGCCGTTTTGTATTTGTTGCCCTCTTTGATTTGGATTTGGTTGAACACATCTCTTAGGTCACTTTTTGAGTACATCTGGGCTCCAGTTAGTACGTTGCAAAGGTTGTTGGCATTGGGGATGGGGTAACGGTTCTTCACAGTAATATCATTCAGCTTCTGATAGTTCACGCAGGGACGCATTCTGCCGTCCTTCTTCCCTACAAACAGCATTGGTGATGAGCAGGGGGCCTTCAATACTCGGATGAAACCATTTTTTGTCATATCCTCCAAGTAAGCTTTCAAGGCCGCTTGTTCTTGGTGATTGCAACTATAGATGGGGCCGTGGTAGGGTTGGGTACCTGGTAGTAGGTCTATAGCGTGGTTGTAGATTGAGTGGCTGGGTAGTTTTATGGCTGCTTCTTTGCTAAATACGTGGTCCCACTTCTGCAGGGGAGTAGGTAGTGTCCCAACGCTGGGTTCCATTGTTATGGTTAAGAGTCTGTTGGTTGGGGTTCTGCCGGGACTCATACGGAATGAAACGGTGATGCAAGATTCAGGTCATCCTAAGGTGGCGGTCTGCTCACAATAGTTTAGAATCAGACCATGTCTGTTGGACCATGAGTCCCCCAGTACTAGAGGATGAGGCAGTCCTGGCAAGAGGATCAATGGAGTTGGATATACGTTCTGTTCAATTGTCAAGGAAAGTTCCTGTTTGCACTTGTAGCCAGTGTCCAGGGAACTGTTTCCCATGGTTACTTGTAGGCTACGCTCTGAAGCTGTTAGTCCTAGTTCATTTTCCAGATTGGTGTCGATGAAGCTTTCATTGGCTCCTGTGTCAATAAAGGCCTCTATCTGGCGTTTGATTCCCATACAGTCTATGGTCACTTGGATGAATTTATAAGATTGCACAGAGGTTGTTATTTGTGCCAAGGATACAGGAAGTGTATTCTTCTTAGGGCATGCTCTGGTTAGGTGCCCGGCCTCATGGCAGTAGAAACATAACCCATCTTGATAGTGGCATTGTAACTTGTCAGGGGACATTCCAGGTCAATTGGGCGTCATGGCCCTGCCGGCTCAGGCTGGGTTCACGTTCCGTCCTTTTTGGTTTAGACTCAGACCTTTTCATAGGGGCAGTAATTCCTCTAGGCTCAGTGTAGGCAGGTGGTGCTTCAACAGGTCTTTCATGGCTGAATTGACTCCCTTTCTGAAGATAATGGCAGATAATTAATCTTCAAGTTGGGTGCACATTTTCAGTTTAAGGAACTTGTCAATATAGGCTTGGATAGGACGGTTTGCTTGTTGGATCTCTAACATAGAGTTCAGCGCATAGTATCTGGTGTCTTGGTCATTGCCAGTGCTCATGAGTTTGGCTTCAAATTTCGAATAGTCAAGGCAAAATTCAACATATTTGGCGGTGGCTTTCCCAAACCAATCCAGTGCGTCTCCTGATAGCATGGCAGTCACCCTCAAGACTTTCTCAGTGTCACTGGGGTAGGCGTTGGCGTTGGTTTGGAAGTGGAGGCGGAGGACTGGCATGGCTCGGCGGGCTTCTTCTAAGGTGAGTTTGCCCATCTGGGGCATATCCACCTTGGTTGTGGTCTGGTTCACTATCACATTTTGCAATTGTGATGTGGCTGGGTTCTGGGGTTCAGCACCAGGTGCAGGGTCTTTCAATTCTTTGGCAGGTTGGTTTTTCATCCGTAGGAGTATTAGGGAGGTAAGTGCCTTATGGGTGTAATAAGTGATTATCACAAAAAAGAGCATACAAGTTGCCCCAAGTGTTAATAACATCTTGGGGCCCAGGTTACCGTGTTTGTAAAAGATTGTCATAATGTCAGGAAGCCAGTCATATATAGAGGCATTGGGCGGCTCAGGGTGAGGTGCAGTCAAGCCGGCGGGTAGGGCCCACCATAGAATGGGTGCTAACTTGATAATATAAGATACAGATTGCCCAAGTATGGACCAGGGTCCAGAGTTAGGGACCACAGAATCCACCAAACCGGTCAAAGTGATGTATAGTACTCCAAACAGTTGGGTAGAGGGGGTCTTGGCTGCAGCAGTAGGTTTCAGCGGGCAGTCTGGCCATGGGATTAAGGGAGGAGTCATAGGAACAAAGTAGGCAGGCAGATAATTGTACTTGTCTTTGAACAATCTTAGCGGCCTTTTGTACCACTTTTCTTCTTGTCCTATGTATTTGGTTTCTCTAGTCCTAGCCAAGGGGTCAGCAATGAGGATGGTCTCCAAGTTGTACTCTGAATAGGCCAGGTTGGGGGGGGGGGTATTCATTAAAATGCACAGGTCCAAAGGGGGCTCCTGGGGGATGGTATAATGCCTGGGGCAATTTGGAAGATTGGTCTTGGGGGAGTGCAGCGGCCTGGCGGTCTACTTGACTGGAATTAAGATGGAAGATCACTAAGACTAGATAGGGTAAGATTTGTTCAAACCAAAGGTTCATAAAACTTTATTATCAAAAATGACAATGGGGTCTTTGCCGTACCGCCAGGGTTTTTATACCCTGGGACTTTGCTTCTTTGATTTTTGCAGGGTTCAGGTTTGTAGACAAGGCACTGGTGGGACGTGGGTCTTGGCTTGGGGTCTCAAGGGCAGCAGATCCAGGTTGTGGCTGTTCTGGCAAATTGGAAAGGCGATGCTTTGTTTTGCCGCCACTGTTCACTATGTCACCTGAGTAGTCCAATTGTACTACCCCTTCTGGGCGGAAGACTGGCAGTTGCTGGTGGTAATTGGCAAGGTTAAAAATAGGTTTTGTTTTAACTTTCTTAAGGCAAGCTGTAACCTCTGCATAGGTTCAGGTCTTTGGTGGCTCAAGGTTGGCATCAATCTGATGAACATTTGGGGAATTGTTTTTGGGAGGCTGGCGGGCCTTGGAGTAACTCGTTAACTTGGGTTTGCAATTTAACAAGTGGGCGGTCTCCTGTCTACTTTGTGTGACTTGAGTAGTCTTTGGAGGGTCCTCTGTAGTAGGCCGGCAGATTTCAGAGTAATTTTCTGGTTTGAGTCTATGATTTAACGGTTTGAAGGGTCCTAGACTGGTCTGGAGGGTTTGATCCGCCTTCTGGGAATTGGGGATCAACTCTTGGGTTTTCAATACAAGTATTGAAATGTCATTGATGACAGTATTTATATGTTGGAGTGCGTTTTTGGCGCAGTATGCCTTCATAACATGCCCAACAAGCTTGGGGCCGCCATCTGTGATGAGAAGTTTGGGTTGCCCAAAGAAGGCTACAATTTCCTTGCCAATAAAGAAGGTGATGATGGTGGTGGTGTGGTTAGTTGTTGCCCAGGCCACTGGCCAGTGAGTGAAGTAGTTGATGGCAGTGATAATGTACTTCTTTCCCAGTCTGTCTTTGGGGAGTGGCCCCACAATGTCAAGGGCCCACTGCTTGAATGGTTCCATGGCCTTGATGGGCAGGACAGACTTGGGGGGTGCAGGTTTGGACGTGTTTTTTTTGCACAGCACACACGTTTTGAGGAGGTCCAAGATGTCTTGATGCATGCGCGGCCACCAAACCTTTTGTTCCATGATCTTGAAGAGGTTACACCCTCTGATGTGACCCAGGGTTTGGTGGTAGTGCAATATTGTGTCACCTTGTTGCGTGGTGGGAATTAAAGGCGTCTTTTCACCTGTCTCTGCTCAACGGCAGACATTACCAGCATTGGTGGTGAACTGACTTTTGTTGTCCTTCAGCTTGGAGATGGCTACCAAGTTAAGGTCCTTGTAGCAGGTTGTCTCAGGGCGGAGGTAAAGCATGGGCCAATCTGGATCCAAACCATTGTCCCCAGTGATGAACGCTATGTAGAGTTGCAAAAGGGCGTCAGCTGTGACAAGTTCCTTCCCAGGTTGTAATCAATACACAACTGGTAAGAGGATAAACACTCAACCCATCCTGCTTGGCAGTGTGTCAAGTGGGACTTGTGTTGAAGTACTGAAGTGACTTGTGGTCCGTCAGAACGTGGGGTGGGAAGGTAGCACCTTCCAGGTAACAGTGCCACTTCTCAACTCAGTGCACAATTGTTGTCAACTCTTTATCATTAATGGGATAGTGTTGTTCCAAGTTGGTAAGTTTCCTGGACTCATAAACCACAGGGAAGAAGACGCCATTGTCAGTTTCTACCCTTAGCATGCCCCCTATGGCTCTGTCAGAGGCATCAGTCTCAAGTTTGTACTGAGGGTTTTGATTGGGGAACTGCAGTACTGGTGCTGTTGTGAGTCTTTTTTTCAACATTTTGAAGGCTTGATCTCTGACAGGGGTCCAATGGAAGCGCTGCTTGGTGTTGAGGAGCTCACTGAGAGGTGCAATTAGTTCTCCACAATTGGGAATGAACTTGCGTACATAGGCCACTATGCCTAAGAATGTCTGCACCTGGCCCACATCAGTGGGGGGCAGCATGCTGGTGATTGCCTTGATTTTGGCAGGGTTGGACTTTATTCCTTGGGCAGAGATGGTGTGCCCAAGGAATAACAGCTCCAATTTGAGAAACTTGCATTTGGAGGGTTTAGCTTTTAGCTGGTTTTTCCAAAGGGTGTTGAGGACAGCACAGAGGTGTTGGAGGTGTATGGTTTGATCTTGACTGAAGACAATAATGTTGTCAAGATACACAACCACACATTTCCCAATCAGGTTCTCAAATGCTTTGTTCATCAACATGGCAAAGGTGGAAGGAGCGTTGGTCATTTCAAAGTTCATGACACAACACTCAAACAACTCATAGTGCGTGCAGAAGGCAGTTTTTGCCTCATCCCCAGGTGCAATGTGAACCTGGTTGTACCCTGAAGTGAGATCAATCTTTCTAAAGACCTTTTCACCTGCAAGTGTATCAAAAAAGTTGTCAATCAGCGGCAGGGGGTACTTATTCTTAACCGTCACCTCATTTAGGGCGCGGTAGTCTGTGACCAAGCAAAAGGACCCGTCCTTCTTAGCTATGAAGAAGACAGCCGCCCTGTATGGAGAGAGCAAGGGGCAAATGAAGCCCTTATCAAGTGTGTCCACAATGGTGTAACTGTGCTGTTTTTAGCAGAGTTACACGGGGAAAATATTTAGAAGATAGATAATAATCTTTATTGAGAGATAATGATTATATAGTTCATGTGAATCAAGGATAGAAGGAACAAGATTGGTGATCACACGGCTGGATGGAAGAAGGGGGTGGCTTGATCCTGATAATGAGTCAAGCGCCAAATTGAGGTATTCACCGTGAAGGATCATCATCTGTTTGTGTTGATGGATTTGGTAATTTGAGTTGACTTCCTAGTCTGGCTTTGGGTGACCGGATACTCAGATTGCAGGTCACAAACCCGCTTGGTTGGAACCTTGCTGGCAGGTTGAGCCTGCAGTTTTGACACCCCCGGCTGAAGGTCAGCCTCCTCTGGGGACAGGTTGTCAGGGAGGTTGTCAGGAGCCCAGGCGTTGTATTGAATCAGTTGTTGTTTGGTGGCAGGCAGGGCGGTCTCTCGTTGTTTTTGTCTTGCTTTGCAGGGTCGTAGGCGGTTGTGGTGTAAGGTCTTGTCTTGCTTCCGTTTCCCAAGCCCTTGCACGAGGTAAGTGTTATTGTTGTTTACCTTTAGGATGATTGCTAGCCCTACTTTCTTGGGTTGTAGTTTGCTTTTGTCAACATTCATGATCCAGACTTTGTCCCCAACTTCATGTCTATTGCAGATGGGAACAAAGGTCTTTTGTAAGCGTTCCTTTTCTTTGGCTGCTTGTTTGCTGTTGGCCTCTACTACTTGAGGATCTGAGCGAGGGGGACTTGACTTGGAATTTCCAGTTTGGGCCCTGTCAATGCTTGAATGATATTTGGCTGTGTACTGTATACCAGTTCAAACGGGCTTTTTCCAGTGGATCTGTTCACTTGGGTTTGGCACACAAGTAATGCAGTTGGTAGCTGCTTATACCAGTCTTCAGGTCTCCTGGCAATGAGTTTAGCTAGGGCTTGCATGAGGCTACCATTAAGCCGCTCTACGCGTCCATTGGCCTGTGGATGGTATGGTGTTGTGACGGTGTGTTTGACCCCATTCTTGTTGAGGTACACATTGGTGTCTTTAGAGGTCAATTCTTTGCCTCCATCAGCTATCAGGAGTTCTGGCTTTCCAAACCTGCTGATTATTTCCTTGCCAATGAATTGTCAGACGTTGTTACCAGTGTGTGTTTTCACCGCTTGGGCTACTGGCCACCTTGTTGCAAAATCAATGGCTGTGATAATGTATTTTTTGTTGTTGTGCTTTCCTGGCATGGGGCCCACAATGTCAAGAGCCCATACTTTGAACAGTAGTTGGGTTTGAATGGGGAGTACAGACTTAGGCGGGGTCTTGCTTTTGGCAAACTTTTTGTAGACCTTGCACTGTTCTAACACTTCCTGGACATTGTGGTATAAGGTTGGCCACCAGGCTTTATGCTTTAGGAATTTGTATAGATTTTGGCTCTTAGAATGTCCAAGATCTCTGTGATAGCAAAGAATGGTATCAACTTGGTGATGTGTGGGGATGTAGGGAATGGTTGTGCCATCTGACATTTTTCTGTGAACAGTCCTGTATACATCAGCAAAGAGGTGTTCATTCTTGATGACCGTTTCTTTGGTGATATTGGTTGTGCCTGCAGGAAACCCTTTGTCTTTTGTACGGAGCACTAGGAGAGGCCAGTCTGGGTTGAGCCCATTCTCTCCCCTAGAAGCGCAGACATACAGATGGGACAGGGCGTCTGCCATGGCAAGCTTGGCCATGGGCTGATATTGGATGAGCATGTTAAATCTTTCTAATATTTCCATCCACCACGCTTGGCGGTGTGACAGGTTTGCTTGTGTCTTGAAATAGATGAGCAACTTGTGATTGGTTAGTGCTGTGAATTCTTCCTGCTGTTCCAGGTAACAGCGTCATTTGACTAGGCAGTGTACAATGGCCAGTAGTTCTTTGTTGTGGATCAGGTATTGACACTCACCATCTGTCATTTTGCGCAACTCATAGGCTACGGGCAGGAAGTCACCATCACTATTCTTAATTTGTAGCACTCCCCAATGGATGCATCTGAGGCGTCAGTTTCCATCTGGTATTCTCCGTCTTGTTTGGGATATTGTAAGATGGGCGCTGTTGTGAGCTTTTCTTTGAGACTTCTAAAACAGAGGTCACGTTGGGGGGGGGGGGTCCATACAAACTTGGACTTGGCGCCTGTTATGGCAGAAGAGGGGGCGGTCAAGATGCCACAAATGGGTATGAAGCATTGTACATAAGCCACCATTCCCAAGAAAGTGCAGAGTTTTGATTTGTCCTTGGGAGGTGGCATCTTGCAGATGGCTTGTATCTTTTGACTGTTAGGTTTGATGCCTTCTTTTGAGACTATGTGTCCCAAGAAGGGTAGTTGCTCCCAGAAGAACTGGCATTTGGAGGGTTTGGCCAACAGTTTGTGTTGTACCAAGGTCGCAAAGACTTCCTCCAGGTCCCTGTGGTGCTGTTCCACCAAGGGGCTGTATACAATAATATTGTCCAGGTACACTAGGGCATGTTTGCCTATGTGTGGCGCAAACACTTTGTTCATGAAGGTTACAAAGGTGGACAGAGCATTGGTCATGCCAAAGTTGAGTACCACACATTTGTAGGAACCATACTTGGTGAAGAAGGCTGTCTTGGGGATGTCTTCCTCCTTGATACAAATCTGATTGTAGCCTGCAGTTAGGTCAATCTTGGAGAAGACAGTGGATTCTCCCAAGGCTTCAAAGAGATTATTGATCAGTGGCAATGGGTAACAATTCTTAATGGTGACTTTGTTCAAGGCGCAGTAGTCTGTGACCAGGCGTAAGCTGCCGTCCTTTTTAGCCACAAAGAATACAGCGGCCTCAAAGGGAGACTGTGAGGGGCAGATAAGTCCTTTCTCCAACGCCTCCTTGAGGTAGGCAAATATGGCGTTGTCTTTGTTTAGGGTCAGCTGGTAGATAGGGCGTGCTTTGGGGACAGCCCCTTTGAGTTGGATGGAGTGTTGGATGTGTTTCTCAGGGGGCAGCCTGGGTAGCACTTCTTTGAATATTTCTGGATTGTAGGCCACAATTTTGAGGTCCTGAGGCATGGAGGTATCCTGGTGATCCTTGAAGTGTATGATCTTGTACTGGCAGGAGTCCCAGTTGATTGCCTTCAGGCTTTCATTTTTGTCCAGGGTCTCTGTGATGCGCACAAAGAGGTGGTAGTGTAGGAGTTGGTCCACTGAGTCAGGATAGATATGGTGGTTTACACCTTCACACTTGATGGTCAACACTGAGGCCACCCAGTCTACGTGAGGATTGTTCTTTTGTAACCAGTCTAACCCCAGTACAATGTCAAACTTTGGGTAGTCAACAATGGGACCTTGGATGGTGGAGTGTAGGTTCTCAAGCATGACAGAGAAGGGGCAGTTTCCCTTGTCACAGCAATATGGTGTTCATCAGCCAGGACCACATTTTTAATCCACAAAGGATCAGAGGTTAGCTTGAACTTATCCACAAAGCTACTGTTGACTAGGGTTTGATCTGTACCCAAATCCAGGAGTGCTGAGCCTGTGTAACTGCAAAAATTAAAAGGATAGGAAATCAGTTTATTGGGATGCCTGGCAATGGTGTACAGTAGTGGGTCCTCTGAGGGCACTTGGATCATTGGGCATTGATCCACATTCTTGGGTTGGTACTCATCATTGGGCATGTCGGGAGTTGTGTGGGGAGAGCTTGGTTTGCTTAATGCTCTCCTGGGCTTTTCCTTCATCTTGGTTGCCTTGGGTGGCAGTGACACGGAAATGGGTACAATTTGACTGGCCGTTATTTCCATTCCCATTCTCATTCAAACCTGTGGGTTTGTGGTTGTTGTTGCTGCTGTTGCCTCCAGGAGGTGGTCAAGAGGAGCACCCGCTTGGATGGGAGTCCTTGGGCCTTTCTTGTTTCCCAGTCTGTGCCTTGTGTAGAGCGTTGGATGTTTGTTCCTCTTTTTCCGCTTCATGGTACAGGCTTTGCGGGGTGGTTACTTGGTCCAGGTTCACGTGTCTCATCATGTGCAACTTGAGGGCGTTGTAGTACATGAGGTGTGTTGCTGGGGTGTCAAAGGCCATGTCAGATGGGGCACAGAGACAGAGTTCCCCGTAGGCGCAGGTGAGTTCTTTAACAGTGCCTGTCTGGGTCAGGTTCTTTACTTGACGTATGATCATGAGCGCTGTATTCTTAAGCACAAACCTTGCCAAGAAGTCCTATTTGAAGGTGTCCCAGTTCTTGTCAGTGTGCTCTTTGTGCCACTTGTCACACCAGGTGCCAGCGTCATGGGTCAGGCAAATGGAAATCTCTGCAATCCAGAATTGCTGTGGGCATTCCATCTCAGCCAGTTTGCTTTGAGTGGACTGGATCCATGCGGCAAAGTTGTTGTTGTTGGCCCTGGCAAAGGGCTCTAAGGCGGTGCTGCAAAGTCTTTGTGCAACATAGACAGGCATGGTGGTTTTGTCATCTGGTTGCGGCATCAAGAAAGGTGCCTGAAAGAACCCTTGGGCGGACAGGGCGTTGAAGGCAGGTAGCGGGATCACCATGTTTTGGTAGAGGACAAAACCATCAGGTATCTTGGTACCAGGAGTATACCAAGTCCAGTTGGGCAGGAGGCCAGAAATAATTCTGTCAAGGATTTGTTGGCCGCAGCGTGTGCAGGCAACAGGCGGAATTTTCAAGATAAGGTAGGATGGAGAACCTACCTGTGCTACCAATGTTGTAACTGTGCTGTTTTTAGAAGAGTTACATGGGGAAAAATATTTAGAAGATAGATAATAATCTTTATTGAGAGATAATGATTATATAGTTCATGTGAATCAAGGATAGAAGGAACAGGATTGGTGATCACACAGTTTAATGGTGAAGGGGGTGGCTTGATCCTGATAATGAGTTAAGTGCCAAATCAAGGTATCCACTGTGAAGGATCATCATCTGTTTGTGTTGATGGATTTGGTAATTTGAGTTGACTTCCTAGTCTGGCTTTGGGTGACCAGATAATTGGATTGCAGGTCGCAAACCTGCTTGGTTGGAACCTTGCTGGTAGGTTGAGCCTGCGGTTTTGACAACAAGGTGCTGGCAGAGGGTCTCATCTTCCTTTGGTGTAAGACAATATAATGGTTGTGCTTTAGGTAACAACCCTTGAAGTTGTACAGTGTGCTGGATCTCCTGGGGAGGAGGTAGTTGTTCAAGTGTCTCACTGAAAACGTCCTTGTACTCCTCAAGGAGTGCAGCAAGCGCTGGTGGTGATGAGGTGGTCAAGGGAAAGACCACAGATGGTTCAGCACAGATAACTTTGACTGAGCATTGGTTAAAGTCTAGTTTCCCCCCTTGAAATTGTACGAGACTGTCTCTGTTATCCTGACAAACACAGTATCATGGAGTATTTTGCTCATTTCCACAGGGTAAATCTGGAATCCCACCCCATTTCTGTTGAGGGTGATGATAGAGGTATCCCAATTAATGTAGGGACAATTGTGCCAAAGCCAGTTGAGGCCAGCAATTATGTCATGTCTGAGCCCTGCCATGATTGGCCCAGAGAGCTTAGCCTGGACGTTCCCCATCCTCACAGAGAAGGGTACTGTCTTGTGGGTAATTGCAACTCTACGGGAGTCAGCTACTTGTACTGCCTTGAACCTGCTGGGCACCTGGCCAGTAGTTAAGAGTTGGCAAACACCTGGTCCACCATAGTGTGGTTGGCCCCAGTATCTACCAGTAATTTGTGGGTGTTCCTACAGAAACAGAAGGGATAAGATAAGCGTGTTACTTTATTTGAGGAGTGACTCACTTGTAGTACAGGGTTGTCACTGCGGACTTGAAAGATGTCCAGGGTTTTGACTTCATGAATGTTGTAGTCACAGGGGTTCTTTGCAAGCAAGGATTGAGAGGAGGGTTCAGGTGGGGTTGCAGGGCCTCTCGTTGCTACAACCCCCAGGCTTTCCCAGATCCTCAATCTGCGCAAGCTGGAGCTCCCCCTTGCGGGGGCATTTAGTCCCATTATCCTGCTGACAGGGTTGGCAGCAGCCTACTTGATTGTAGCCATTGCCAGGTGTTGTACATGGTTGGGATGGAGCATCACTGGTGCGGCAGAAGCCCATTGAGGCCTGGTTGTTAGCCTCCACAATGGCTTTGTAGCAGTTGTTGATGGAGGTACAGCAACCTATGGGGACCCACTTGCAGATATGGGGTTTTAACCCATTGATGATGAGAGTGAGTAGCATTGCATTTCTGTTGGTCATGGCTTCAGGGGCGGCAGCAAGAGCTTGTTGCCAGGCAGCAAGGTACTCAGGAACGGAACCAGTTTGTTTGGTTGCTAGAAGAGGAGTCCCCACAACAATGGGGGAGAAGGTTTTGCTGTAGCGGGACTTGGCGGTGTCTCAGAAGGCCGCCCAAGTAACATCAGGCTCCTGGCTGGCCCAGTTGGTGAACCATACAGCAGCAGGCCCTGTAAGGTGGCCAGACGCAGTAGAAATCCACATGGGCTCAGGAACCTGACAGATACAGAGGCAGGTTTCATTAGATTGAAGCCAACTGACAATGTTGGCCCCCTTGACACCCCCTGCAAAGGGTTCTAGCTGAAGGTTGAGCATGCGTTGGGACAGGTCTGACTGGGGTGGGGTGACGCTGGCGTTGCGCTGCCCAAGGCAGAGCTAATTGTACACGCTTGTGAGAACTAACTGGTCTTGATAGATGACATACCTGTTGGGGATGTCCCCCTTGGGAATTGGCAGGAAAGTTTCTTGTTGGGGAGTAGCCATATGGCCTATACTCTGTCCTTTCTTAGGGGGAATTTTGTTTTAGGTAGGCTGTAAACCTACTGCTGCTACCACTGTTGCAACTGAACCAATGAGGATTCAGTATTTGGAATTGGGAAAGACAACAGTCCAATAGAAAGGACAGAATAATAAGAATAAGGTATTGTTTATTGTAGAATATTGTGATTGATATACCATATGGGGAAAGCCACAAGGCCACAAGGGGGTGGCATAGTGGGGAGTTCCATGTAAGGTTTGAAGCCAAGGAATAACTTTTGCGGGGATCAGCAAGTCACATTGGTAGCGCTCTTAATTAGGATGAGCTACCTGCCATTTGATATTGCCATCAGATTGATCCATGTTGTTAGACACGTTAAGGGGCAACTCATTGAGCACCCCCTGTGTATTGTAAGATACATTAGCAGGTGAGTCTGGAAGCTTGGTTGCAACAAATGATCACTAATAAAGAGCTAGCCAAACCTTTTAACCAGCTGATGAATCAGATTTTCAATGTTAAAACACCTGCAGGCCTAAAGCTCACAATTTTTGGAGAAATCAACCATGATAGTATAAAACCCCCAGCTATACTGAATATGGTGGTATCATCATTCTGATAATAAAGTTAAATGAACCTTTGGCTCATGCAGATTTTACCTGGCCTAGTTCTAGTATTTTACCATTTACACTATTCCTGTAGGCTCAAAGGCCTTCACTACTCTACTGACAAACCCACAGCCCCCTTGCCTGCATTATTCTGTCCACTTGAATCACCCTTTAGACTCATACATTTCACCAAGTACCCTTTAAACCCAGTCTATTAAGAGTTTACCCTGGAAAATATACTTCTCTATGATCCCTTGGTAAGAACCAGGACCTCAGAAACATTTAACTGCAAAAGAAAGTGATACATAATGAAGCCTAGATTATTCAGTGATAAATACAACTATCTACCTGCCTATCTTGTACCAATGACCCCACCTCCAACCCTGCAGCCTGACTTCCTGCAAGAAACTTTTGCCATCACTGGTGCCACCTCCACCCAAATGTTTAGTGATGAGGAGCAACTTTTGGGGGAGCTTCAAATATAGATTTAAAAAGAAGAGAATCATCTTTTATTGAATAATACTTTAGACTTATATAGTTTGCACTGTGGCAGGGACTTAAGTTAGATCAAAGATAAGGGAGGACATGTGCAGGTTGGATTTGAGTTGCTGGATACCTGGACAAGTCATGTGATATGGGTTTGTTGCCATTTCTGGCATGTTGAACTGCATATTAGATTGGCACCAAACCAGGCGATGACTGGATGTTAAGTGTGTTAGTGTTGGCCAGAATACCAGTACATCCAGCTCCCCAACAAGAGTATTCTATATTACTCTTAAAGGCTTGTTGGACTTCATGGTACCTAAATCTAGCCCTTGGTCCTTGCTTGGCTGACCTCTATCCTATTTTATCAAGTTGGCTACTATTCTATGGTGGTCTCTACCCTCTGGCCTGGCAGCTCCTCTACTAGCATCAAACAGTGCTCTACCAACGCTTGGTGTCCTGAAAGATGGAGCAGTGTGAATGGTCTGTCAAGAAAATTATGGCCGCTGATTATACCTGCTGAACTTATACCACCAATCAGGCCAGCATGTCTCTTGCAGATGTGTGTCTTTAAAACTGTAAATTCACTGCCACCTTTGGCCTTGGATCAAACCGGTTTTCCCTGCCGCACCAAAAAAGGCCCAAAAATTACAGCCAAGCCACTTAACTCTCTAGGCAATTTAGCTCATACTGTTGATGAGAGATTTTTTCTAGCCTACCCTGCAGACCTCCTGGATCTGGTTGTTCCCTCCTGGGAAGAAACATTAATTGATTTAGACTACTTACTGGCCTGGTGTTGCTCACTTTTAAAAGCTATCAGATACAACCAATTGTGTGTTGCCACATCAACACCCAAAAACTCAAGTGAATTCTAAGTTCCTGAAAGCCCCTCCAGCCAATCAGGCAGAACCACAGAAATTAAGATGAAACCCTCCAGTCTTCCTGGTCTTGACCTGCAAAATTTATCCCCCACCCAATCAGATTCAAGCCCTGCACTCATGTGATCCTTTTCCTTGCAGAACACTCCTTTTTACACAGCAAGGGGACTTTCAGTACCCTGCTTGTCTATTGTCAAATTTATTAAAAGTTTGGAATTTGTTGCACTTTTATTTTTAAATACATTGGTTTGACTGGAACTCTTTTTTGAGTCCCTATTATCTAAAAATTAAAGTGTTAGTTGTTTTCTCAACGCTTACCTTATACCCTCCCATTTCAAACCCTGGAACTCTTCTGGAGCCTTCTGAAGAGGTCTCAGCGCATAGTTGTCACTTCCTTTTGCTTTTGCTTTTGCTTTTGAAAGCAGTACTTGAACCTAAAATTCTATTTAAATTTCAATACAATACCTATTATTATCTTTAATTTTCTTTAAATTTATTATTTCCAAACCCGCTTTTGCTTTTCATGAAGTTCAAGACCCCCAAGACTATGCCCATGCTTTCTGAACCCACTCTGTTGCTTCTTTTGTCCTCCTGCTTGTGGTTGCCCTTGTTGACCTATTTTTTATTGCTTGCCATTTTAAAAAATTTGTCAATCTTCTCCAAATTTTTAGGAGATTGCAACCATGATAATCCCAGTTCTTAAATTTGTTGCGTTTTCCTTGGCTCTGTTTCTATTACTTCTGTGGTTGACCTTGCCAGACTTGTGGTCTAAAATAACCTCTTCTGCTTAGCTTGTGAGTGATAACCCTTCAAGCCTTCTGAATTTTCCTAGTGGTCTCCTCCTCTCTGGAGAGGCTGTGGTGAAAAGCTTGACGTGTGATGACCTGGATTTGGATGTTGTTGATTACATATTGCCCTCCCCTTAGGGAGAGAAAATGTCAATGCCTTCCCAGCCTGGAAAAGAGTGATTTGGTCCCCCTTGAGGTTCTTGAGGTGCCCCCTCCTGCTCCCTCTTGTGCCCCTTGGTTGATCACTGGTCTTGTGTTGATGGGATTGAACTCCTAATTCCCTCAACTTTCCCCAGTGTCCTCCCTCTGGTCCTCCTTAGAGCAGCCATCCCAGTCCTCCACTGGGTGGCATCCTAGTGGTTTGTTTCACCGGGATGGGAGCCAAACTTAGTTAGTTTAGCCCCCCTTTCTCACAAAAGCACTGGCCCTGCACTCAGGCGCCAGAAGCTTACCACACACTATGAATTGTGCACCTAAATTGAGAAGGATTTTGAGCCAGTCAGGGATTTTATACCTGACTTCAGAAATACAAACAATCAATTGGTTCAGTCATCAACAGCAATAAGTTCATAGCCTTGTGTAAACATCAAATCACAACTTAGTGGCTTTATTCTTAAAGATCAACAGAGGATTTGAACCCAGGGCCCTGTCTGTGACGTCTTTGTTAACTTAAAATCAGAAATCAATATTACATTGGTTAATTATATGTGATTAATTCAACTGCTAACAAAAGCAGGCTCAAACAGTGATAGAGAAATAAAAAACCAACCACTATACACTTTGACTGTGATTGGCTGGATCAAAGACTGTTTTTGCATTTTGAACCACATAGTATTGAGACTAATACTATGCTCTTAGATGTAAAGCCTTTTATCTGGTCTAAACTTCTCTTCTTCCCTTACTGGTCTTTAATATATGATTCCAACTATGCTGTCTACTCCACTTTACCAAGGTTATTGGTCAACACATTTACTTCTTACTATGTAAGGACCTCTATTTTTCCTAGGAGACCAGAACACCTTGGTTTTCACCCTCTATTTCCCATTCAGTCCTTCATTTGTTTACAAATGATTCTTCAGTATTTAAGCAAGCCTGTAAATTCTTTTTATTTGTTCTAGCATTAAAGCTGATTTCTTTTACTCTATTATCTTGCACCACACTTATATTGATACAGCTTTAGAGCCCTGAAGGGAATTTTATTACTATTCTGGGCTCTATTCATACTTTCACTGCCTGTCTTTGCCCTAGAAGGACCCACCTGCACTACCAATTAGTTCAAATCTTTCCCTAAAAAGTCCCACAACCAGGAATCTTTGGCCCATGACTGGTTCAAATATACCTCCAGTTATTGGGGAAGAAAGTTCAATTGTGGTTGCTCTTTTCATCTGCCTCTTGAAGCTGACGTCTCCCTGGTTAGACCAAATGCTTCATTTTACCTGTTGGTATACTTGGTGAGATACTACCTCCTTGGAAGGGTTAGCTCCCTGATGGGGGATTTGCCTTCCTGGAACAGTTTGGTCACTTAGAAATGGTCACTGTTTCTATTGGTTCTGTAAAGCAGGACTAAATCTAGGGGCCCTTTCCCAAAAGATTGGGAATTTATTCCCTCTTAAGTGGGTCCCTGACAGAGCCTTTCCCTTCTGTTTTAAAGACTTTTCAGATCCTTTCATCTTCTATGCAAGTGACAGTGATAAGTCAATAAAGACCCCTGCCTTCATCCTTGCCCATTTGTTTTGTATTTCAAGTCTGCTTACATGATGAGAGAAGAATTTGAGCAATTGAAGCACTTGGCTCTTCCTGCTTTTTTCCAATCAACTAAACTGACCTCCCAAACCCCCTTCAAGACACCATAACTGTAAAGAAATCCTTTCCTTACTCCCCATTACTGGGGCATCTTTAGTGGAACCAACAAGCTAATAAGTCCTGTCTGCAGACACAACTAACAGAGAATTGAATTTTTATTCAATTGTCAGAACAATGAGTAGAAGCAAATGCAAAAATACTCAGGGATGCCAGTTAAGCCAATCAAATCAATGGATTCAAAAATTTAATGTGAAATTAAGAGCGTTAAATAACAAGTAATAAATTTAAATCAATCAGAGACTCCAGACTTGAAAAGAAAATGTGGTTTATATTACAAAAATGATTTAAACCAATCAGAAGGCCCAAAAACAAGTTTCAAATGCATCTTTAAGTGCAGAAAGTCAATGAGGATAATCACAAGCCAATAAGATCACTTGAAATTGAAAATTAAATGCGGAATTGATGAAGAAACCTCTCAGGCAGTAATAAGCAATCAATCAGAAGTGTGCAAACCAGAAACTCAATGCAGTTTTGTTAACAAAAATGGTCATACACTAATAAAGGACCAACCAGAAACCAAAAACCCAAAAGGTGAATTTAGTTCAGATGACATAAGAACCTAGCAGATAACTGATTACCAATCATGTCTCAAAGTCCCATCTTCACTTATCCAATGCAAGAATTGAATTCCAATTAATGAGTTATTCACTTGGGTAACCTTCCAAACCTTAGTTTTCACTCTTGAAGAATGCAGTTTGGTGCAAGCCTGCAAGCAAACCTCACATTTATCCCTTTAAAAGCACCAGGGTGTGGTAAGTACCAGTTCATCCCCCATTTCCCAGTTTAGTATTTAATCCTTCCTCCTCTGTGTTGAGAGCTTGCTCCAACAACTTCAAATACTCAATTTTACTCTCAATAAAGGAATTCTATATTTTCAACTGATTAGTAGAATAATTTTTGAACAGGGCTATGAGAAAGCCTCTTAATTTTTTGTGGGTATTTCTCCTGCTCTGGGTTAATATCTCATGTATACTAGCAGAAGGAATAACTAAACCTCTTCTCACTCCCACTAAACCTGTAAGAGTTAAATGGCAGGCAGCGCTATTCAGGGAAAAATGATGAGGATAAATTAAACAAATATTCAGCTGTTTAAGCAACACTAAACCAAATTGAGTGGATGGGCTCACTAATTTTGAGCCTTTAGAGGTATATCAAAAGGAAGCCACCAATACAGAGATTAAGAAGAGCATTTGGAGTGGAAAATCAGAAACAGAAGATGAGGATGAGGCCAGGTACAAGGCTGACCAAGGGACAGCAAAGGACTTGGCAGGCAAGTGGAATAAAACCAAAGAAACATTGTCAACAACAGGGGCCAGAAGGCCCAAGTATTCCAACATTGAGTTCAAGTTTCTTTATTATATTTTCACCAGGGATATTTAGCTATCTAGAAACAAGTTTCTAGAGTGGAATGGGGAGTCTTAAGGTGGTTCAGGATGGGGATGGGAGGGTTTTGCAACATCTGATTGGTTGGCAAGAATATTTTCAGCAGTGAGAGGGCTTGCATTGAAATTTGAGTCAATGATGTCAGAATTCAAAAAAATTTGGCAACCAGCGGGTCAAGCACAGTCATCTTCAAATAGCATATAAAACGTAATTTTCATGTCATAATTATTTGGGTAAAAATATGGCAGATCCAGATTTTCCAGGGCTATTTGAGCAACCCCAGCTTTGACTCATTTTTTTGTCAATGACAACATTTAAGTCGTCTATCTCTCTCAGAGGTTTGGCGGCAGTTCTTTGCTGGTTTCTAGTTTTACAAGGGTGTACTATCCCTTTTATTTGATTTTCTACTGTAAAAAAACCTATAGAAAAATCAGTTTGATAGAAATTTGGTCCTTGTTGTTTGCACTCTCCATATATAGAAAAGGCTTTCATTACTCCTGTAATTCATCCCAATGCACCTTGATATGTGGTAGGATAAATTAAGCTCTACTATATTCTCCAACAGTTTTCCTCCTTACTACACAGATTCAGATTATGGGGACAAGCTATAAATATGATGATGGTGGAACTCCCTGTTGGGGCATCCTTGATAAAGTTTAATATTGGGGCATTTTTATACTATGTTGGGGAAAAACTCCTCTACAAGATGATCCCTGACAACAATCAACCTGCTAACACTGACTCCCAACACCCTGCTCATGCCCCTTCACTACCACTGAAGTTGCCTCTCATGAAGGAGCAGAAAACAGCACTGTCCTTTCTGCCCATATCTTGTCACACTTGTCTCTTGATAAGTAAATAGGTAGCCCTTAACTCTGTTGTTTTAATAAAGTTGTTGTTCTGACTTACATTAATAATTTAGTATTATTTTTTAAAAGTTATACAGTAGCTTTTAAAGCTATGACACTAAGCAAATAAAACTCATCTGTAAGCAAAAATAATTCAGATAAAAAATCAACTTATTTGAAAGCAAAATCAACTCAGATAAAAAACAGAAGTGAGCTCAAATCTACTATTAATCAATATAAATTTATTAGTTTTTAATTTTGTTTGCATCCAAGTTGATTTTGTTTGAATCTGAGTTATTTTTGTTTATTATCATAGCCGTAAAAACTACTGTAACAATATTAGATAAATTAATGGTTTTCAAATTATCTTTAAAAGGTAAACAAGCTTTGAATTCTGTGCCCAAAATTTTCAAAAAAATGTTAATTCCAGACTGGTCATCAATAATCTTGAAATATTCAGCTTCAAATCAAGAAGAACTAAAACAAGAATTTGGATCAGGAAAATTTAAAGCTTTAGAGTCATTTATCTCATCTTTTTTTCTGACCAAAGGTAAGACAAGAAACTTTTAGACCAGCCTTGTTAGAATCATCCAAAAGAATAGTTCTGACAGTCATTTACTAGGCCTTCCAGGCCAGACCCTTTCCCTCAAGAGAAAGATCCACTGATAGTATCCCAGGCCATGGCAGTTATTTAGATGTGTTGTGCAACTCTCAAATATTTTCTGAATATAAAGATAAATTTTTCTATTTTTGTAATCAATTCTATAATTAAATATATAAATAAAATAAATTTAAGAATATGTCTGTGAAAAATCTGATGGGTTTAAACTAATATTTTTAAAAGTTTAGTCAAGTCAAAGCCTGGTTTTATTTAATCAACCTAAATATTTTTGTCACTAAATTAACCATGCCAGAATTGACAATATAAGCCCAGAAACAAGGAGCTAAACCTCACTTAATGGAAGATTTGTCAGTTTAATTGACCTGATAACACATGAGACAATTACCCCCAAATCATTGCATCCTGATGTATTTGTGTCTAAAATTTGAAATTGATGGCTTTGAAACATCAAAAAAAAGGTAATTCACAACAAACCTATCAATAATAAAACACTCTCAAGAACAGCCTGTGGTATCAGTACCTAAACTAACATAGTGGCATTTCCTGTTGTGATTGGTCCTCAAATAATCACTAAAGAAAAGCCATCAATGAGAATATTTCCCTTGCCAAGAAAGCAAACCAGAAACCTTTCAGCAGCATGAATTTTTCTGGTCTACCTGCCTCCCAGAATAACATAGCAGAATTGACAGCCATTGGAGATTATTCTTAATAACTAACTCATAAAGTAGCCCTTACTTACAGTGCCACCTTTTGTATCAAACCCCTGGCTAATCCACAAAATTCTCTTAAGACTGAACCCCACTGTACTGGTACTTGGCAGGAAGGGTATAAAAACCCCTCTGATTCAGTATAATTATTGTCATAAATTTGAAATAAAGAGTTAATAAACTATTGGCTTACATAGCTTAAACCTTATCTTCTAGTCTTCTATCATCTGAAATTCACTGTGGACCTCATAGAATATTGAGAAATTTGAATAACAAGAGTTGGAACA
Source organism: Entomophthora muscae (assembly GCA_014839935.2). NCBI lineage: Eukaryota > Fungi > Entomophthoromycota > Entomophthoromycetes > Entomophthorales > Entomophthoraceae > Entomophthora > Entomophthora muscae. The sequence continues at coordinate 338,895 of QTSX02005698.1, forward strand.
CCTGGTTAAATGAGAAGCCTTTTAACTAGAATATCACAGGCTAAACTATTATCATGAGTTGGGTGAACTTCAAATTGGATTAAACCTTTCAAAGAAGCCACCCATATATCATAAGTGGTAATAAATGGCAGTGAAAAACAACAGGTTGATCTTGGAATACCAATTTGAATGAGGGTGATAAATTGAAGCTCTGGGAAAGTTTAGAAGATAATTTTGATGAGGAAGGATGATTTTATTGGATAATATTTTAGGCTAATATATTATATTTGGTGTGGCAGGAACTTGAGTTGGATCAAGTGGTCAGAGATCAGGAGGCGTGACTTGGATCAGAACGGCTGAATATCCAGACAAGCCATAGGAAACTGATTTCTTACCAATTTAGGAATGTTGAACCATAAATTGGATTGATGCCAAACCAGGCAATGACTGGATGTTAATTTTATTGGTGGTTGTCAGAACACAGATACATCCAGATCCTCAACAAGAGTCTTGAAATTATAATTGATCTTGGTCAGTTTTAGCAAATAAGTCATACATAGGTTGGGTTCATTGTAGTAATGGGTGGAGTAAGATGGTTAGAAAGTTGCAAGCCATGGTATTTTATCATCTGCCAGATGATATCCTAAGTCTTCTAACATTAGGAAAGTACGGAGAACCTGTGACTTTGGCGTAGCTTTTGGCCTGGAATATTTTGTTGTCATCAGAAGTAGCAAGTCTGACAGGGCCCAAGGCCCAAAGGATTTGGGATGGCTCTTTCTACTTCTGGATATAGGTTCTTAAGTTATTGTCTCTATATTTTACTATAGGGATTAATACTGTATGGCAACAGTATGATCTTTTGCTCTCCATTCAATTGGAATAAAACTAGGGAAAGGATTTGAAATATCAACTCTTTATTAGAAAACTGATATTGAGGCTGGGCCGGCTGCCTACGTTTATCTGAGTTAGCTTGGGCCCAACCTTGGGTGTGTGCAGTTTGTGACAGAAGCTTGCTTGACAACTTCCACAGCTCAGTATCCTTTCTAAAGCTGTGCAACTATCCCTCAATCTGAGCGGAGTAGCTGTGAACCTGGGCCACGTTCTAGGTGGCTAGCTAGCTGGACTGGAGACTAGTTGGTGGAGATGATTATTCCTCAATCAGAGCTACTCTAATACAATAGGCTCAAATCCTTTTATCTTAGAGTGTTTGGCTTGACAGCCCAGTCTATTTTGGGCTCTTCTAGAAGTGTTTCAGATGATGGCCCATATGATGGCCCTTGTTCTAGAATGTAATTAAAGCTTAGAATAGTAATTATATATGGGAAGCATATTTGAGGTGGTTGTTGAGGTGGAAGTATTAATTGCACAATATCTACATGTTTCACTATTAATTAGGAATACAGATTTTGCAATTGCCAGGATATGATTTGATCATTTGCATCCATTGATTCCACAAGCCTGCGGCCCACATTAATTTGTTGAAACCATTTCTAAGAGTGATTAACTGCTGGCCTGCATTATTTGGTTGAATCCATTAATTAGTCAATATCCAGAAATCCTGACAAAGATAGTAAATATTCTCTAATAAGGGAGGACAAGAATACCAGAAACATGAGTTTTGTCATCTTCTGGTATGAATGATATGGAAATTGAGAACTTAAAGGAATGTATTTATGATTAATAATAGCACAAAACTATCACTGATATTTATTTTTCATTTATACTAGAATAGGAAAACATCTAATTGTGTGGCCCCAATTAAAAATTTGGTTAGAACATTGTCTAGACTAATGTCTTGGGTCATAGTAAAACTTATTCTAACTTTCTTTTGAAAAAACCAAATAAATGAAATTAATCATATGAATAACTCTGCATTCATGGGATGGGTCCTCTAGAGCTGTTGGAGTGGGATTGCAACCCTGTTTATTTAATCCTAGATTTAAAATTACAGTAGTTTTAAAAGCTATGGCAACAACCAGAAATACCTCAGATTTCAACAAAATGATTTCAGATTTAAGCAAATTCCAACTATCAGGTTAAAATATACACTCTGTTAACAAGAATTTTTGGCATTAACGGAAAAAATGGGTCAACACAGCAAAGAATTGCTCAAGCGCAAAGAAAAACTATTTAAAATACTATCCAAAATACATTGATTCACAAGAAAAATGATGTGAGTTGTCTTTTGGGGTACATATGTTTACTATGCAAATCAGTGACAAAATACACCCAAGCAAGGTGACTCAAAACTCAAACCAAAACCAAAACACAATAGCAACTCACTATGTAAACAAAATCACCCAAATGTTGTGTGCAATGGATTGTAATCATGAATAATACCAAGGTATCTAAAATAAGACACAATATATGAAATATAAATTTTAAAAATATTGTGTTGGGTGCTTAATTTGGCGTAAAATCTGGAAATAGGGTGGAAATTATTTCAGGTATTCTAAAATGGGCGTTGTAAAACCAAAAACAACTAATTAAGAAATAAAAAATCTATAATTGGGATATTGGGTGGGAAAAACTCTGATTAAATATCCATATTCAGAAAAAAGCAAAAATTAAAAATAGGGAGTAAATTAATTGAAATTAATTTAATATTTTAATAAATTTTGAAATGGAAGGAACACAACAACAGACTACCATTGCACCCATTGTGCGCCGCGGTTGCAGTTGCCCCCGCGGGTCAAAGAATAGACTTAGTACAACACAAGTGCCTACTCAGGAGGGAGGCAGGAGAGGAGAGTTCCATAGTGACGCTGCACTGACACAGCCGGTTCAAGGAGCACAAGCTGCTAGGGTGTAGAGCATCAACCCTTGGGTCCCAAAGCCGACCCAGAATCCAACCAAGGTCACCACTACAAAGAAAGTTAGAAACAACAAGGTAGAACTTACTTTGTATGTGTTTGACGTTGTGTACCGGCAAGAGTCAGTCCCGTCAGCCATGCTAGAGAACTTGAAGCCTGTACTTGATACTAGCTATAAGCCCTACATCAGTGATGGCAATCAGGAAGAGGACAAGGAGCCTGAGTTCTTCAGAACTGACAAGGGACAGTTGATGCTCAAAAAGGTTGCTGCATTTTACACCAAGGTGCCCATGCCCTGTGTTGTGCCCAATGCCAACAAGCCAATCCCCACCACTAAAAAGCCCACTCAAAAGCGGATCCCTGACATTAAACACATCATCTTGCTTAAGCTAATGTGTGAATTGGGAAATTACAAGGTGGCTGCGGCCCTTGTTGGGGTGGATTCCAAGTACGCCAGCAAGACCTTCAACAAGTTTATTGATACTGGCTGAGTCCTTGCCGCGGAGAAATCCTTGCACATTTTCACTATGCTCACCAAGGAGCACAAATGGGCAATCCACCAGTGGATCACCCAGGACTGCCATCTTGAACTGGCAAATATACAGGCAATAGTCAAGTCCACTTTTGGGGTTGAGGCTTCCATTTCCTTTTACTACCATCTGCTGAAGAAGATGTGTTTTTCCTGGAAAAAGCTTGGGGTATCTCTGTACAATCAGAATAGCCCAAAAAACATTGAGACCCAGAAAAACTACACTGAGGCCTACACTGCCCTCAAAGCCAAGGGGATGGTCAAATTTTACTATATTGACAAATTGTCATTTTCCTTGTCTATGTGCAATGCATATGGCTATGTCCCCAAAGGCTCCAATGACGGGATGGCTTGGCATGCTGCAGTCTGCGCCACAGCCTATTCAATGGTGGCTCTCCTTGGTCCAAAGGGGGTTGATCTATACCAAATGATACTGGGCTCCAACAACAGCCGTACCTTTTTATCATTTCTCCAATTGGTCCAGGAGCACCTGAGGCGCACAATCCTGGGCTTCACCAACGTAATTGTGCTGGATAATGTTGGTCTCCATAAGGTGGCTGATATTCTTGAGGAATTCCCAATGATTGACAACAACAGCGCAGTGGGCCCTCAGCAATTGGCCACAGCAAATTTGCGCCTTCTCTTCCTCCCCGCCTATTTGCCCTTCCTAAACCCCATCAAGGAAGTCTTTGGGTGGCTCAAGCAAGTTGTCAAGCAAGGAACCCCAACTGGGACCAAGGACCTCTTTAATTTGCTACAGGCCAGGATCCACACCCTCCCAGCAGAGACTGTGGCCAAATTCTATGGTCACACTGATTTGTTCATCCCCACGTGCCTATCCAAACAGCCAATCAATTAAAAGCTTAGTGTGTCCAATTTTTTTATATTCTCTAATTTACTATTCAAGATTTATTAATTATCATTTTATATTTAGATGCTTTCAAGCCCAAAATCACATTCAGCAGGACAATCAATGAAGGTTAGTAATTTATTTATAATCATTTTTATTTTGTTATCTAAGGGTATCCCAAACTCTTGATACTGGATTACGCAAACACATTAATATCACTTTTGGAAAATAAATATAATAATCAAAAAAGTTAAATGTAATGTTTATGAATCAGAAGTAGATTTTATTAAAATATATTATTATGCTTTTATTAAGACCTTCTCTGGGATATATTCTGAAAATATTTTTTGCTAAAATAAGAATTAGAAAATTTTATTATAATAAAAATAATATAAATTGCAATGGAATTATTTGGAAGAGATAATTTATTAAGAGCGCCTGTAGTGAGTTCTTCTGTATGTACCCACCCCGCAATGGAGGTGGCGCACAACCTCCACCGCCACACTGTGGACAGTGGATACACCCTTATTAAAAAAATCCCGCCTGCTGGTGAAGGGGAGTAGGGTTAGGTGCAAATGGAGGAGCAGCTTCTCTGGCAGGGCTGCAAACCCATAGATACCAGCCAGGACCAGGGCGTCCTGGATGACATGATCCACCAAGTCATACCCAGGAGACCTTTTCCCATCCAGGGAGAGCCTGGCCTTGTTGATTCCAAGAAGGACCCTGTCAAGGTCCTCAATGTTAGCCCCCATCCTGAAGTAGAAAAGATATCCCAGGTAAACCACAAGGTGAAGCCTTTGCCCAACAAAGGCTTCAGTAAACTCACAAATTTTTTTTGAAAACTGCACTGATCTTCTTATCATGCTTGGTCTTTGTAAAGGTCAGCTCCATGGTTGCAGGGACCCCTGTCTTGTCAGCACTCCAGGCCAACCCAAAGTTGGCAAGGAAGATTTTGGTCTTCTTGACAGCTGTTGCGTCTGCAACAGTCAATTTTCCCACCACACGCCCAAAGTTGTCCAGCAGGTAAGAAATTGTGTGCTCCAAGGGGAAGCAGAAGCAAGCAGCCTCTTGGGCCCAGCCCATCTCTGGTACATTCTTGAATGAGAGCGTTACCAGAACGTCCCAAACAAGCTAATGGAGTTTACACAGTAAACTCCACTGAGGTTAACTGGGTCCAGGCAGACCAGTTGGGCATCCTTGTAGGCAGTAACTGCCCACTTAGATGCCCCTTACCATGCTTCAGCACGGCCAATGCCTCCTGCAACATTGGAAAGGACCCGTGTATGCAGTCCTCCAGCTCCTGCAAGACAGAGGGGACAGATAAAGCTGCTTGGTCACATGTGTGGCGTAGTTGGTGTAGAATGTGGCAGGGACAAATAGGACCAGGACTTGGCAGAGTTCACTGTCTATGTTCTCTAAAAAACAGGTAAGTATTTGCAAATTTTTATTAATCTTATTTTTTTATGTTACCTTCACGTGTTTCTTCCTTGCCAGCTGCTTCAGCAGGCTTGGCCATTCTTGGTGCAAGCAGTTGTGCAAGCAATTCTTTATCCTCTGTTATGGCACGCTTGGCCAGTTTGGGATGTTCATACATCTCTGTGTTGTCAACCCAGACGGACGGCGCAGAAAGATTGTATGTCTTAAATTGCAGGCCCTCAACCATGTTTTCTGAATGTTGAGAAGACGCTCAATGGTCTTCTCAGGGGTGTCTGGTATTTTCATCATAAGGGCCTTTGCGGACACCTTGTCAATTTTGTCCCCTGTATGAACAGCAGCCTTGACTTTTGCCTTGACCTTGCGGTCAATGTCTTTGATTTTGGCAATTGTCAAGTTGAGATCCTTCAAAAGCTTCTCCAATTCTCTCATTGATTTTTTACTAACCTTTTCATATGTTTTTATAACTTTTCCCCCAATTAATTCTGTATTATTTTGATACTGTTGCCTCTTTGTTTATTCCTTTTTGTTTTCCCATTTACTACCTTATCCCATCTTTTTACCCGATTTTGTATATTTTACGCTCATCTCAATATGTGTTGTTTGCTTTGTGTTGGCATTGTTTCCTTGATTACCATATTATTTTTGGCACTTTACATTGCCCCTTGTGAAAATATTAACAACAATTTGGTGATCAGCTAAATTTGAATTAGAAAATTATGTGTTAACTGTTTTTAGATAAACTTGTTACTGATCCAAATTCAAAACCTTAATGATAAACTTTAAGCCAATCAGGAGCCAAGTGGTAAAGTGATTGTTGTGGCATAAAGGAACATTCAATAATTCTTTGGTGTATGTGCACTAATTAATATGATTGGCTGGATGTTTTGCCATTGTACGCCATTGCCGCTGTGGCAAGTTATTGATTGACTAGTGTTAACCCAGAAGCTGATTGGGCACTAGTCCATCAACAACTTGCCACAGCAACAATGGCGTACAATGGCAAAACATCCAGCCAATCATATTAATTAGCGCACATACACTAAAGAATTATTGAATGTTCCTTTATGTCACAACAATCACTTTATCACTTGGCTCCTGATTGGCTTAAAGTTTATCATTAAGGTTTTGAATATGGATCAGTAACAACTTTATCTAAAAACAGTTAACACATAATTTTCTAATTCAAATTTAGCTGATCATCAAATTGTTGTTAATATTTTCACAAGGGGCAATGTAAAGTTCCAAAAATAACTGTGTTCTGGATCTAGATAAATGGCATAGTAAATATATGATTTTATAGAAATAAGCTGAGCATAAAGAATAAAACCAACTATAAACAAAGAGAACATGAACAATTGAAATTCAAAATAAAGATAATATAAATAGAAAATGTTTGGTAACAGGGAGTTTATTGGGGCTAGGAAGAGTGATGCCTAGGAGGCAGAATAGCGCGGGAAGGAAGACGTAGAGGCAGTGATGGCCTGGGGGGTCTGGGATTGGGTGGGTTGGGCTTGCAGGTGAGGGGTGGTGGTGGCGGGGGTGGAGGCAGGAGGATTTTGCGTGATGGCAGCCATATAACGCTCATCATATTCCTCATTGTTCATTGGCTGGATGGGCTGATAGGTGGCAGTGGCTCAAGGTGAAAGGCGCATGTCTTTCTGTGATTGGTTGCCCATGTTCACATGAAAGACAATTTGGGCAAACAATTCAGCCACCATTTGACGGCCAAAGAGAAAATTGTAGTCAAGGACCCCAAGATAGAGGTTGTTGAAAGCCTGAGGGCGGCGCTCCTGAAGTGTGGATCTGATGTTGAAGAAGACAACATCATCCAGATGAATATCTGCGTGGCCAGCTGGGTACACAGAGGCCTGGTGCCCGCGTTGCTGGATGTCCTCAAGGGCGGTGGAGCTACCCTCTATCTGGTGGCTCAAGAAAACCTGATGCTTTGAATTTGAGCCATCCTAGGAGTCAAGTAATCCACCAAGAATGTGGCTGTACAAGTAGCCATTGATAAAATCTGGGTTTGTCTGATAGTAGACAAAACCCTTGGCTGAAACAGCCAGAAATGCACCAATAAATGTCCCCTTCTTGGCCTTCTTCCTTCTATTCTTGGCAGCGGCTTTTTCTTGCTCACCAAAATTGTCAAAAGCTATTGATAGCTTATAATATGAGACAAACATGACATCATCTGAAAGACTAGTCAAGCATCATACCAGGGTTGATTTGATGTCTAGATCATACAGGGAATCCTCAGCGCCATCCCATTGGTTGCCAGCAAGGTTGGTAAGAACCCATATTGAAGCCACCTTCTCATAAATCCAGAGCTGCACCATGCGCCCAGACACCCAAATGCCATGGTGCGCAAGTTGCTTCTGGACCTGGGTCAAGAGAAGCTTGGGATCCCGCTGGAGGAGGTCAAGCATGATTGGGTATGCCTCAGATATTTGTGACTTGGGGGCCTTCTTGGGCTTCTTGGCTGTCCCAATCAGATTCCCCCTGTTCATCAGGTTGTTGAATTCATGCATGACAGTAGCTCAGGTAAATTGCAACTGGGCAGCAATCTGTTCCCAGGACAGACCCTGCAGGTTCAGGGCCACAATTTCCTGAAAAATTTGGGCAGTAATGATTCTATGTTTGGGGCGCTGGGCCTGGGGAGCTGAAGCCTGATTGGCTGTAGGGGGGCAGGTTGGCTGGTGACAGGAAGTTTTTCCAAATCAAGGTTGCCATCCTGATTGGTTGGTTGAAGGGTAGCTTGTGTGGGGTGGGTACAGGAGCAGGGGCAGAGCTAGACACTGCATGACTACTGAACAAGTCAAAGACATAGGGGTTGGTGGTCAGGTACAGGTCAGCTTCCTTGTTACCTGCCTCAAAGGCTTGGGTTTAAACAGGTGCCTCCACGTTCTGAGCCCTGCCTCCATTGAAGCTGGCTTGGCTGCTTGTGCCGTTAAAGATGTTGCTAGTAAAAACCATTGTAAAAAAACCTAGGATAAAATCACTAAAAGTAGAAATTTTAAATTTTATTGATTTATTTTTATTGTAATCTTGAGCCCATATTTGGAAGGTTCTCAAAACCATTTCATACAGATCAGGATCCATAAAAATTAATAAAATGCCTCTGTTCCTAAATTGGATATCTGTTGATTGCTGTTAAACTGTTATATTTCTATTTTAGGCTGCTCATACTACACATCTTGTGTGAGTTCATTTCATTTTATGCTTGTGGAATCTCACTTCTAGATTGCTCAAATTTTCTTTCATTTTAGTCATTCTGTTGGTGCCTCATATGAATCCTGATTATATTATAATATACTCTGGAATAGCATCCATACATTTCACTTGTTGCGTCAGTTCATTTTGTTTGTGGTTTGAACTACACCACTTGATGTTTGATATAATTTTGTATAATGGGTGAGTGAAATTTTGTTTTTGTTTGAAAGTTCATTTATTAACTGAAATTTTATAAATTAATCAAATCCTGAATCTTGCACAACTTGGATTTTGTTCAAATCTGAAATCATTTTGTTTAAATCTGAGGTATTTTCAGTTGTTGCCATAGCTTTTAAAACTACTTTACACAATGGGTAAAAAGATGTGATAATGTATTAAATGGGAAAACAAACAGGGATAAACAAAGAGGCAATAGTATCAGAATAATACTGTTTTATTGGGATGAAAGCTATAAAAATATATGGAAAAGTTAGTAAAAAATCAATGAGAGAATCAGAGAAGCTGCTCAAAGACCTTGACTCTGCAATTGCTGAGATCAAGGAAATTGACTGCAAGGTCAAAGCCAGAGTTAATTCTGCTGTCCTTGAAGGGGACAAATAGACAAGGTGTCAGCAAAGGCCCTTATAACCAAAATACTGGACACCCCTGAGAAGACAATTGAGCAATTACTCAACATTCAGAAGTCAGTGGTTGAGGGCCTTCAATTCAAGTCCTTTGTCCTCTCCACACCGTCTGTCTGGGTCAACCACCCTAAGATGTATGCACATCCCAAGCAACTCAAGCAAGCCAGAATCAAGGACACAGAATTGCCAGCGCAATTGCTTGCGCCAAGAATGGCTAAGTCTTCTGAAGCTGCCAGCAAGGAAGAAGCCCGCAAAGGTAACCTAAAAAACAAAATTAATAAAAATTCAAAATCATTACCTGTTTTTTTTAGAAAACACAGACAGCAAAATCTGCTGGGACCTTGTCCCCTTTGTCCCTGCCATGTTCTACGCCAACTATGCCAATCATGTGGCAAAGCATCTGTTTCTGTCCCCACCTGTCTTGTGAGAGCTAGAGGACCGCATCCACAGGCCCTTTCTGATGTTGCAGGAGGCCTTGGCTGAGCTTACGCATGCCAAGGGGGCATCCTAGTGGGCAGTTACTGTCTACAAGAGAACCCAACTGGTCCACCTGGACCTGGTATCTCTCATTAGAGTTTACTGTGTAAACTGTTAGAGTGAAATGGTATGCAGCATGATTCAAGGAAATACAATGAGGATATAATAAACAGATTGTGAATTGCTTGACAAGCAGGAGGCCAAATTGGGAGGACAGGTTCAACATCTTGGATCCAATGGTGGTGTAGCATAAGATGGAGGTCAAAATTTTCCATAAGCAAATGATTTGCAAGGGGAAATTAGAGAAAGAATTGGAAGGCATCAGCATACAAAGGGCAGGCCAAGTTGCAGTCATGGAGTCAACAGCAACCTTGACTGCCACAAAGGCTAGTCTTTCAAGGACAGGGCAAACAGCCCCAGATACGCCATCATTTTGGGATAAACTTTCTTTTATTTTGAGGGAAATTAAGATATCTAGAAACAAGTTTCTAGAGGGGAATGGAGGAGTCTTAAGGGAGTTTGGGATGGGAGAGGAGGGGGTTCTGTGGCATCTTATTGGCTGGAAAGAACATTTTTCACAGTTGAAGGTCCTGCATTGGAATTTGAGTCAATGACGTTATAATTCACAAAAATTTGGCAACCAGCAGGTCAAGCGCTGCCATCCCTAAATAGCAAATAGTGTGTAATTTTCTTGTCATAATTATTTGGGGGAAGCTAAGGCAGGTCCAGATTTTTCTGGGCTATTTGGGCAATCCCAGCTTTGACCCATTTTTTGTCTATGTCAGCAGTTAAGTTGTCCATTTCTTTCAAGGGTTTGGCTGCAGTTCTTTGCTGGTTTCTGGGTTTATGTGGATGCACTATCCCTTCCATTTGATTTTTACCGTAACATATACTCCATTGAGCTTGTTTGGGACGTCCTGGAAACGCTCCTATTCAAGAAAATACAGGAGATAGACCAGGCCCATACAGCTTCTTGCTTCTGCTTCCCAGTGGAGCACATGCTCTCTTACCTGCTGGAGAACTTTGGGCAAGCAGTGGGAAAATTGGCTGTTGTAGACGCAACAGCCATCAAGAAAACCAAAATCCTCCTTGCCAACTTCAGGATGGCCTGGAGCGCTGACAAGACAGGGGTCCCTGAAGCCATGGAGCTGACCTTTTCAAAGACAAAGCATGAGAAGAAGATCAGCTCATTATACAACAAATTTTGTGAGTTTACTGAAGCCTTTGCTAGGCAAAGGCTTCACCTTGTGGGTTCCTGGGATATCTTTTCTACTTCAGGATGGGGGCTAACATTGAGGACCTTGACAGGGTCCTCCTTGGAATCAACAAGGCCAGGCTCTCCCTGGATGGGAAGAAGGTCCCTCCAGGATACGGCTTGGGGGACCATGTTATCCAGGACACCCTGGTCCTGGCTGGTATTTACAGGTTTGGGGCCCCGCCTGAAAAGCTGCTGCTTCACTCTCACCTGACTGTACTCCCTTTCACCAGCAGGCAGGAGTGTTTCAATCAGGGTGTATCAACCGTCTATGGTGTGACAGTGGAGATTGTGCACCCCCTCCATTGTTGGGTGAGTACATACCAAAGAACCCATTACAGGCATCCTTAAAACTCTCTTTTCTAATAAATATCTTTACTCTTCAGATTATTTTTAATATAAATAATTTTTTAAATTCTTATTTTAGCAAACAAGCTTTGCAAAATAAATCCCATATAAGCTTTTCATAAAGGCGTAATAATATATGTTAATAAAATATACTTCTAATTTGTACATTTTACATTTAAATTTTATTCCATTTTTATATTTATTTGATAAGAGTGATATAAATATATTTGACTAATCCAGTATCAAGAGTTTGGGATACCCTTAGATAACAAAATAAAAAATGATTATAAATAAATTACTAACCTTCATTGATTGTCCTGCTGAATGTGATTTTGGGCTTGAAAGCATCTAAATATAAAATGATAATTAATAAATCTTGAATAGTAAATTAGAGAATATAAAAAAATTGGACACACTAAGCTTTTAATTGATTGGCTGTTTGGATAGGCACGTGGGGATGAACAAATCAGTGTGACCATAGAATTTGGCCACAGTCTCTGCTGGGAGGGTGTGGATCCTGGCCTGTAGCAAATTAAAGAGGTCCTTGGTCCCAGTTGGGGTTCCTTGCTTGACAACTTGCTTGAGCCACCCAAAGACTTCCTTGATGGGGTTTAGGAAGGGCAAATAGGCGGGGAGGAAGAGAAGGCGCAAATTTGCTGTGGCCAATTGCTGAGGGCCCACTGCGCTGTTGTTGTCAATCATTGGGAATTCCTCAAGAATATCAGCCACCTTATGGAGACCAACATTATCCAGCACAATTACGTTGGTGAAGCCCAGGATTGTGCGCCTCAGGTGCTCCTGGACCAATTGGAGAAATGATAAAAAGGTACGGCTGTTGTTGGAGCCCAGTATCATTTGGTATAGATCAACCCCCTTTGGACCAAGGAGAGCCACCATTGAATAGGCTGTGGCGCAGACTGCAGCATGCCAAGCCATCCCGTCATTGGAGCCTTTGGGGACATAGCCATATGCATTGCACATAGACAAGGAAAATGACAATTTGTCAATATAGTAAAATTTGACCATCCCCTTGGCTTTGAGGGCAGTGTAGGCCTCAGTGTAGTTTTTCTGGGTCTCAATGTTTTTTGGGCTATTCTGATTGTACAGAGATACCCCAAGCTTTTTCCAGGAAAAACACATCTTCTTCAGCAGATGGTAGTAAAAGGAAATGGAAGCCTCAACCCCAAAAGTGGACTTGACTATTGCCTGTATATTTGCCAGTTCAAGATGGCAGTCCTGGGTGATCCACTGGTGGATTGCCCATTTGTGCTCCTTGGTGAGCATAGTGAAAATGTGCAAGGATTTCTCCACGGCAAGGACTCAGCCAGTATCAATAAACTTGTTGAAGGTCTTGCTGGCGTACTTGGAATCCACCCCAACAAGGGCCGCAGCCACCTTGTAATTTCCCAATTCACACATTAGCTTAAGCAAGATGATGTGTTTAATGTCAGGGATCCGCTTTTGAGTGGGCTTTTTAGTGGTGGGGATTGGCTTGTTGGCATTGGGCACAACACAGGGCATGGGCACCTTGGTGTAAAATGCAGCAACCTTTTTGAGCATCAACTGTCCCTTGTCAGTTCTGAAGAACTCAGGCTCCTTGTCCTCTTCCTGATTGCCATCACTGATGTAGGGCTTATAGCTAGTATCAAGTACAGGCTTCAAGTTCTCTAGCATGACTGACGGGACTGACTCTTGCCGGTACACAACGTCAAACACATACAAAGTAAGTTCTACCTCGTTGTTTCTAACTTTCTTTGTAGTGGTGACCTTGGTTGGATTCTGGGTCGGCTTTGGGACCCAAGGGTTGATGCTCTACACCCTAGCAGCTTGTGCTCCTTGAACCGGCTGTGTCAGTGCAGCGTCACTATGGAACTCTCCTCTCCTGCCTCCCTCCTGAGTAGGCACTTGTGTTGTACTAAGTCTATTCTTTGACCCACGGGGGCAACTGCAACCGCAGCGCACAATGGGTGCAATGGTAGTCTGTTGTTGTGTTCCTTCCATTTCAAAATTTATTAAAACATTAAATAAATTTCAATTAATTTACTCCCTATTTTTAATTTTTGCTTTTTTCTGAATATGGATATTTAATCAGAGTTTTTCCCACCCAATATCCCAATTATAGATTTTTTATTTCTTAATTAGTTGTTTTTGGTTTTACAACACCCATTTTAGAATACTCAAAAAAAAATCCACCCATTTTCCTAGATTTTACTGCCAAATTCAAACACCCAACACAATATTTTTAAAATTTATATTTCATATCTTGTGTCTTATTTTAGATACCTTGGTATCATTCATGATTACAATCCATTGCACACATTGAGTGAGTGATTTTATTTACGTAGTGATTTGCTATTGTGTTTTGTTTTGTTTTTTGGTTTGAGTTTTGAGTCACTTTGCTTGGGTGTATTTTGTTGCCAATTCACATAGTAAACATATGTACACCAAAAGTCAACTCACACCATTTTGTTTGTGAATCAATGTATTTTGGAATATATTTTAATGGTTTTGCTTTGTGTGTGAGCCCTTTGTTGCTGTGTTGACTCATTTTGCCCATTAATGCCAATAAACTCTGTTAACAGAGTGTATATTTTAACCTGAAAGTTGGATTTTGTTCAAATCTGAAATCATTTTGTTTAAATCTGAGGTATTTTTGGTTGTTGCCATAGCTTTCAAACTACTGTATATGTTTTACGCTTATCTCAATATGTGTTGTTTGCTTTGTTTTGGCATTGTTCCCTTAGTTGCCCTATTGTTTTTAGCACCCAAAAACAGCAACAGTCAGCATTTAAATTTTTTACATGTAACATCCTCCATGTTGGCAATTCCCAAAAAATATTTTTGTATTTTTATTTCATATTTATTGCTTTTTTACCTTAAATAATTGTTCCTAATTACAAAAGTTAAATTTGATTTCAATTTTCAAGTTTTAAGTGAAATTGTAAAAAATAAAGCCAAAATAAAATTTGAGATAGTTGACATGGAGGATGTTACATGTAGACAGTTTGAATGCTGGCTGTTCCCCTCAAACACTGCCCCTTGTGAAAATATTAACAACAATTTGGTGATCATGAAAAATTTGAATTATAAAATTATAGGTTAATTGTGTTTAGATAAAGTTGTTACTGATCTGAATTCAAAATCTTAATGATAAACTTTATGTCACAACAATCACTTTATCACGTGGCTCCTGATTGGCTTAAAGTTTATCATTAAGGTGTTGATTTGGATCAGTAACAACTTTATCTAAAAACAGTAATCTATAATTTTCTAATTCAGATTTTGATGATCACCAAATTGTTGTTAATATTTTCACAAGGGGCAATGTAAAGTTCCAAAAATAACTGTGTTCTGGATCTAGATACACAACATAGTAAATATATGATCTTATAAAAATAAACTGAGCATAAAGAATAAAACCAACTATAAAAAAGAGAAAATGAACATTTAATTCAAAATAAAGATAATATAAATAGAAAATGTTTGGTAACAGGGAGTTTATTGAGGCTGGGAAGAGTGATGCCTAGTAGGTGGAATAGCGCGGGAAGGAAGACGTAGAGGCAGTGATGGCCTGTGAGGTCTGGGATTGAGTGGGTGGGGCTGGCAGGTGGGGGTGGGTGGCAGGGGTAGGAGGATTGTGTGTGATGGCCGTGTTGTGTTCTGAGGCATGGCACAGATACACAATGGGAATCCTAACCTTAGGATTAGATTTGTACTAAGTCTTGGTTAGTTGCAGGAAAAGCTATTGGTTTACCTTGTGGCCCTGATTGAATAATTTCTACTAGACGTGGCTAGAGAGGCGCCAAAGTACTTGGAGACACAAAGACCAAAATGTGAATATAGCTTAATTTTTATTTATGAATAAGAAATGAAATATATAGTGGTTTGCAATACCACAAAACAATACCAGGAAAGTAGAATCACTTGTGTCAAAACATTAGGCTCAACCTGCCAGTAAGGTTCCAAACAAGTGGGTTTGTGACTTGCAATCCAATTGTCCAGTCACTCAAAGCCAGACTAGGAAGCCAACTCAAATTACCAAATCCAACAACATGAACAGATGATGATCCCTTATGGTGAATACCTCCTTTTGGCTCTTGACTCATTACCAGGATCAAGCAACCCCCTTCACCATTAAACTGTGTGATCAACACAATCATGTTCCTGTTATCCCTGATTTACAATGACTATATAATCACTATCTCTCAATAAAAATTTATTGTCTGTCTTCTAAATATTTTTCCTGTGTAACTCTGCTAAAATAGCACAGTTACAACATTGGTAGCACAGGTAGGTTCTCCATCCTACCTTATCTTGAAAAATTCTGCCTGTTGCCTGCACGTGCTGCAGCTAACAAATCCTTGACAGAATTATGTCTGGCCTCCCTTCTGACTGGACCCTGTACACCCCTGGTACTGAGATAACTGATGGCTTTGTCCTGTACCAGAACACAGTGATTCCACTACCTGCCTTCAACGCCATGTCAGCACAAGGACTCTTTCAGGCTCCCTCTTCTATTCTGCAATCAACTGACAAAAACACCATGCCTGCCTACACAGCTCAAAGAATACAAAACACCACCTTGGAACCTTTTGCCGGGGCTAACAACAACGCTGCCACATGGATCCAGTCTGCCCAGAGCGGTTTTGGATTGCAGAAATCTCCATCTTCCTGACCCATGAGGCTGGCACCTGGTGTGAAAAGTGGCACAAGAAACACACCAAAAAGGACTTGGATACCTTCAAGCAAGACTTCTTGGCAAGATTTTTGATTAAGGATACAGCACTCATGATCATACGCCAAGTAAAAAACCTAACCCAGACAGGCACTGTGAAGGAACTCACCCGCGCCTATGAGGAACTCCAACTTTGCGCATCATCTGACATGGCTTTTGACACCCCAGCCACACACCTCATATACTACAACGCCCTCAAGCTTCATGTGATGAGACACCTGAACCTGGACCAAGTGAGCAACCTATAAAGCCTGTATCACAAAGCAGAGAAAGTGGAACAAACCTCCAACGCCCTTCTTAAGGCACAAACAGGAAAACAAGAGAGACCCAAGGATTCCCACACAGGCAGGCGCTCCACTTGACCACTCCCTAGAAACAACAGGAATAACACCAATCATAAGCCCACAAGCTCAAACGGACATGGGAATGGGAACAATGGCCAGTCAAATTGTACCCATTTCCATATCACTGCCACGCAAGGCAATTAAGATGAGGGAAAAGCTTGGGGAGAGCATTAAGCAAGCCAAGCTCTCCCCACACAACTCCTGACTTGCCCAATAATGAGTACCAACCCAAGAATGTGGATCAATGCCCAATGATCCAAGTGCCCTCAGAGGACCCACTACTGTACACCATTGCCAGGCATCCCAATAAACTGATTTCCTATCCTTTTAATTTTTGCAGTTACACAGGCTCAGCACTCCTGGATTTGGGTACAGATCAAACCCTAGTTAACAGCAGCTTTGTGGATAAGTTCAAGCTAACCTCTGATCCTTTGTGGATTAAAAATGTGGTCCTGGCTGATGAACACCATATTGCTGTGACAAGGGAAACTGCCCCTTCTCTGTCATGCTTGAGAACCTACACTCCACCATCCAAGGTCCCATTGTTGACTTCCCAAAGTTTGACATTGTACTGGGGTTAGACTGGTTACAAAAGAACAATCCTCACGTAGACTGGGTGGCCTCAGTGTTGACCATCAAGTGTGAAGGTGTAAACCACAATATCTATCCTGACTCAGTGGACCAACTCCTACACAACCACCTCTTTGTGCGCATCACAGAGACCCTGGACAAAAATGAAAACCTGAAGGCAATTGACTGGGACTCCTGCCAGTACAAGATCATACACTTCAAGGATCACCAGGATACCTCCATGCCTCAGGACCTCAAAATTGTGGCCTGCCATCCAGAAATATTCAAAGAAGCGCTACCCAGGCTTCCCCCTGAGAAACACATCCAACACTCCATCCAACTCAAAGGGGCTGTCCCCAAAGCACGCCCTATCTACTGGCTGACCCCAAACAAAGACAACGCCCTATGCGCCTACCTCAAGGAGGCGTTGGAGAAAGGACTTATCTGCCCCTCACAGTCTCCTTTTGGGGCCACTGTGTTTTTTGTGGCCAAGAAGGACAGTACCTTACGCCTGGTCACAGACTACCAAGCCCTAAACAAAGTTACCATCAAGAATTGTTATCCACAAACACTGATTGACAATCTCTTTGACGCCTTGGGAGGAGCCACAGTCTTCTTCAAGATTGATCTGACTGCAGGCTACAACCAGATTCACATTAAGAAGGAAGGCATCCCCAAAACAGCCTTCCGCACTAAATACTGCTCATACAAATGTGTGGTGCTCAACTTTGGCATGACAAACACCCTGTCCACCTTTGTGACCTTCATGAATGAAGTATTTACGCCACACATAGGCAAGCATGTCCTAGTCTACCTGGACAACATCATTGTCTACATCACCTTGGTGGAACAGCACCACAAAGACCTAGAGGCAGTCTTTGCTACCCTGGAACAACACAAACTGTTGACCAAGCCCTCCAAGTGCCAATTCTTCTGCAAGCAATTATCCTTCCTGGGACACATAGTCTCAAAAGACAGCATCAACCCCAAAAGTCAAAAGATACAGGCCATATGCAAGATGCCGCCACCCAAGGATAAGTTGGAACTCTGCACCTTTCTGGGGATGGTGGCATATGTACACCGCTTCATATCTGACTGTGCCGTTTTGAATGCCCCTTATCTGCCATAACAGGCGCCAAATCCAAGTTTGTGTGGACCCCCCAACGTGACCTCTGTTTTAGACGCCTCAAGGAGAAGCTCACAATAGCTCCCATCCTACAATACCCCAAACAAGACGGAGAATACCAAATGAACACCGGTGCCTCAGATGCATCCATTAGGGGAGTACTACAAATCAAAAATAATGATAGTGACTTCCTGCCTGTAGCCTATGAATCAGTGAAGTTGACAGATGGCAAGTATAGATACCCTATCCACAGCAAGGAACTGTTGACCATTGTGCACTGTCTAGTCAAATGGCGCTGTTATCTAGAACGGCAGGAAGAATTCACAGCATTAACCAACCACAATTTGCTCATATACTTCAAAACCCAAGCAAATATATCTTGCCGCCAAGCTCACTGGATGGAGCTTCTGAAATGGTTCAACATGCTCATACAGTACAAATCTGGTCCTGAGCTTGCCATGGCAGACGCCCTCTCACGCCTATATGTCTATGCCACAAGAGGGGGAAATGGGCTCAACCCAGACTGCCCTCTCTTGGTACTATAAACAAAGGACAAGGGTTTCCCCCTGGTACAGCTGACATAACAAAGGAAACAGTTATCAAAAACAAACACCTATTTGCTGACATGTATGGGACTCTACACAGAAAAATGTATGACAGCACTACCATTCCATATATCTCCACACCCCAGCGGGTAGACACCATCCTACACTATCACAGAGACCTCAGACACACCAAGAGCCAAAACCTATATGAGTTCCTTAAGCACAAGGCCTGGTGTCTAACCTTATATTGAGACATTCAGGAAGTCCTAGACCAATGTGAGGTATGCAAAAAGTTTGCCAAAAGCAAAACCCCTCCAAAGTCTATACTACCCATCTGTACACAACTACCCTTCAAGGTATGGGCCCTTGACGTTGTTGGCCCATGCTAGGGAAACACAATGATAAGAAATACATCATCACTGCCATAGACTTTGCTAAAAGACGGCCAGTAGCCCAAGCAGTAAGGGCGCACACTGGCAGTGATGTACAACAATTTATTGGCAAAGAGATAATCAGCTAGTTTGGAAACCAGAACTCTTGATAACCAATGGAGGGAAAGAATTGACCTCCAAAACCACCAATTTATACCTCGCTAAAAATGGGGTCAAACATACTGTGACAACACCAAACCACCCACAGGCCAATGGACGTGTAGAGCGGCTAAATGGCAGCCTTGTCCAAGCTTTAGCCAAACTCACCGCCGGGAGACCTGAAGACTGGTATAAGCAGCTATTGACTGCACTACTTGTGTGCCAAACCCAAGTGAACAGATCCACCAGAAAGAGTCTTTTTGAGTTAGTATATGGCACACAGCCAAATATCATCCAAGCATTAACAGGACACAAACTGGAAATCCCAAGTGAAGTCCCCCTGCACTCAAACCCTCAAGTTATAGAGGCCAACAGCAAAAAAACAGAAAAGGAAAACAAATGTCTGCAGAAAACCTTTTTCCCTGTCTTAGATAGACATGAAGTTGGGGACAAAGTTTTGGTCATAAATGTTGATAAAAGCAAACTACAACCAGAGAAAGTAGGACCAGAAATCATTCTAAAAGTAAACAACAATAACACTTACATTGTACAAGGACACAGAAAGTGCAAACAAGACAAGACCCTATACCATGATTGCCTAAGTCCCTGCAAAGCAAGACAAAAACAACGAGAAACTGCCCTGCCTGCCACAGAACAACAATTAGTCCAGTACGGCGCCCGGGCTCCTGAAAACCTCCCTGACAACCTACCCCCAGAGGAGGCCAACCTTCAGTTGGGAGGTGTCAAAACAGCAGGCTCAACCCGCCAGCAAGGTTCCAAACAAGCGGGTTTATGATCTGAAATCCAACTGTCTAGTCACTTGAAGCCAGACTAGGAAGCCAACTTGAATTACCAAATCCAACAACATGACAATATGATGATCCCTTATGATGAATACCTTGTTTTGGCGCTTGACTCATTACCAAGGTCAGGCCACCCCCTTTGCCTTCCAGCCATGTGATCAATACAATCATGTTCTTGTTATCCTTGATTCACATTGACTATATAATCACTATCTCTCAATAAAGATTATTATCTAGCTTCTAAATATTTTTCCCCTTGTAACTCTGAAAAACAGCACAGTTACAACACTTGCCACAAGAACAAATGGGGCAAGTGAGTTGCACAGAATCAGGAAAAAGAACAATTGAATTTCCCAATTTAGAACCAGACTCATTTTGAGGGGCAAAAGCAAAAGAGAGCAATTTTTCCTCAAAATAACCACACAAAGGCAAAATCAAAACAGTGTGAATAGAGGCATTCACAACATTTCCCCCTTCTAGATTGGCCTTAGGGGGTAGTACTTGCAGAGGAACTTTGCATGGACTTGGGCAAACAGGCAACCACTAGAGAGGAGTTTCACAGTATACTCTGACCCTCATTTGAAGGTTACTTCTAAAGGCCCAACCCACAATATGTCTAGCTTGTGAGTGTGTACTCCTACTCTATGCTGATAGTAGAGAAAATGATCCCCAATGTTGAGCTCAGGCAAGGGAGAGTGTGAAGCATTGTCAGGAGAGAGCTCAAGCATCTTGGTCTTATACATAGAAGTATATGCAGTAGCCTGTATATCAATGATGTGATTGACTAAGTCTTTGATTGGGAGTCAGGGTCCATGGCCTTATCAGAAGAGAGTAGAGGGCCCCTAGGAGCAACAGAGTAGTGGCCTTGTGTTCATACAGCATTGCAAAGGGATAATACCCAGTGACACAGTTTTTGCTGATGTGGTAGCAAAGAGATCAGCAGGTAAATATAGATCCCAGTTGGCAGCATTGGAATAAGTGATATTCCTCATGATGGAAACCAAGGTCAAATTAGCACGCTTGACAGCCTCATTAGTGGAAGAATTATAGGGGGCTGATAAGGATTAATGAGACCCAAGAGCCTCAACAACAGAAGTCACCAGCTTGGCATTGAAGTTGGATCCATTGTCAGACAACAACACTTGTGGACACCTATGGTGGTAGAATACATCTTGTAAAAGAAAAGCCACAGTTGTCTTAGCAGTGATATCCTTGATGGGGCAAGCTTCTACTCATTTTCTGAAATGATCAACTGCAATCAGGATGAAGCTGCAGCCTGAGTGAGAGCAAGGTAGAGGTCCTACAGCATCAATGCTGACTGTGTGGAAGGCATGCTGCAGAGGGACTAATTTAAACTTAAGAGAGGCAGCTTGAGGTTGCTGGAGTTGAAAGTCATGACAAATGGCAATGTCATCAGGATTCAGTAGGCACAGGTTCTCCAAGAAGTAATTCTTCTGGAGCCAGTCATAGGTTTTGGTAATGCCTCCATGTCCAGTCTCCTTATGTGCTTAGAGCACCAACAAGAGGCAGAGGCTAGGGTGTATGTAGGGCAGATATTGATCATGAATCTTTTTGAAAAGTTGATTGTCACAAATGAGAGTATTCTCAGATAGCTTAGACAGGGAAGTTCAAATCTCATCAGTCTTGTTTTACCAAGAAGAGGGATATCTAATAAGCTTGTATAACCAATCAGCATCAGCAGGGTGTGGAGCAAGAATATGCATTTGGGACAGTCCATCAGCATTTTGGTGTTGGATCCTGGGATGGTGGAGCACTGTGAAGTTGTTGCCCTGCAAGCAAAGGGCCCATCTAGCTAGCTGTCCTTCTGGTTCTTTGAGCTGCTGCAGCCACTTGAGCAAGGCATGGTAAGTGACCACAGTGAAAGGGGTGCCATAAATGTAACGGCAGAATTATTTGACTGCATGCAGTACAGCAAGGCATTCTTTCTCTGTGACACTATAGTTCTTCTTGTGTTTGTTGGGGGCACAAGAAGTATACACCACAGGGTGATCCACTACTTCATCATCTAGCTGAGCCAGAATGGCCCCAATAGCTAGGTTGCTAGTGCCTGTGTAGAGGATGAACTCCTTATAGTGATATAGATACACTAAGATAAGAGACTCTTTGAGCTTTTTTTAAGAGTCTCAAAGGCCTGTTGTTGATTAACGGTCCATTTGAAGGGAACATTGTGTTACAGTTGAACCAGAGGTTCACTAGTATTGGCAAAATCAGGGATAAACTGTCTTTAATACCCCATCATGCCCAGAAAGACTTGAACTTTGTGCAGGTTGGTGGGTGGAAGCATCTTTCCAATAGCTTCAACCTTTTTAGTCATAGGGCAAATCCTGGTCTGGGTCACTTAATGGCCCAAGAATTCAGGACACTCCTTGAAGAAGGCACACTTCAAAGGTGTTAGTTTGAGGCCAGCTTCCCAGATCTTTAGGAACACTTCATTAAGGTTAGCCAGGTGATCTGTAAAGGTATCATTGAATACCGTTATATCATCCAAGTACACCAGGACACAAGAGAGCTTCAGATAACAAAGGATGAAGTCCATGGCTTGCTGAAAGATAGCAGGGGTATTACATAGCCCCTGAGGCATACAGGTAGGCTCAAACAGACCTTTAGAAGTGATCAGTGTAGCTTTTTGCCTATCCTCTGGAGAGAGGTCAACTTGCTAGTAACCAGATGCCAAATCCATATATGAGAAGAATTTGGAGCCTCTAAGGCAGCAGAGTGCATTGTCAATACACAGCAAGGGGTAAGAATTCTTCTTGATTAAGGAGTTTAGCTGTCAATAGTCCATTACAATGTGGTGACCTCCATCTTTATTCTTCAAGATGATAAAAGGGGAGGCCCATGGACTTTGGGAAGGAGCAAGTAACCCAGCATCTAATAGTTGCTTGAGTTCTTTAGACACCTGAGCGTCTTTCATTCAACTACAGAAGTAAGGTTTAGCTCAGAAGGGGGGAGCATCACCAGTGTCAATCTGATGAATGACTCCTTTATCTATACCATAGTCAGTGCTATCTTTAGCAAAGATATCTGAAAACTGATCTAGAAAGTCAAGCACCTCTTTCTGTTGGACAGGGGATAGTTGCGGGAAGTCCTGAGCAGTGAACAGAGATATGACCTGTGGCTTGTCTTCAGGTAAGTTGAAATCCTGAAAGATGCCAAAGAGATGTAGGGATAGCATATCAGGAGAATTCAGCAACTTGCCATAGACAACAACCTGGCCTCTAGACACATTTATGGGGAGAAGAGTTAAATTAGCCACCGGCAACTTAACAGGATCTTTTTGAGAGACATCCAAGATCCCTGAGCAGAGGTAGGGTTTGTTGCGGCCTAGTGAGGGAGAAGAAACAGATCCAGGAAGGTGCGCTCAGGCAACTCATATGATATATGAGAGTCCAGGATGTCTTGAGAGCCAGGGGTTATAGTCACGGCAGAAGTGGCAAGGAGAGGAATTCCTTCAGACGCAGGACAGGCTATAGGAGGACACTTCATATTAGAGAAGTGAGTCCAGTACTTTAGCGTGAAGACACCAGTGGGGTACTCCAAGGCACATGTCTTGAGGCGTTTCCCAGGAACCTTGGCAGGCTTCTCAAAGATTAGAGGGACTTCATACCCCAAGATGGAGAGATAGCTGTCTTTTAAATTGATGATCACATTATATTTCCTAAGGAATTGGGTACCACCTAGAACATTGTAATTCTCATTCTCCAGGACCACAGCAGGCGCAGCTAAGATTAGTTTGCCAAACCACATAGGGAGTGCAGAGTATGCCCCTATAGCCCAAGTCATGGACAACCCAGTTGTACCATAAGACTGGTGGTAATTGAGGTTGGGGGCAAGTTTAAGCTTATTGACAAGCTTTGAGGAGACAAAATCAACAGGTGATCCCATATCCAAAACAGCCTTAATCTTCACCTTTTGGATGGATATCTCTACACAAGTAGTAGTACAACCAAAGGGCAGGAGGACAGCCAGGATATCTTGGGCTTCAGCTAGTTTCTTTTACCACTTCTCAATCATACATCTCAAGCCTGGGAACTCTTTGTAGACAGTCTGGAGAGGGAGTGAGACTGAAACATTCTTGAAAACAGTATCAGCTGCTTCCTCAGAGAATTCTACAGGTACAGGAGACATCTTGGCTTGAGTGAGGTAAGGGCAGAAGACAATCTCTTTGGCTTCAGGTAGAGACTTGGTAGTTGTAGTAGCTTTCCCAGAGCGTAGGTTATAAGGGAATGAAATGGTTTTGGGAACAGCTAGGACTGAATATCCATAGGTGTTGGGATCCTAATATCTGTGTCATGGCCTGGGTGACTCCCAGAATAACCTTTGGTCAAGGGGAAGGGTCAATCCCGGAAGGCCCAGTAGATGACAGGGCCATCCACATCACATAATTGGCAGCTGTAGCCCAAGGGCGCCACACTCCCATGTGGGATATCACTTGCTTAGTGAGCCCCAGAATGGTCAAATAGGCAAACCCAAGCTTACTGTAATCATATGATGAAGCAGAAGAAACAAGATGAAGTTCTCCTATGGCAGTGCTTATGGTTAGGCTTAGCTGGGCAAGTTGTTGGAGAAGAGAAATACCAGGAAAGAAGAGGCGTGTTGAAGGAGCAGGAATTAGTTCTTGGTCCAGCACTCTAAGAGATGGGGTGAAGGCTGGAGGTTTTTGGTTGGAGGCAGCAAGAAGTTGCTCTGTTTATCAGCACTGGCATTGATACTTTAGGTAATCTCTGTTTGAAAGCACCAGCAGTATAAAATTTGTGATAATTTAATAAACCCCAGAAAAGTATAAATGCTCAGTGTGCATTAACTAACAAAAGTTTATTAGATGAAGATGTCAACAAGGAAAGGGGTTGCCAGTGTTCCCAGCTACAACCTGCTGGGAAACTGCAATTGGACTTACTATCAACTCCTTATTGACTGTCAATGAATTATTCTTGAGTTTGGTTCCATTGATGACTCCTGATTTGTCAGTTAGATGAATCCTTTTATTATTTTTGCCCTTGGGAAGCTGGCAGGGGAATTTTAGGCCATTTGTAAACCCAAGTCCCCATTCCTGGGTTTCAGAGGGTGTAGGCTAATTAAAATCTTTTTTGCTTGGCTTTGGAGCGGTTTTCAAGTGCCCCCAGGGTTGGCCTTGACCAGGGTTCAATTCTCCACTTTGAATTAAAGTTTTCTTTGGGTTAATCTGCGTGAGTGACAACATAATTGTTTGGTTGGGCAGTTGCTCAATAACAGGCCTTAAATCTATGTAGCATAGGGTTTTTTCTGGCCCATTCTGGGCCCTGACATCATCCCTCACCATAGTTGAGCTCTTAAAGCTTAACTCTGGATGCCTGGTCTTGTACGTTGTCAGGAGGGCACTAGCATTAGCAAGGTTATCTTCAGGTTCCCAGGTATTCTCTTCAGGAAGGTAACCTTTCCATTTGATCAAGTAGTGTAGTTGTCAATATCTCATCTTGTGGTCTAGAATCTGTTCAACCTCATGCTCTAGAAAGCTTCCTACTTTGAGCAGGGGGGGAACAGTGCAAACAACTTGATGAGGGTGTGAGGTACCTTTCTTCTTGGACAATAGCAATTGGTGAAAGACGTCATGGATCTTCCAGTTAGACAAAAGCTCTAGCCTGTAAGCTACTTCTCCTATTTGTTGCAAAACTTTTTATGGTCCTGTTTTCCTAGGGCTGAGGCTTGAACATGGCGCTTTAGTCTTGATATTTTTGGCACTGAGGTAAACCATGTCCCCAACTTTTATGGATGGTCCAGGGCTTCTCCAATTATCAGCAAAGTATTTGTAGGTCTGTAAAGCTTGCTTATGGTTTTGGGCACACTCTTCTTGGGTGTTATGGATGATAGCCACCCAATCTTGTCCTTCAGGATTGCTTGACTCTTCTGTGGGAAGGTGGTCCCAAGTAGGGTCAAATTTGTAGTTGGCCTTGAATGTAGAAATTCCTGTAGAACTGTGGTCTTGATTATTGTATACAAATTGCGCCATGGGTAAGTGTTTGGTCCAGTTGTCTTGTTCTTTGTTAACATAGCATCAGAGGTACTGTTCCAATACTTGGTTAACTCTTTCAGTTTGTCTGTCACTTTAGGGGTGATATGTTGTGGGTAGTGATCTCTTGATTCCCAGGTCTTTTAGGATTTGAGCCCAGAAATTGGACGTAAACTGGGGGCTACAGTCAGAGATAACTTCCTTGGGTAAGCCATGATTCATAAAAATGTGGTCTCTAAAGAGGGTGGCGGTCTCCTTGGTTGTCACATTAGTGTTGGTAGGAATAAATTAACCCATCTTTGTGAATCTTTCAATAATCACAAGTATGGTGTTATAGCCTTTTGACTCTGGGAGCTCTACTATATAGTCCATAGATACTGACTTCCAAGGGCCTACTGCAATTTAGAGGGATTGGAGCAGGCCTTCAGGTTTTCCTTGCTTGGGTTTAGAGCAGCCACATGTTTCATAACCATTCATGTATGTCTCTATCTCCAGCTTCATTCTTGGCCACATGTACGCTCTTTGGATACCCTTTAAGGTCTTGGTGCGGCCCGGGTGTCCAGCCATGGGGGAGTTGTGATACTCCTTCAGAATCTCCAATCTTAGTGGACCTTCAGGTATGTAGGTTCATCCATTTAGTTTTAGGAATCTTCTGTGTAGTGAGTAACCTTCTCTGTAATATTTGATGTCAATGTTCTCAGCTAAGTCTTTCACAACAGTAATACAGTGCTTGTCCAGGGTCTGAGCATGTTGGATTTCTTTTTTCTACTAGCCAGGCCTAGGAATAAAAGCATGGGTTTCAGCATGTGTGGGGATAGTAGTGATTGGTGTTGAACTGCTCTATCTCTTTGAAAGTGGGGAAGAAATCAGCTCTTTGACTCAAGGTGTTGGGTACAATATTTATCTTCCCAGGTTTACAATTGATCTTCAGGTTGTAGTTGGCTAGGAATAGTGCCCATCTGGCCTGGCGTTGGTTGAGTTGTTGTGGTTTGAAAATTAAGTCAGATTCTTGTGGTCCATCATGATTTTCACTGGGTGGGCAGCATTGCAAAGGTATTGTTGTAACTGTGCTGTTTTAGCAGAGTTACAAGGGAAAAAATATTTGGAAACTAGATAATATTCTTTATTGAGAGATAAGTATTATATAGTAATTGTGAACTGTGGATAGTAGAAACATGATAGTGTTGATCACACTGTGGGGTGTTGAAGGGGGTGACTTGATCCTTGTAATGAGCCAAGCGCAAAAACAAGTTACCCACCAGGGATAATCAGCTTCTGTTCATGTTATTGTATTTGGAAATCCAAGTTGCCTTCCTAACTTGGCTTTGGGTGGCTGAACAATTGGATTGCGGGTCACAAACCTGCTTACTTGGAACCTTGCTGGCGGGTTAAGCCTGCTGTTTCAACACCAACAGTGAATTCACTCCCTGTTTTCCTTGATATCTAATAACTTACACTACTCCATTACCTCCCAGGATTTCTTGGTTACTTCTATAGAGCCAATGTGATAGTCCATTCCTGAGTACGTCAGGGAACTTCTACATGAGTTTCACCAATTAGAACAGCCTTGCCAAACTCAAGTAGACTCCACCCTGAATGCCTACCTCTCTGACTTCAAAAAACTTGTGGAACAACTCAATACCTTTAGTACCTATTCCTTCAACCAACTGCAACAAGTAGCAGACCACACCACTAGGAGCCTACATGCCCTCAATGAAGAGTTTGATCAGAAAAGGACTGTCATGGCTGCCGCTATAGCCAAACTTCAAGCTTGAGTGGATGAGTTGTCTACGCCCAAGCCCAATGTTTCACCTTCTCCCCTGTCTGATGATTTGATAGACAGAGAGCAGAAAATATGTGAAGCTATTTGTGAACTTCATGCATCCACTTGCAGCCAAGGACATCCAGCAGACCTGCCACAACCAGACCCTTAGGTGCTTGTGTTAACTGCTCAAGTTACTGGGCTGTAGCAGGAAGCTGTTGCTCTGCAAGAGATTGTGGCAACTGCCGCTAGGCCAGTTGAGGTTGTTGAAGGAGATGACTGCTGCCCTGAACTGCCAGGGAACCCCCACATCCAATGTGCTAGAGAGTTGATTGCTCTAGCCAACAAGGTGGACTACCTGAAGCGGTATCACTCTAGTCTTGATAGGGACGTTCAGGAAATGAGTGAGTAAATATTTCTGTAAACAACAAGGTTTCCCCCTGCCTCTCAGTGGGGCATTCCCTGACCTCCTGGTTGGCTGAGCTCTCCACTGTGGTAATCACGCAGGGTCAACGCCTAGATACTACCAAAAAATAGGCTAACCAGGCCAATAATGTGGGTGCTCACACCTCTGAGACTTTGACTACGCTCAAGGAGAGTGTTTGCCAGCTATGGGCAAGACAGCCCCTACAGAATCTGAAGCCAAGTTCTCCCCCATATAAATGTCCTCAATGGCAACAATGATGGTCCTACCCCCAAAGCATATTTCAAACCTACTTTTAAGCAAGTCTTCAACCCCAAAACATCATCATTGCAGCCTTCTTGACCATCTAAAAAACAGCTATGAGACAGGCCTGTGATGAGGTCAAGAAAAACACATTCTAACCTGCTTGCACCAAACCTGCCAAGAAGTGGTGGTGCCAGAGTTGCCCACAATTGAGACTTGGGAAGAGATAAAACAGCTGTTGATTGACAATTTTGGTGGCAACCTTAGTTTGGAAGTGGAAAAGGATGCTTTTATGCACATTGCCTTCAAGCCCAAAGAGACACTGGCTGAATTTGCAGACAGATTCTACATGGAAGGACAGCAGTTGATAATAAATAGACAGTTGACATCACATGAAGCTTACATGGCCTGTGCTTAAGCTCTCAAAGTTAATCAGCTTATGTGCCTCCATTTCAAAGCTCACAAGGCCAGGCTCTCCTTGATGAAGAGTGTAAAGACTTTACTCCAGGATATGCACTTGACCCACTCTTGAGCTGTTGTACGCAAGAATTGAACTGCATCTAACTTTGGCTCTTCTTCCTGTGGCCCACACATCTTCACCATGAACTCTCAGAATCTTCTAGATGTCAAGGTTGCCATAACTGCAGCCAGATAGATCACCACTCTCAAGTCTGTACTAATCCTCAAGTTGAGGGTGCCAAACCCAAGGAGCAGGCAGGAAAAGAACAGTCAACCTAGAGCAGAGATGCTCTTGGTTGACAATTTTTCCCAGTCTCCTCCAATCCCCCTGTCTATAGCAGACTTGGAGCCTGCTGACACTGATGTGCCTCCCATTCTGCTATTGTTCCACAATATCTCTGATGACTCTGATATGGACAACTAAGATGTTAATGATCCCGACGCCTATGGATATTCAGTCCTAGATGTCCCTGAAACCATTGCAGTCTCTTATAAACTACGCTCTGGGAAAGCTACTACAACTTTCAAGTCTCTACCTGCAGACAAAGAGATTGTCTCTTGCCCTTACCTCACTCAAGCCAAGATGTCTCCTGTACCTGTAGAATTCTCTGAGGAAGCAGCTGATACTGTTTTCAAGAATGTTTCAGTCTCACTCCCTCTCCAGACTGTCTACAAAGAGTTCCCAGGCTTGAGATGTATGATTGAGAAGTGGTAAAAGAAACTAGCTGAAGCCCAAGATATCCTGGCTGTCCTCCTGCCCTTTGGTTGTACTACTACTTGTGTAGAGATATCCATCCAAAAGGTGAAGATTAAGGCTGTTTTGGATATGGGATCACCTGTTGATTTTGTCTCCTCAAAGCTTGTCAATAAGCTTAAACTTGCCCCCAACCTCAATTACCACCAGTCTTATGGTACAACTGGGTTGTCCATGACTTGGGCTATAGGGGCATACTCTGCACTCCCTATGTGGTTTGGCAAACTAATCTTAGCTGCGCCTGCTGTGGTCCTGGAGAATGAGAATTACAATGTTCTAGGTGGTACCCAATTCCTTAGGAAATATAATGTGATCATCAATTTAAAAGACAGCTATCTCTCCATCTTGGGGTATGAAGTCCCTCTAATCTTTGAGAAGCCTGCCAAGGTTCCTGGGAAACGCCTCAAGACATGTGCCTTGGAGTACCCCACTGGTGTCTTCACGCTAAAGTACTGGACTCACTTCTCTAATATGAAGTGTCCTCCTATAGCCTGTCCTGCGTCTGAAGGAATTCCTCTCCTTGCCACTTCTGCCGTGACTATAACCCCTGGCTCTCAAGACATCCTGGACTCTCATATATCATATGAGTTGCCTGAGCGCACCTTCCTGGATCTGTTTCTTCTCCCTCACTAGGCCGCAACAAACCCTACCTCTGCTCAGGGATCTTGGATGTCTCTCAAAAAGATCCTGTTAAGTTGCCGGTGGCTAATTTAACTCTTCTCCCCATAAATGTGTCTAGAGGCCAGGTTGTTGTCTATGGCAAGTTGCTGAATTCTCCTGATATGCTATCCCTACATCTCTTTGGCATCTTTCAGGATTTCAACTTACCTGAAGACAAGCCACAGGTCATATCTCTGTTCACTGCTCAGGACTTCCCGCAACTATCCCCTGTCCAACAGAAAGAGGTGCTTGACTTTCTAGATCAGTTTTCAGATATCTTTGCTAAAGATAGCACTGACTATGGTATAGATAAAGGAGTCATTCATCAGATTGACACTGGTGATGCTCCCCCCTTCTGAGCTAAACCTTACTTCTGTAGTTGAATGAAAGACGCTCAGGTGTCTAAAGAACTCAAGCAACTATTAGATGCTGGGTTACTTGCTCCTTCCCAAAGTCCATGGGCCTCCCCTTTTATCATCTTGAAGAATAAAGATGGAGGTCACCACATTGTAATGGACTATTGACAGCTAAACTCCTTAATCAAGAAGAATTCTTACCCCTTGCTGTGTATTGACAATGCACTCTGCTGCCTTAGAGGCTCCAAATTCTTCTCATATATGGATTTGGCATCTGGTTACTAGCAAGTTGACCTCTCTCCAGAGGATAGGCAAAAAGCTACACTGATCACTTCTAAAGGTCTGTTTGAGCCTACCTGTATGCCTCAGGGGCTATGTAATACCCCTGCTATCTTTCAGCAAGCCATGGACTTCATCCTTTGTTATCTGAAGCTCTCTTGTGTCCTGGTGTACTTGGATGATATAACGGTATTCAATGATACCTTTACAGATCACCTGGCTAACCTTAATGAAGTGTTCCTAAAGATCTGGGAAGCTGGCCTCAAACTAACACCTTTGAAGTGTGCCTTCTTCAAGGAGTGTCCTGAATTCTTGGGCCATTAAGTGACCCAGACCAGGATTTGCCCTATGACTAAAAAGGTTGAAGCTATTGGAAAGATGCTTCCACCCACCAACCTGCACAAAGTTCAAGTCTTTCTGGGCATGATGGGGTATTAAAGACAGTTTATCCCTGATTTTGCCAATACTAGTGAACCTCTGGTTCAACTGTAACACAATGTTCCCTTCAAATGGACCGTTAATCAACAACAGGCCTTTGAGACTCTTAAAAAAAGCTCAAAGAGTCTCTTATCTTAGTGTATCTATATCACTATAAGGAGTTCATCCTCTACACAGGCACTAGCAACCTAGCTATTGGGGCCATTCTGGCTCAGCTAGATGATGAAGTAGTGGATCACCCTGTGGTGTATACTTCTTGTGCCCCCAACAAACACAAGAAGAACTATAGTGTCACAGAGAAAGAATGCCTTGCTGTACTGCATGCAGTCAAATAATTCTGCCGTTACATTTATGGCACCCCTTTCACTGTGGTCACTTACCATGCCTTGCTCAAGTGGCTGCAGCAGCTCAAAGAACCAGAAGGACAGCTAGCTAGATGGGCCCTTTGCTTGCAGGGCAACAACTTCACAGTGCTCCACCATCCCAGGATCCAACACCAAAATGCTGATGGACTGTCCCAAATGCATATTCTTGCTCCACACCCTGCTGATGCTGATTGGTTATACAAGCTTATTAGATATCCCTCTTCTTGGTAAAACAAGACTGATGAGATTTGAACTTCCCTGTCTAAGCTATCTGAGAATACTCTCATTTGTGACAATCAACTTTTCAAAAAGATTCATGATCAATATCTGCCCTACATACACCCTAGCCTCTGCCTCTTGTTGGTGCTCTAAGCACATAAGGAGACTGGACATGGAGGCATTACCAAAACCTATGACTGGCTCCAGAAGAATTACTTCTTGGAGAACCTGTGCCTACTGAATCCTGATGACATTGCCATTTGTCATGACTTTCAACTCCAGCAACCTCAAGCTGCCTCTCTTAAGTTTAAATTAGTCCCTCTGCAGCATGCCTTCCACACAGTCAGCATTGATGCTGTAGGACCTCTACCTTGCTCTCACTCAGGCTGCAGCTTCATCCTGATTGCAGTTGATCATTTCAGAAAATGAGTAGAAGCTTGCCCCATCAAGGATATCACTGCTAAGACAACTGTGGC
Organism: Entomophthora muscae; assembly: GCA_014839935.2. Lineage (NCBI taxonomy): Eukaryota > Fungi > Entomophthoromycota > Entomophthoromycetes > Entomophthorales > Entomophthoraceae > Entomophthora > Entomophthora muscae. The sequence continues at coordinate 371,529 of QTSX02005698.1, forward strand.
TTTTCTTTTACAAGATGTATTCTACCACCATAGGTGTCCACAAGTGTTGTTGTCTGACAATGGATCCAACTTCAATGCCAAGCTGGTGACTTCTGTTGTTGAGGCTCTTGGGTCTCATTAATCCTTATCAGCCCCCTATAATTCTTCCACTAATGAGGCTGTCAAGCGTGCTAATTTGACCTTGGTTTCCATCATGAGGAATATCACTTATTCCAATGCTGCCAACTGGGATCTATATTTACCTGCTGATCTCTTTGCTACCACATCAGCAAAAACTGTGTCACTGGGTATTATCCCTTTGCAATGCTGTATGAACACAAGGCCACTACTCTGTTGCTCCTAGGGGCCCTCTACTCTCTTCTGATAAGGCCATGGACCCTGACTCCCAATCAAAGACTTAGTCAATCACATCATTGATATACAGGCTACTGCATATACTTCTATGTATAAGACCAAGATGCTTGAGCTCTCTCCTGACAATGCTTCACACTCTCCCTTGCCTGAGCTCAACATTGGGGATCATTTTCTCTACTATCAGCATAGAGTAGGAGTACACACTCACAAGCTAGACATATTGTGGGTTGGGCCTTTAGAAGTAACCTTCAAATGAGGGTCAGAGTATACTGTGAAACTCCTCTCTAGTGGTTGCCTGTTTGCCCAAGTCCATGCAAAGTTCCTCTGCAAGTACTACCCCCTAAGGCCAATCTAGAAGGGGGAAATGTTGTGAATGCCTCTATTCACACTGTTTTGATTTTGCCTTTGTGTGGTTATTTTGAGGAAAAATTGCTCTCTTTTGCTTTTGCCCCTCAAAATGGGTCTGGTTCCAGATTGGGAAATTTAATTGTTCATTTTCCTGATTCTGCGCAACTCACTTGCCCCATTTGTTCTTGTGACAAGTGATCCTACTGTCCTGGTATTGTTTTGTGGTATTGCAAACCACTATATATTTCATTTCTTATTCATCAATAAAAATTAAGCTCTATTCACATTTTTGTCTTTGTGTCTCCAAGTACTTTGGCGCCTCTCTAGCCATGTCTAGTAGAAATTATTCAATCAGGGCCACAAGGTAAACCAATAGCTTTTCCTGCAACTAACTGAGACTTAGTAAAAATCTAATCCTAAGGTTAGGATTCCTGTTGTGTGTCTGTTCTGCGCCTCAGAACACAACAAGCTGGTCCAATCCCTTACTGTAAGGGCTAGCCTTATGGCGCCCAGAACAGGGTTCAAACCCCTGCATCAGGTCGCCAAGCAAAATCACAGGCAGCCGCTGGGAGATTTAAACCCCCAATCACCCACCAGGGCAGATGTGGGGCAATTTAAACTGTGTTGCGCTTTTTGCTTTACAGCGCCACAATTATTTGAGATTATAGGGCACAGGATATTTCCCAGAATACAGCCATATGTGAGGATATGAGTAGTACTGTATCAGAAGAGCCAGGATTAAACAGAACCATGATTATTGCCTGGCAATGGCTTCTGATTGCGCAGAAGCACTTAAGGATTAGGATAAAGGTCAACCAGATTAAGGATAAAATAAAGATGGTACAAAGTTGATTTTATTGTAAATAACTAATTCTTTTTATATCTTCTACCAGGGTAATTTCTTGGCTGGTAGCAATGTCTTCTAGGACATTCTAACACACCCCAATTTTGGGTAATTATTAATCTAGGTTTGGCGCTTATTGCACGTCAACCAATAGAATATTTTCATCTTCACCCAGCACTGGTGATCCTTGCTGGCATGAAATAGTTTAGTACTTCAGGATCACTTCCTACTTCTCTGGCATACTGTAAGCTTAATGCTTATTAATGTGATAGATATGAGAATTCAAGATTATGGGAAATCAAACCCAGCGCCTCGGCGCTTGATGTAAAAGTAAAGTGGCACCTTGGCGTCTGCAATAATTTTCAGTTGGTGTGGCGGCGCTTGACGTAAAAGTAGTTTGGCACTTTGGCGTCTAATCTAATTGCTAGGCAGCGCCGCAGCGCTTGTGTATTTTTAAAGTACTGCAATGGCAAATCATATCTTATTTAATTGCCGCAGCAGTGCTTATCATTGGCTAGTTTAAGGCTCAGGTCAGCAGACTAATGCTGATCCAATATGCATATAGTTTATGCTACCAATTTATGTAGTTTGGTAGCTGCAATTCATATCTGTGAGCTCTGCCATAATTAGTATCATTGTATTTTGTACTACTAATTTATGGATTTGGTTATAACAGTCCCAATCCGTGGGCTCTATCATAATTGGCATTATTGCTTGGTCAAAATTCCCAACAAACTGCCCTGGCCTATTTGTGCAGTTTGAATTGCTCCCGGAACAAGCCCTGACCTGGGGCCAGTTTTAATACTGGCCCAGGAGAGCTTGCAGCTCTCATTGGCATTAGAGCACCCAGCCCCAATGCTATAATTGGGCTGGGTGAATCCAATGCCACCCTGAATCAGATCTTCTGGGTTCTGCAGCAGATCTTTTATCAAGCAGATCTGCTGCAGAATTTAACCAGCAGATATAAAAAAACTGTAATTCCTGCTGTTGTTTCTGCTTCTGTTCATGCAGCCATTCCTGCTGATGTACTTGACATATCCAATCACACCAGATGCACAGATGTGCTAGTAGACCATCTTGCAGCATCTGAGGTTGCTTTTAATACAGCCAATAGATTGGTTGTAAACAGCACCTCAATAAAGCTGCAGGCCCCAGAAATTCTTGCAGTCCATTCCAAACCTGAGAAAGGAATTGTCTCATCATCCAACCAAGTGAAATCCCAAATTAATGAAACTAGCCAATTATCTGCCAGCCACCAACAGTATTCCCCTGCCCAGACTCAGTCACTCAGATCCCAATCCTCAATCCCTAAGCCTCTTCTCCTTACTTCCCAGAAACCAGTACCCAAGAGTTGGAACACCAGAAGCTCTCAAGGATTAGAAAGTGGTGTATTCTAAGGTAGACCAGATTAATGGTATAAAACCCACTTCCTCAAACTTAAATCAAGTGCAGACAACATTAAATAAGTGAATGATTATATCAGTTTTTGTAAGAAAGAGGGGCTAAACTAAGTTTGGCTCTCATCCCGGCAAGAAAACCCACTAGGATGCCGCCCAGTAAATCACTGGAACAGTTGCTCTAAGAGAGGACCAGAGGGAGGACACCGGGGACAGTTGAGGGAAGTACACATTCAATCCCATCAATAATAAACCAGTGAGCAACCAGGGCGTACAAATAGGAGCGAGAGACAATACCACAGGAGCTTGGAGGGGTGTTGAGTTGTTCCCTTCCAGACTAAGAAGAGAGGACGTCAGCATTTCCTTAATCACAGGATCAGGTAAGGCAGGATTTGCAGCGTGCAAGTCCAAGTTGTCACAGGTCAAGCTCTCAACTAAAGTCTTCACAGAGATCCATAATCCACTCAGAAGATCCAAGAGACTAGAGAGATTATCTCTCACAAGGCGGGCAGAAGAGGAGATTTGAGACCATAAACCTGGAAAAGGTGACCAAAGAAGTAACAAAAAAGGAGCCAGGAAAAACACCACAAACTTTAAAATAAGGAGGATCATAGTAGTAATCACCAGAAAATTCTAAATCTAGGGGTGCAATTTTTAGTCCTGAAAATGGTAAGGTTTGGTGCAGTAGAAGTAGCCACAAGAAAAAACTGGTAGAGAGCAGCAGGAAGCTTTTAAACAACTTGGCAATGGTCCTGAATGGCTTGGGCAGGTTGAAAACAAGAAGCGGGTTGGAAATCAAGAAATAAGAAGTAAAATTCAAAGTAAACTAGGTTTTATATTGAATATTGGCTAAATATTTAGATTCAAAAGCTGTTTTTGAAAGCGTGAGCAAAACTATACAGCAACTATATGCTGAATTCTCTCCTAGAAGCTTCTGAGGAGACGCCAGGTTTAAAGAAGGGCAGTACAAGGTAAGGTTTAATAGAACAACTAACACTTTTACTGTAGATTGTAGGGAACTCCAAAGCAGAGTTTCCGAGCAAAATAAAATAAAGTGCAACTAATTCCAGGTTTTATTATATTGAAAAATTGACAAGCAGGGGACTGAAAGTCCTCTTGCTGTGTTAAAAGGAGTGTGTGTTGCAGGAAAGTAATCAAATGACCTCATGACTTGGATCCAATTGGCTGGTGGAGAAAATTTGCTGATCAGGGCCAGGAGGATTGAAAAGTTTCACCTTAATTTCCGCGGTCCTATCTGATTGGGTGGAGGAAGTCCCAGGCATTTAAAGTTCATTTGGTTTTCTGAGCATCAATCTAGCATCACCTGATTGGTTGAATCTGATGGTTTTTAATAGTGGGCAACATCATGCCAACAAATAATCCAAATTGATTAATGTTTCTTCACAGGAGGGAACAACCTGAGCAGTGGGTCTGCAGGATAGGCTAGTACAAATCTCTTGTCAACTGTGTGCGCCAAATCTCCTAAGGAATTAAGCAGGTTGGCTGATATTTTTGGGCTTTTCTTGGTGTGACGGGGGGAAATAGTGTGATTCAAAGCTAAAGATGGCAGTGAATTTACAGTTTTGTTTGCTTTATTAGGATTTCAATTTATATACCACTTAAGCAAAAGTCAAACTAGAAGACTAGAGTACCACCCTAGACCTACACATATGGACTACCAGCCAGGTTCAGACCCTGGAATAACTGGCATTGCCTATGACTCCCCTGTTCCATCCCTTTCACAGCCATACAATCATAGTAGAGCTGGGATGGTCATCCTGACCATCCTCAGTCTGGCCGAAGTCGTCGTTCCCAACCTTGGTGTCTACCGCCCTTTAGCTGCAGGATTGCTTTACTTAACCTGTTCTGCCCCTTTCCTCTATTGGGCCCTTGTGACACATTACCCTGATGGCTTAAGCTCCCCTTCAGCACCTTGGTACATGACTGCCGCCGGCCATGACACTTACTGGAAAGATATCAAATCCTTGGGGAGTTATTACGCTTAGCTATGGTTTCCGTGCCAATTAGCACTATGATCACTGGTTTGAACCCTTCTGCACTAGTCCACCATGTTGGGCAGCTTTTTCCTGCAGGGTGAGTTTTTGACACTGCTGATAATACTTCATTAAGTAACTAATTGAGATTGTTTATATCACACTCATGGGTCTTAGAGACTCTATGATACCTGTCACAGGCTCCTGGTCTATGTTAGGCTGGGCAATCTTGTATACTATCAAGTTAGTTCTAATCCTGTGATAAGCACTACCCTCTGCTCCACAGGCTCTATGTCCAGGACTTGGTACTCTGACGAATTTATCTCTAATATTATATTTAAAGATCAATAGGTGAATTATGCCAATAAAACTAGTCATAAACTAATTAAAACTTAACATAAATATTCTAACAATACAATCTTAACCATCAATGAATATTATATTTGGTTTGAAAAGAATAACCTGTATTTAATATATGAAACTAGTGACTTCCAAGAAGCATAAAAAACTGGCTAACAATTTATCTATAGCAGATACTACAATAACAGTTGCATCATTGTTTGAAATAAATTTAACTTCTAATATAGTTGCAAATATTTTTAAAACAAATCATATTGAGCCAAAATAAACAGTTTCAAACTACTCAAAATAGTATATTAAATTTTCACAACAGCTTAAGAGACCTATAATAATATGATATATAGACTGTGATTATATAAACTATCCCTATCTATCTGTTAAAACTCATAAACCTTATATTTTAGCCTTTTAATAATTATAAACTGCTTCTGAGTTAAATATTGAAATTATAAAATAGGTTTCCTTGCTTATATTATAAAAATTTATGAAACTAATAAAAAATTAATATTAAATCTAAAAGGAGTAAAACTCCTAAATTTTGTTATTAAAATAAATCAACTTGAATTTTTTAAGGATGTCTTATATCCTACATTTAAAAAGAAGTTTATACTCTATTTTCGAAACCTATTTTTTAAAAAAAGTAGAATATTAAGATCCAGTAATTATTATCACATTGAATACGAATTTATGTCGAGTAGAAAATACACTTGCTTTAAATTTAAGTTTTTCTCAAAACATTAAGATATTTATAGCATCAAGTAATAAACTTAGGCTTTAAATACCTTCCAGTGATTAAGAAAGTACCAATAGCAAGCCAATTTATAGCAAAGAAAAATTTTTAATAGCAGGGTTCTCTTTTTTTGGGAGCGATATATTTGATGTACACGTATATTAAGACCTGGAGGTATTAAATGCTTAACTTCTCCTATTCGTCGGATGTAAACAAAACATCAAGCAGAGAGGAAAAATTTAAACATTTTGTTTATTCAGTAGTTTTAATGATATCAGAGTCACCGCCATCAGTAATGGAGAGAACACCAACTCGGAAGTACTTACCGCAAGCAGTTCCCAGTTCGATGTTGTCTATAGGGTTAGATTAAAATTATTTGAAAAACTTACTTCCAGAGTAATGATGTACACCAGTCTTAGACAACATAGCATAGTACTCGATCTCGGACTTTCTAAGAGGGGGGGCAGTTGGCAGAGATGATGATCAGCTTAGATTTACCCTCACGGATAGACTTAAGGGTGGACTTGTATCCAAGATGATACTTTCCGCTCTTGACAACAAGGGCAAGTCTGGAGTTAATAGACTCTGAGGACTTCTTGGTCTTTTTTACGTTAACCATTTTCGCCAATAAAGTTGAGGTTGAAGAACCAAAAGGATCACGACTGGGGTGAGTGTTAGAGTTTTAGGCAATCTCTACTTTACAATAGATAGCTTTACATTACAATTCGTTTAAAAACTATTTTATTTTAGGCTTTATATTATTTAATTGCTTCTGGATTCTTTCAAGGATTTTCTCGCGCTAGAATGATACGCCAAGGAAAATCGAATGGGCAAAGCGAAAACACCCAAATCGAAGGATTTTCGATTTGGGTATATTTTTTGTTGGGAGTTAACCCAGGATTTATTTAAAATTAAATCATTAATACTTGCAGTTTATATATAAATCTTTAAAAACACAAAATTGAACTACTGAAAACTGGAGCCACGTAAATCAAATTAAATAGCATACAATTAATTAAAATATTAGTTTGAGAAAAAGATTTATATGCAATTAAATCATGCTCAAAAATTAAACCATATAAAACCAAACTCTTGAAAATCATAGGAATCAAAATTAAAGCTTTTAGTATATTCTAAATGATTTATATACAGTAGTTTTCAAACCTGTTGAGATAAACATTTATTAGTCAGTTTGGAACACATGAACTCAGTCTAAAAATGAAATCAAAGTGGATTCAAATCTATTGTGATTTAATATAAATTTCTTAATTTTTTATTTCATTTTTAGACTGAGCTCATGTGTTCTAAACTGACTAATATATGTTTATCTCAACAGGTTTGAAAACTACTGTATATACTTAAATCATTGTTAGAAATTCTGAGCTCTGAGTCAACTGGTTCATCATCCTACTAACCTAGTAGGTAGAAAAGGCACTTCACTCATCAACCCTGATAGAACCAAACTGTGAGGGCCACCAAATTAAAACCCAGAACAGGATTTGAACCCACATTCTCAGTTGTAAAGCAAAAGCATAGCTGGCTGCAAAAGCCTGCTGAGAATTTGACCCTTCAATGATCCATCAGGGTGGGCAAGAGAAAGTTCAAACTGCTCTGGCTTATTTAGGCAGTTTGAACTGCCCCAAAGGTAAGTTCTGGGTTGGTGCCAGTTTCAAAAACTGAACCAGGAAGCTTGCGGCCTCCAACAGCATTAGGGCACCCAGCATCAATGCTATAATTAGGCTGGATGCTATCAATGCCAAAGCAGAGCAGTTCTGCTCCTGTCAGGAACCCACCCTGCAAAAAATAACTTCCTAGCATGATGAATTAAAACAGAAGAATTTAAACTAGTAATCATAAAGTCAATGAGTAATGATACCATACCCAAAAGAAATATTTCACCCAAGATTTGATATCTACCTAGTAGTGGATTGAAGCAACTCAAGAAGGCATAGACACCCAAGTATACACGCAAAAAAAATGAATTAAAGTGTCAGAAATATTTCTGACACCAACCAAATTTCTATCATAGTGCTAATTTAGGGCATAAAAAAAATTTTGAGCCCAAAGAATTCTCAATACAAAAAGAATTTTCCTCTCCTAAATGGGGAAAATAAAACAAAAGTAAAAACAGAACTTAGTGAAGCTCAGAATAATTTATCATCCAGGCAGGCGCCCACCACTTATCTGAGTCCCAGTCTCCACTCTTCTCCAGTCAATCAGAAGCCATAAAAACATGTAGCCAATCAAATAAGTATCTTTCAAAAGGTTTAAAAATGAAAGACCAAAAATACAGTGCTGAACAACCTGAGAGCAATACTCTCCTCAATAAATACCTTATAAATCCTTACTTTTACCCAAAACCTTAGACTAGTTTAAAACTCACTTTCATCCTCAACCAGTGAAGATGAACCATCTCATCTTCACAGCTGTGCTCACAGCTTTCCTTAGGATTGAAGGGTACTAGCAAGGACCTTCTGCCTTTGGACCCTCATCAGAAGAGTTAGTCAAAAGATACTACAAAGACTCTGACCAACTCAACTCTTTGTATGCTGGTTCTTGGCCTCCTCTGATGTCATCTCACTCCACCATATTTGTCGCTGCATACACCTCTGCCTACTATGTATTGACCTACTTTACGGGAAGCTTTGGCAGATACAACACCCATGCTAATGTGTTTCAGTGGTTGACAATTATCTACCCCATTGTCACCACCTTGACAGGGTTCCAGTTTGCAAACCTTTTTTTGTACTTACTACAGATAGTATCAAACATGCTTGGATATTACACAAAGGGACAGAAAATATTGATAGGACGGGGATTAGCTGACACAGCTTGAGGCTTCTCCTTGATTTGAGGATTTGCAGAGAACAAGATAGCAGTATACCACTTTTCTGGAACCACAAGAGCCTACTTCTCATTATTGCAATATTTGGTGCTGGTCCCTGAACCTGGTCTAGTTTTCATCTGTACAGAACCTTGTACCAATGTACAAATCATGAGTAAAAGCAACCATTTGAACCTAATTCCCCAAGGAAGGAAAATATTAGATGGTTTAATGGTGATTCTAAGAAAAAGTATTAAAAACAATAAAACAATGTGTGGTTTAAAAGTCTTTATTGATTGAGCAATTGCAATAAGCAAGGCCCAGAAGATTGTATAGGAAAGGTTTGGGAAAATTAAAAAGGAAAGTTAGAACTGAAACATAACAGAGATTTCAGAATTCAGTTTCAAATAATAGTTGGAAACATTTAAACCATTGTTGTAAACTTAAACAAGGCCCCAATCTATTGTAAATTCAGAAACTGAACGTACAAATGCGGGATTGTCAAATACTTGGTCCAAATTTTGAATCACATTTGCGGGCAACTCAGCTGAGCGAAAATTAAAATAATTAATAAAATCAATCATTTAATTTGACTTTTTTTGGTTTATTTAAATTAGCAAATTTTGAATCTCTTGAGCAGATAACTCAACTAACAAAAGACAAAATACAACAAACAAGTGCAGGATACATGAATCAGAAATGCAGGATTCTAATGTACAATTTAAGATTTCCTGTATTTCAAACAAATCATAGACATTGTAAAGTTACGCCTCCCCCTTAGGCCTCCACTTCAATTCTTGCCAAATGCTTGGAAATTTCTACCAAATTATTTTTGAATATTTATCTAAAAGGTTACTGAAAAAGCCCAAGAAAGGTCATCAATTTAATATTTTGGAATTATTCTGAAGATGCCCCCACCTAACCCACCCAAGAGACACCTCTGGTTAAATATCATGTGCAAGAGCAGCCAAGAGCAGTGTTAATTGCACCCAAAGCATATTCCTGATGTTAGTTGGTTTGATTTTTCTTTTGACTATGTCCATTCAAAATTTGTCAAGATCTTCCTGCCTCAAGAAATGTATTCATATTCCCTCATATCATTGGTTGATTAGGTTTGACATTCAACTTCTACCCAAATTACATCCCCTCCCTTTTAATGAATGCAAGAGTTGTAAAAGGCCTTGTTTCATCATTCTCTACTCTAATAAAGTTCAAAATTTGTTAGTCTAATTTGGCCATTTGATTTTTTCTGTTGCTTTTGGTGTTCAGTTAATTCTGTCAGGGAACCAACCCTGATTGGCTGGATTGCTAGCGTTTGGGAACTGGCGGGTTGAGAACTGGGTGGGCAGGGCCCACCAAAGGATTGGCACTAACTTAATGAGGTAGGACATTGACTTGCCCACCCACGACCATGAACCGGCGGGGACAATAGTATCTATTACTCCTGTGAGAGTAATATATACAATTCCAAAAAGCTTGTTGGTATGGTCCAGTGGGAGCTTGGCGGCAGAGGCAGGCATTGGTTTGGGGGTGACAGGTGGCTTCATGTCTATTTAGTAGGCAGGAAGGAAGTTGTATTTATCTCTGAACAGGCAGGGTTTGGTAACATACCAAGGGCCTTCTCGGTTGTATCTGGTTAACTCTGTAGTTCTGGCTAAGAGATCCTGGGCTAGTATGTTGTTGGCGGTGTAGTCCTTGTACTCAGGCTTTAAGAGGTACTCTGTGAAGTGGACAGGACTAAAGAGAGCACCTGGCAGGCGGTACATAGCTGACAGGCTGGCAGGGGGGGGTCAGATGATCTTTGAGTTAACTGGCAGATGACAAGAATAAAATACGGCAATGATTGGGGAAACCAATATCTCATAACCTTTATTTAAAAATGATGCTGGGGATCAATCTCAGCCTGGCAGGTGTTTATATCACACTGCCAGGCTTCACTTCCTGTTCAGGTTTTCTGGGCTTGGGCGGGTTGGCACCGGGGGTCTCAGATGGCAGTGTGGCGCTCAGCACTGGTGGTCTGCCACTGGCTGCTTTGGGGTGAGAAGTCTTCAGATCCTTCTGTTTATTGATTTGAGTATTGGGTGCCTCTTTAGGTTCAGTGCCTCCCCCAGGACTTTGGGGGAGTTTGGAATAACTCTCATTGAGAAACTTGTGCATTTTACCAAGCAAACTGCCGGTGTCAGGCATTGACACCTCAGGGAAATTCCCGACATCTTGCACTGGCAGTTTGCTTGCAGAATCCTGCAGGACAAATAAGGGTTTGGGTCCTGGAAGGCTGGCAACAACTTTATCAATCAGTAGTGGGTTGTTGGGTTCCCAGCCTATGGGTCTGGTGGTCCGCTAAGGTTTTTGTCCAGGGTTTGACTCTGGTTCTGTATTTTGAGATTTAGGAGCATCCAAATTGTCATTCCTGACAGATTTCTTCCCCCCTCTGATCTCCCAGGAATTGTTGACAACAACCTTTTGGTTGCTGCTGAAGCCGCAATTTTTATTGTGGTTAAGAGCTTGGTCTTATTTCCTCTTAACCTGCTCCCCAATTCTCACAGACATCATGCAAAACTTAACAAATCTGAAATTGCGGGATTGTCAAATCCAAGAACCAAATTTCATATCAAAAATGAGGCAAATTCAAAATAAATATAATTTATGGGTGTCTCAAAAAGGATGTTAAAGGATCTAGAGTGGATTTGATCTGATTCTTTTAGGAATCATAGGCATTCTCAAAAATCACCCTATTCTATTTTAGGAGGCTAAAATTTATATCGTAATATTCACCAACTTAACATACTTAACAATAAAATTGACTGAAATGTACACTTCTCCTTTTGAGTTTATTTTTTTAATAAAAATTTGTTATGCCTTCTTTTAATAACAACCAAATAAACAAGCTGTTCCCTGGCCTTGAAAAAATCATGCAGGGCTATGCTGGGTCTTCCAACAGTAAAGCCTCTGTCTATGGTCACACCCAACATGCAGGGCCCTCCCCAAGCACTACCCAGGAGTGTGTTTTTTCTCCTGCGTCCTCAAGCATGGTCCTGTTTGCCCATCACGCACAGGCAGCTGCCAACCCAAATCACATATCAACAATGGCATCCAGAACCAGCCAATTGAGCCAAGTGATCACCCAGGGGAGCCAGAATCCAGAAACAGCCAATCAGATGGCAACATTCAGTTCCCAAGACAGACAAATCCCACCTCCAGCCAATCAGCCTGCAAGACACAGAAGAAAATTGATCACCTCAGAAATTGTTCTCAAAATGGTTGAAAAGCGAGGGATACTTATGTTCCTTGGGGAAATTGCGGCCACAATGGGTTTTGCAAAGTCTACTGTGGCTGCAACCCTGCAAGCCCATGTCAACTGTGGCCCCTCTCCCAAGAAGACCCCAACTGGTGCCTGTACTCCAACTGAAGGTGAAAAAGCTCACCCTCTCATGATGGCTATTATGGAGTGTGACCCACAGATGCCCCTGGTTCTGGTCCAGGTCTGTCTTCAACTGGGACTCCACGGCATTTTCACCAATAAGAGAACAGTGAATTTTTGGATGCACAGAGTTGTGGTTGCTGCCAGAATCTTGTCTAATCAGGTTCTCAGTGGCCCCAGTTTGGTGGATACCAACCCGTACAATGTAACCATTATTAATTTTATCAAAGAAAGGGCAATGAGGGCCCATAATGACGTCATTTTCTTATTGTATACCAAGATTTTGGCAAGTATCCAAGACTTTGGGGAAAAGCGCATCCAATCTGACGTCTACAAGCGCGGCTCAATCCTGTATCAATTGTTTGGGGTTTGGTTGGAAGTTTCCCCATTGGGTGTCAATCATTACTCCGCGTCGTCAAACACAGCAGATGGGTATGCCTACCAGACGGAGCTTGAGGACATGCTGGAGGAGTGGGCTACCCAACAAGCTGTATACACAGTTGTACTGAGTGCAGAGATGAAGCAGCAGGAATGGGCAGCCAAAGAAATTAAGGCTGCAGGGCATACCTGTTGGTCCTATTCCACCAACCATGCTGACTTGCATCTTGCAGATGTATGTCTTTACAATTTTGATTCAGCTCTCAGGCGCTTAAAGCCTGCCACCTACAATGAACTGTGCTCCTGAATTTAGAAGGGGTACAAGCCTTTCTCTTCTGTATTTATCCAGGACTTATCAGATCTAATCATCTTCTATGCAAGTGATAGTGATAAGTCCAGAAAGGACTCCCATCTCCCCCCACGCCCATCCATTTGGTTTGTCAAGACCACATATGTGACAGAAGAAGAATTTGAGCAATTGAATCAATCAGCTCTTTCCGCCTCTTCCCAGTCAACAAACCCTAACTCCCCCATCAAAACCAAGCCACCCGCCTTCCAACCCTGACTCCCAGACCACCAGCCATTCCCTTCCCATTACCTCTGATGCTGTCCCTTTCACAGGCGCAGATGATGGCAATGTACATTCCACCCATTGCCTCCCCCCACTTGTCCCTTGATCAGTAAAATAAAATTTTTATTTGTGACAACTTATTAAAGTTGATATTATTTCTTTTGATTTTTAATTAATAGCATATTCTTTCTACATTATTGACATTCTCATAATCAATAAAATGTTGTATATTTTATGAATAACATAAAATTATTTGCGTAAATATTTTTTGTTATCAATAATAAATTAAGAACCACAAATGTAAATATTGCATTAGAATATTGCAATTAGACATCAACTCTTGATATTTTGATATTATGTGCATAACTCAATGTATATTGTTTAATAAAATTCATTTTAAACAAGGCCTTTTTCATTGTAAATTATTTAAAGGGACTGTGTTTATATTAGAGATCTATTAATGCTCAGTACAAATATTGATACATAGTGTATTTTACAGCCTGTATATTTACCTATTGGTAATAATTCTGTAAACTTTTTAGTCAGATTTTATGAGGTAATAATAATTTAATGGGTTAATAAATTACTGTTTATTACCATTGATTGGCTGATTTTCTTTGCTGTGGCAATTGTGCCTTTTCTGATATTTACACATTAGTATCCAATTGGTTGGTTTCACATCCAATTGCACAGGCAATAGGAAACATGGTTGCCACCCCAACCACATCCGGTCTTGGGGTGGCAACCATGTTTCCTATTGCCTGTGCAATTGGATGTGAAACCAACCAATTGGATACTAGTGCATAAATATCAGAAAATGCACAATTGCCACAGCAAAGAAAATCAGCCAATTAATGACAATGAACAGTAATTTATTAACCCATTACATTATTATTACCTCACAAAATCTGACTAAAAAGTTTACAGAATTATTACCAATAGGTAAATATAAAGGCTGCAAAATGCACTATGTATCAATATTTGTACTGAGCGTTAATGGCTCTCTAATATAAACACAGTCTATTTAAATAATTTACAATGAAAAAGGTCTCATTTATGTTGTAACTGTGCTGTTTTAGCAGAGTTACAAGGGAAAAAATATTTAGAAACTAGATAATATTCTTTATTGGGAGATAATGATTATATATTGTTGTGAATTGTGGATAACAGGAACATGATAGCGTTGATCACACTGTGGGATGGTGAAGGAGGTGGCTTGATCCTTGTAATTAGTCAAGCGCCAAAACAAGTTACCCACCAGGAAGGATCAGCTTCTGTTCATGTTATTGTATTTGGTAATTTGAGTTGTCTTCCTAACTTGGCTTCAGGTGAATGGATAATTGGGTTGCGGGCCACAAACCTGCTTACTTGGAACCTTGCTGGCAGGTCAAGCCTGCTGTTTTGACCCCTCCCCCGGCTGAGGGTCGGCCTCCTCTGGGGGAAGGTTGTCAGGGAGGTTGTTGGGAACCTGGGCGCCATACTGGACTAACTGTTGTTTGGTGGCGGGTAGCACAGTCTCTTGTTGTTTTTGTCTTGCCTTGCAAGGCCTGAGGCAATCATGGTGGAGAATTTTTCTTGTTTCCGTTTCCTGAGTTCTTGCACAAGGTAAGTGTTGTTTTTGTTTACCTTTAGGATGATGGCAGGGCCAACTTTATCTGGCTATAGTTTACTCTTGTTGGTATTCATGACCCAGACCTTGTCATCAACCTCATGTCTGTCTCTGATGGGTGTGAAGGTCTTTTGTAGGCGTTTTTCTTCCTTTTCTACTTGGTTGCTATTGGCCTGTATGATCTGGGGATCTGAGCAGGGTGGAACCTTGCTTGGCATTTCCAGCTTAGGTCCTGAGATTGCTTGGATGATATTGGGTTGTGTTCCATAAACTAACTTGAAGGGGCTTTTGCCGGTGGATCTGTTCACACGGGTCTGGCATACAAGCAATGCAGGTGGTAGCTGCTTTTACCAGTCCTCAGGTCTCCCGTCGGTGAGCTTGGACAAGACTTGCACAAGGCTACCATTTAGCTGCTCCACACGTTCATTGGCCTGAGGGTGATAAGGTGTTGTCACCGTGTGCTGGACCCCATTCTTGGTGAGGTATACATTGGTATCTTCCGAGGTCAATTCTTTGCCTCTGTTGGTTATCAGGAGTTCTGGCTTTCCAAACTTGCTGATGATTTCTTTTCCTATGAAGCTTCACATGTCATTGCCCATATGTGTTTTAACTGCTTGTGCTACTGGTCATTGTGTGGCAAAGTTGATGGCAGTAATGATGTACTTTTTGTCATTATGTTTCCTGGGCATAGGCCCCACAGTATCCAGGGCCCAAACTTTGAATGGTAATTGCATGCAGATGGATAGTACTGATTTAGGCAGGGTCTCACTCCTTGCAAATTTTTCACATACTTTGCACTGGTCCAAGACTTCCTGAATGTCACAATATAAGGTTGGCCACCAAGCCTTGTGATTAAGGAACTCATATAGGTTTTGACTCTTGGTGTGTCTGAGGTCTCTGTGATAGCATAGGATGGTGTCTACTTGCTGGTGCGTGGGGATATAGGGAATGGTAGTGCTGTCAGACATTTTTCTGTGTAGGGTATCATAAACGTCAGCAAATAGGTGTTTGTTTTTGATAACTGTTTCCTTTGTTATGTCAGCTGTACCAGGGGAAACCCTTGTCCTTTGTTTATAGTACCAAGAGAGGGCAGTCTGGGTTGAGCCCATTTTCCCCTCTTGTGGCACGGACATATAGGCGTGAGAGGGCGTCTGCCATGGCAAGCTCAGGACCAGGTTTGTACTGTATGAGCATGTTGAACCATTCCAGAAGCTCCATCCAGCGGGCTTGTTGGCAGGATAGGTTTGCCTGGGGTTTGAAGTAGATGAGGGACTTGTGGTCTGTCAAGGCCGTGAACTCTTCTTGCCGTTCTAGATAGTAACACCACTTGACCAGGCAGTGCACAATTGCCAACAACTCTTTTCCATGGATAGGGTATTGGCACTTGCCATCTGTCAATTTGAGTGATTCATAGGCCATAGGCAGGAAGTCAACGTCATTATTTTTGATTTGTAGTACTCCCCCAATGAATGCATTGGAGGCGTCTGTCTCCATTTGGTAATCTCCATCACATTTAGGGTATTGTAGGATGGGTGTTGTTGTGAGTTTCTCTTTAAGATGTCTGAAGCAAAGGTCACATTGAGGGGTCCATACAAACTTGAATTTGGCGCCAGTAATGGCAGACAGAGGTGCAGTCAGGACATCACAGTTGGGTATGAATTGTTGTACATAGGCAACCATTCCCAGGAAAGTGCAAAATTCTGACTTGTCCTTTGGAGGTGGCATTTTGCAGATGACCTGGATTTTCTGGCTGTCAGGTTTAATGCCGTCCTTTGAAACTATGTGTCCCAAGAAGGATAGCTGCTTGCAGAAGAACTGGCACTTGGAGGGCTTGGCTAGCAGCTTATGTTGATCCAGGGTGGCAAAGACCGCCTCTAGGTCCTTGTGATGCTGTTTCATAGAGGGACTGGAAGACAATGATGTTGTCCAGGTATACCAGGGCATGCTTGTCAATATGGGGAGAAAACACCTCATTCATGAAGGTCACAAAGGTTGACAGGGCGTTTGTCATACCAAAGTTAAGTATCACACACTTGTACAAGCCATATTTAGTGCAGAAGGCTGTTTTGGGAATATCCTCTTCCTTGATACAAATCTGATTATAGCCTGAAGTCAGGTCAATCTTGGAGAAGACTGTGGCACCACCCAGGGCATCAAAGAGGCTGTCAATGAGTGGTAGTGGGTAACAATTCTTGATAGTAACTTAATTTAGGGCTTGGTAGTCTGTGACTAAGCACAGGGTACCATCTTTCTTTGCTACAAAGAATACAGCAGCACCAAAAGGGGACTGTGATGGGCAGATAAGTCCCTTTTCCAATGCCTTCTTGAGGTAAGCACATAGGGTGTTGTCCTTTTTTGGGGTGAGGCAATAAATGGGTTGCATCTTAGGTACTGCTCCTTTGAGTTGAATGAAGTGTTGGATGTGTTTCTCTGGTGGCAACCTGAGTAGAGCCTCCTTGAAGATTTCTGGGTGACAAGCTACAATTTCACAATCCTGAGGTGTGGTGGTGTCCTGGTGATCTTTGAAATGTATAATCTTGTACTGGCAGGAGTCCCAGTCAATTGTCTTGAGGTTCTCCTGTTTGTCCAAGGTTTCTGTGATACGCACAAAGACATGGTTGCTAAGGAGTTGGTCTGCTGAGTTGGGATAGATCTGGTGGTTGACACCTTCACGTTTGATGGTCAGTACAGAGGTTGCCCAGTCCACATGGGGATTGTTCTTTTGTAGCCAGTCTAACCCCAGTACAATGTCAAACTTGGGAAAATCAATGCCGGGACCTTGAACGGTGGAATGTAGGTTCTCTAGCATGACAGAGAAGGGGGAAGTTTCCTTTGTCACGGCAATATGGTGCTCATCAGCTAAAACCACGTTTTTAATCCGCAAAGGATTAGTGGCTAACTTGAGCTTATCTACAAAGCTGCTTTTGACCAGGGTTTGATCTGCGCCCAAGTCCAGGAGTGCTGAGCCTGTGTAACTGCAAAAGCAGAAATGGTAAGGCATCAGTTCATTTGGGTGTCTGGCAATGGTGTACAGTACCAGGTCTTCTGAGGGTACTTGAATCATTGAGTATTGATCCACGTCCTCAGGCCGGTATTCATTGTTGGGCAAGTCAGAAATAGTCTGGGGAGAGCTTGGCTTGCTTAGCACTCTCCCCGGGCTTTTCCCTTATCTTGACTGTATTGAGTGGCAGTGATATAAAAATGGGTTCTGTTTGATTGGTTGTTGTTCCTGTTCCCATGCCCATTTGCATCTGCAGATTTGTGGTTTGCACTGCTGTTGTTGTTCCCAGGGGGTTGTCTGTTGGAACACTCAGCTGGGTGAGAATCTTTGGGGGGCACTCTCTATTTCCTGTTTGTGCCTTGTGGAGAGTGTTGGACGTTTGTTCCGCTTTCTCTGCCTCACAGTATAGGCTTTGCAAGTTGGTTACTTGGTCCAGGTTCATGTGCCTCATTACGTGTGACTTGAGCGCGTTGTAGTAATTGAGATGAGTGGCTGGAGTGTCAAAAGCCATGTCAGAGGGGGCACATAGTCAGAGTTCCTTGTAGGTGCAGGTAAGCTCCTTCACTGTGCCAGTCTGGGTCGAGTTCTTTACTTGATAGATGATCATAAGTGCGGTGTCCTTCAGCACAAATCTTGCCAAGAAGTCCTGTTTGAAGGTGACCCAATTCTTCTTAGTGTGTTTTTCATGCCACTTTTTGCATCAGGTACCAGCGTCACAAGTCAGTCAAATAGAGATTTATGCAATCCAGAATTGTTGCGGGTATTTCATCTGGGCCAGCTTGCTTTGGGCAGACTGGATCCATGCTGCAGCGTTATTGTTGTTGGCTCCTGCAAAAGGTTCCAGGGCAGCGCTTCAAAGTCTTTGGGCTACGTAGGCTGGCATGGTATTTTCATAAGTGGCACAAGGCATAGTGGATGGAGCCTGGAAGAACTCTTGTGCAGACAGGGCGTTGAAGGCAGAAAGTGGGATCACCATGTTTTGGTACAGGACAAAGCCATATGGTATTTTGGTACCAGGAGCGTCACAGAGTCCAGTCTAGCGGGAGGCCAGAGATGATTCTATCAAGGATTTTTTGACCGCGGCAAGTACGGGCAACAGGCGGAATTCTGGGGGATAAAGTAGGATGGAAAACCTAATTCTGCTACCAATGTTGTAACTGTGCTGTTTTAGCAGAGTTACAAGGAGAAAAATATTTAGAAACTAGATAATATTCTTTATTGGGAGATAATGATTATATAGCTGTTGTGAATTGTGGATAACAGGAACATGATAGCGTTGATCACACTGTGGGATGGTGAAGGGGGTGGCTTGATCCTTGTAATTAGTCAAGCGCCAAAACAAGTTACCCACCAGGAAGGATCAGCTTCTGTTCATGTTATTGTATTTGGTAATTTGAGTTGTATTCCTAACTTGGCTTCAGGTGAATGGATAATTGGGTTGCAGGTCATAAACCTGCTTACTCAGAACCTTGCTGGCGGGTTGAGCCTGCTGTTTTGACATTTACAATGAATTTTATTAAAAAATATGAATTGTGTTATGCACATAATATCAGAATATCAAGAGTTGACGTCTAATTGCAATATTCTAATGCAATATTTACAGTTATGGTCTTTAATTTATTATTGATGATGAAAAATATTCATGCATTGAAGGTAGTACTATAAAAACCAGTTTTTGATGTAATTCAAAAAAATTTCAAATATCTACAGCCTTATCAACAAATTAGAGTCAGCCCTCCAAAAGGTTGTTGAGCTTGTGTTGCAACATCTTTGATTACTCTTTCTTGGGGAATTAACACACCAAGTAGTTCACCAAATGGGTCACCAAATGACTCACTGACTAATCAATAAGTTGTTGGCACTCCTATAATTTGACCATCTATTACAGGGATCACACAATCCAGATCCTAAGCAGAACACAACTTGAATAAGCCTTGTGACTTAAGAGGAACATTACTCAGATAAGCCCCATGACCTCCATGACGTACATGGACAGTATGTGGCTTTCCATGATAATATATAATATTCTATATTCATATCAAATAAAGTATCATTCTTCTCTTAATTTCTACCTTTATCTTGTTTATTATACTTCCCAGAAGTATATTCTTGACAGTGATAGAACAGGTAGGTTATCCATACCTACCCAACTTAAAGGAAAAATTCCTCCTAAGAAAAAGACCAAAACAATGGTACTCCCTAATGGCTGGAGAGACTACAAATAAGGGCAAGACATCCCGCTGGCCTTGTCATCTACGGCAACATACTGGTACCCATCAAACAATACAATTCTCTCAAAGCCCGCAGATTGTTACCCCAAATCACAACAGGAACTCAACAGCCCAAGATTTCTAACATCATCTTCCAGCACCTACACACATCAGAGATTGGGATCTTTGCAGGGTTATGCCAGGAAAACGCCAACCTCTGGATCAACAGCACATAAAGCAAGTTTACCCAAGTAGGCTACACCCGCAGACTCTGGACCAGCAAAGTCTCCCTTTGTGTCACAGGAGCCACCTCTCATTTTGTAAGTGAATGTGTCAGGCAGGGCAACCACCATAATTAACTCATTCCGCAAGTCAACTTACTATATGTCAATAATCAGAATTAAAAATACTTTAATGTCAACAGCATTAAAAAGTCAGAATTAAGTTTTAACTCATGCAGACTACTAAATGTTGACACTTTTTTAATAAGCAGAAACCTGTTTCCTGAACATTTTACTTAATAAAAATTAAGCTTCACAAAACTTTTTAGGGTAATGTGACAACATAGATTTTAAAAAGTCCATAAAAAATTATACATAAATTTTAAAAAATTTCATAAAAATACACTTTTATTTTATTTTACTATGAAATTAGCTATCTTTACTATAATAAATTTTTTCCCACTTATAAAAACAAAAAAATCCAATACACAAAAAGATAATACATAAAAAGTTACATCTTATATCGAAATATAACAATCAGAAACAGTAATATAAAGTTTTTTATATTAAAAACTACAAAAACATATAATTTACTAGTAAAATACCAATATAGGCCATGTAATACAGTCTAAAGCATAAAACTATCAATAGAAAATCAATGATTTTATAAAAATAGTATCATAAATTATTAATGGGTTATTTAGAATAACTATTCATTTAAAAATATTATACTTAATTTATAAGAACTATATAAAAAATTAGGCAATACTCAATAAATTTAATTGAAAGCTAGACTGTGATCACCTGGTTACCATTAAGAACTGTGGCAATCTTCTTGATGTATTCCCCAATCTCTGAAAGCTTATATTTGGCCTTGATAGTGTCCTTGATCTTCTCTTGATACTGTTTCTCTTTGGTGGTTCTCTTCTTGGATGGGCGGTTCTCAATATCTCTGATGGATGCAGCAGTCTTCCCATGTTAGACTTTGAGGTGCTTGTAGAAGGTGTTGTATCTGGGCTTGATTCCAAAGGAGGACTTGATATGCTTATGCCAGCCCTCCAAAGATGAAGTAGTTTTCATCTCATCCTTAAGAACTGCCTGGTAGCAGTTCCAGTTAGCTTTGGCTCTGGGCTTGCTCCGGCGCTTAGTGACCTTACGTCCAATCCACTGGGTTCATAATATTCAATTAAAGGGTAGAAGGCACCATAATGTTTCTTGGCATATGGATCCTGGCATAGGAGCTCAAAGGCTTGTCCAGCATGCTCTGGCTTTACAAAGGCTAGTGCTACAAACTGCTGAATTAAGAACTTGCACTTTCCTGATGTATCTAGATGGTGGAGCTTGCTGAGCTCAGGTAGACCCTTTAGTTGCCTGTTGACAGCCTGTCAATAATGAAAAACGCCCCTGGACCTCTCCATCAAAGGTATTTACAAAAGAGTTATACTGGGCAGTTTCATAGTCCATTATTATAGTTGAGGGGCCAAGTGCTTTATCTTGAGCTTCTTGTTCTGCAGCAAGGGTGGCTTCATCCTTTTCATCATCATCTGGATTGGCTCTAGTGTTATGGCCAGGGGGACTCTTTCTATTATTAGGTAGGGTTTTGATGCCCTCCTGAAGGATTTTAAAGGCTCTTGTGTAGATCTCTTCTGTTGCCCCAGGAAGCAGAAAGTAGGCAAATGGGAGCACCTTGCCTTCAATAAGGGAATGTACAACCCATAGTTGGTAAAAAAGGCGGGGCATACTGCAAAGGTACCGTCACATAACCAAGTCTCTGAATCCCTCAACTGCTCCAGGTTCTGTTGTGTAGCATAGAATATAATTCTTGCCTCTGCTGTAGGCCCATCATCATGTAAAAGGAATACCTCATCACCATTGTTCATCTTTAACTCCTCTGTCAAGACTAACTCTCCTTGGACCATGGCAGATTTCTTATGGGGGAATAGATCACAGCGTTTGTCACATATGTACTTCACTAACTGGTTGCGGTCAGGGATGAGCTTCAGGTTCTCATTACTTAGGTGTGGTGGCCTTAACTGCCAGATCAGAAGCCTTGACATCTTTGGAGACTGGGACCATTTGGTAGAGGTACCACTTTAGAAGCTTTTCAATAAGATTTATTGGTTCATTGCATGTGTGCTCTCCTTTTTCACTAGTGACTTTATCCCATCCTTCTGTATTGATCCTGGCAGCGCAGCTTCTATCTTCACATACATAATGCTTGCTTCTTCCTGCTCTCTTTTGATTGGTGCAATTAAAAACATAGCTATCACAGACTAAACTTGCACCTCCTTTGACAGACATTGAAGGGAAAAACTGAGGGAACTTCTTTAAGAGCTTAAACTCTCCTTTGACGTTACATATATTGTGAACCTTTAGGAAATCCCATGGGCCAATTGGTGCTTGATGATAGTCAGACAGGTAATCATCAGGATCTTCTTTATTGATACTTGATGAGTAGGATGGAGGTGCAAATTTGTTAGGCAGTGGATGGGAATTATCTGGAGTTGGATTCATGCGCTTTCTGGACTGGGATGAGCTTGATTCCTTTGAGCTTGATTTATCTGGGCATGAATGGGGTTTTGGACTCTTGGGTATCTTCTTTCTTCATTGCTTGTTTAGTGGAACCTCATCTCCTTCTGATTGGTACCAGCTTGGAGAAGAGGAGGGGTCAGGGGAGGGCTCTTTGCTTTCAGGGTCTGGGGTCTTCTCCTTTGTCTTCTGTTTTGTTGAGGGCTCTTTGGCTGGTTTTTTGTTGGGGTAGGGACTTTGGGCCTTTCCAGAGGCTTTGGGTACTTTCTTGGTTGACTTGGGGTTATTTTGTGGCTTCTTGGAAGGTTTGTCCTACAATAATTAGAGTAGAGTTCATAAAGTAAGAATAATCATGTGAGACATGAATAAAATTAAATAATAATCACTTGTTTTATTTTTTATTATTAAGTAAATAGTTTATAGAAGTATGGAAAGTAATTTTAGAGCTAGTTTATTAGTAAAGAATAGAAAAAAACCCATGTTTAAATAAAAAGTCAACATTCTGGTAGTCACAATAGTCAAAAATATTTAATTTAGTTTGTCAGCATAAAAAACGCTTTAATTTTGACGTCGACATACTGACAGTCAGCATTAAAGTGGAAAAACACTATGTAAATCACTTATAAAGCTTGGTTAATATTTTCCAGAGTAGGTTTTTTAAGGCCAAAATTGATTATTTTTAAATTTAAAAAATTTAAAGATTTGCATATGTAACTTATTAAAACTAAATAATAGGGATTGTAGAGGGAAGTCTAAAGTACAGCCCTGGGTACTTTGGCCTGAATTACTGTCAGGATTTCTGGATATTGACTAATTAACAGTTTCAACAAAATAACGCGGGCCAGCAGTTAATTGCTCTTAGGAAGGGGTTCAACAAAATAATGCGGGCCACAGGTTGTGGGATCAGAGATCAAATCATATCCTGACATCAACATACTCGTGCATTAAAATTAATTAATGGTATATGCAATTACTGCTCATTAATTAATCCACCCCAAACCACCACCTCAAACATGCTTCCCATAATAATTACTATTCTAAAACTTTAAATGAATCCTAGAACAAGAGGGCCTTCATATGAACCGTCATCTGCATTACATCTAGAAGAGTCCAACATGGACTGAGCTGTCAGGCCAACCACTCTAAGAGAAAAGGCTTTGAGCCTATTGTATTAGAGTAGCTCTGATTAAGTGAAAGAATCATCTCTGTGAACTAGTAGCCAACCACTGGCTAGCTAGCCCTGGAAGTGGCCCAGGTAGACAGAAAGGATACCAATATGTGGAAGATGTCAAGTTAGCCTTCCGTTAAAACCACCCCAAAAAGGCCGGGCCTCCTGCTGTGTTGCCCTAATGCTACTTCAGTCTCCTGTAGCGTTGTGAGCTAACTCAGATAAAACGCGGGCAGGCAGGCTGCCTTAAAGCCAGTCCATTAGAATAAAAGACTGATGAATTCTTAACGACTTGATGATTGATCCAAGTCTTATTTCCTCAATGTGATCCTCTCTTTAGACTTTATTAGTGGAGAGCAAAAGATGATCCTGTTGTCATACAGTATAATTATCTATAGTAAAATATAGAGACAACCCATGAACCTATATCCAGAAGTAGGAAGAACTGTCCCAAATCCTTTGGGCCTTGGGCCCTTTCAGACTTGCTACTTCTGATGGCAACAAAATATTCTGGGCCAAAGGTTATGCCAAATTCACAGGTTCTCTGTACTTTCCTAATGTTAAAAGTCTTAGGTTATCTTCTGGCAGATGATAAAATACCATGGTCCAAGATTTTCTGAAAATTACCATACCATTGTATGTGTGCTTTTTTGTTAAGCGGCAGTGTTTTACTAATAAACAAGTGAAGGTATCAACATTCAGGCAGTCAGCGTTCTTTTATAGCAACTCTCCTATTAAATCTTGCTTAAATTATGTCACTTTGTTTGCTTAGCCAAACCCCTTTGTTGCAATTTAGGAAACACGTCAATTTGACACAAAGTCAACATTATAATTACATATATAAATTCTAGTTTTAACATATGCATTTTGGCTTAAGTGGACTTCCGGAAATAAGCTATAGTTTATCTAGTGAGTTTAAAATAACAGTAAATATCTAAATAATACAAAAAATGCTCTGAAAGTTGGCATATGTCTTTGTTCAATGCTTATCTTAATATATATTTAATAAAAACAGTAGTATAAAATATAAAAAGTAGTTATTTTTAGAATATTGTGTATTTTATTAAGAAATTTATGGATTCTTATTTGGGGTCAACACCCAGATATTACTTACTGTAGTCAACCTTAATGTAAAAGTACAAAGAAACTTACATTTTCATAGTAAATTATATTAGTTTTTTGGCTTAAAATTAAGCCTTTGTTTAAATGGTGTCAACATTATGTCTGTTTCTTTTTAATTTTGCAATTCTGACTTAATAATTCACTATGAAAAATTAGCTTAGTTTTGGAAATGCCCAATTCTGGCAGATAAATACTAAAATAATGTTGACTTACTGAATGTCAACAAATTGTCAACATTCAGTAAGTTGACTTGCGGAATGAGTTAATTATGGCGGTTACCTCAGGAAGCCAGGCATAGGTAGAGGCATTGAGCGGCTCAGGATGGGATGTGGCTGAGCCAGCAGGTAAAGCCCACCATACAATGGGTGCTAACTTGATAATGTAAGATACAGATTGACTGAGTAAGGACTAGGGTCCAGATTTAGGGACCATAGAATCCACCAATCCTGTTGAAGTAATATAGAGCACTCCAAACAGTTGAGTAGAGGCAGTCTCTGCTGCAGCGGTAGCTTCCATTGGGCGGTCTGTTCTAGGGGTTAAAGGCAGAGTTATGGGAACAAAGTACACTGGCAGGTAATTGTACTTGTCCTTAAACAATAAGGGTGGTATTTCAATCCTCTTTCCTTCACGTCCTATGTATTTGGTTTCTCTGGTCCTTGCCAATGGATTAGCAATGAGGATGGTTTCCAAGTTGTACTCTGAGTAGGCCAGGTTGGTTGGATATTCAGTAAAATGCACAGGTCCAAATGGAGCTTCAGGGGGACAGTATAGTTCCTGGGGCGGTTCATCAGGTTGGTCTCTGGAGGGGGCAGTTGCCTGGTTGTCTACTTGGCTGGAGTTAAGATGGAAGATCACTAAGACTAGATAAGGTAAGATTTGTTCAAAACAAAGGTTCATAAAACTTTATTATCAAAAATGACAATGTGGTCATCACCACACTACCAGCGTTCTTATACCATGTGATTTTGCTTCTTCGCTTTTTGCAGGCTTCAGGTCCATGGGCAGTTTGCCGGTAAGGCATGGCTTTTGGCTTAGGGTCTGAAGAGCATCAGGTCCTGGTTGGGTAAACTCTGGCAAACAGAAGTGGAAATGCTTAATTTTGCTGCTTTGGTTCATCATGTCACCTGAGCAGACTAATTGCATTCCCCTTTCTGGACTGGGGACTGGCAGCAGTTGGTGCTTATTGGCAGGGCTAGTAGTGGGTCTTGCCCAAGCCACGGTGTGAGATTAGGCTGATTGACCACAAGTGATCAGGTTAATCATTGCACACAGATCTTAATCAGTTACACGCCATATTATCACTGGTCATCATTATATTAATAGACATGGCAGTTATACACTGTATAATCACTAGTTTATTATAATAGATGTAACAATTATACGATGTATTATCACTGATTGTCCCAATGTGATGTGAGTATACACCGTATATTGCTTGCTATATTATAATTGATGTACTTATTATACGCTGCATAAACATTAGCCAATATAGTGAATATCATTGATTACACGGTGTGTAATCACTAAATCATCAATTGTATATCACCTATTCTACCCTACTGGATGTTGTATCAACTCAGCCCCAAACATCCTGATAGACGTATATGTTCATATCAAACAAGTGATATACAAATGGCTAAGACATACCGAGTTTGGATCAGTATTACACGGCGTATAATTGGGTTCCTTATTGGTTTGGGTCAGTATTACACGGCGGATAATCCTTTGAGTCACTAATGGATTGAGTCTGCTATTATATGGTGTATAATCCCTAATTCAACTTGTTGCATTAACAAGCAGAAGGTTTGCCAACCAGAAAAGGATCACTGATTAAACCCTGTAAATGGAATACCAGAATTCCACCTTCCAATGTAGGAGGGCTGAACAGGGACAATTTCTAAGCACCAACTAAATACAGTGTAGTTTCCCAGCGCAATAATAGGCGTGTAAGATACAGCCAACTGATAAATGACAGTAGGATAGCTCAAGAAGAGCGTAGGCTGTAGCTGAGGTGCCATGGATGCCTGCTAAGGCCAGTAGCATATCACGTGCCAAGAACAGCCAATCAGGATGGGCATAGCCAGCAAAGATAGACCTATTGCAAAGGTAGCCACTGAGAACTGTCTGAAAGGAAAAGAACAAGGGTTGTTGCAGTATATATTGATATAGACACCTGAAAGGACAAAACAAGTTCATAGTTACACCTGGATAGATTGCAGCCGCTGGCTAGATTGTACTCCAGTATCAATAAACGTAATTATCTTCTAAGTTCTATTCTATTGTAGTCTGTAGTGCTCTTGCATAGGATTAGATAGAGTACATTGGCAAGGATAACATCTATCTGTAGCTTTAAACATATCAGCAATATCACAAGTTGCTCAACACACAGCTTCTGCGTAGGTCTGGGCCCTCAGTGGCACCGGTTTGGCGGGTCTTGGCTGGACTGACTCTGGGGAACAGAAGTGGCAATTCTTTGTTTTGCCACCCTTGTTCACCATGTCACCTGAGCTGGCCAATCACAATACTTTTTCTGGACTGGAGACTGGCAACAGCTGGTGTTTGTTGGCAGGACTAGTAGTAGGTCTTTTCCCAACCTCCTTTAGGCAGACCACATCTCCTGCGTAGGTATGGGTCTTCAGTGGCACCGGTTTGGCGGCAATCTGGCAACCATTCAGGGAATCCTCAGTATTAGGCCAGCAGGTTGTGGGGCAACTAAACAATTTGAGTCTGTGACTTAACAGATTGGCGGGTCCTGGACCGTCCTGGGAGGGCCAATCTGCCTTCAGGGGACTGGGGTTCAACTCTTGGGTTTTCAATACAAGTATTGAAATGTCATTCATGACATCATCCCCTTCCTTCCCAGGGGCCCCTTCCTTCCTGGCCTTCTTCTCAAGGTATTGTTGGATTGCTAGTTGGGAGTTGGGTAGGGTGCTTAATGGTTCACAGGTGCTTTCCTTGGGTGGATATCCCTTCCACTTGACTTAGTACTGGAGAGTTTTATAGTGGGTACAGTCTCCATGAACATATTCAACTTCATATTCTTCAGAGCGTCCTACTTGGATGAGAGGAGGGTCAGTCTTGAGTTTCTGGTGGGGGAGGGAGTTTCCTTCTTTCTTGAATAGAAGCTTGCGGTGGAAGACGTTGTGTATTTTCCATGAGGGGGGTAATTCTAGTTCAAATGCTACTTCACCTACTAGCTTGGTGATCTTGTATGGGCCACTTCTTCTGTGGGCTAACTTATGACAGGGGACAGTCAGAGGCACGTTTTGAGAGTCCAAATAGACTTTGTCGCCTACCTTCAACGGTTTCCTAGGGATCCTCTTTTTGTCAGCAAAAGCCTTATAAGTCTGGACAGCACAGGTCAGGTTCTTAAGACAGGTTTGTTGGGTGTTGTGTATCTGTTCAATCCAGGTTTGTCCTGACAGGTTTATTTACTTACTACCAATAATGGGGTCCAAAGATGGGTCAAAACCATAATTGGCTTTGAAGGGGACATTCTGGTAGATGTGTGGTCTTTGCTGTTGTAGGCATGCTGTGCCATGGGTAGCATCTCGGCCCAGTTATCTTGGTCAGCGTTGGCGTAGTATTGTAGATATTGTTCAAGTATTTGGTTTACTTGTTCAGTCTGGTTGTTGGTCTGTGGGTGGTATGAGGTGGATACACATCGCTTTATCCCTAACTCCTTCATCACCTGATTCCAATAGTTTGAGGTGAATTGAGGGCCCCTATCAGTGAGGATTTCTGCTGGAGTGCCGTGTTGGGTTAGGATGTGGTTGTGGAAATGTCTAGCTGTCTCTGCAGTGGTGCAGTGGGTGGTGGTAGGAACAAAGTAGGACATCTTAGTAAACCTATCTACCATGACCAGGATGGTGTTGAACAAATTGGAGGGGGGGCAGTTATACAACATAATCCATTGAAATGGACTGCCGGGCCCCCGCTGGTATGTCTAGTGGTCTTGGCAGGCCTTCAGGTTTGGATCTATGGGGTTTGGTTCTTCCACATGTCTCACAGCCTTTGATGTAGGTGGCCACGTCTTTGTCCAGTCAGGGCCAAGCATAATTCTTCTTAATTCCTCAGAGTGTCTTGAGTCTGCCAGGGTGGCCAGCTATCTCTGAGTCATGATAATCAATGAGTACTTTGGTCCTTGTTTCACTGTCTGGTACATAGATCCGGTTTTTTAATAGCAGGGTGGATCCTTTCAGCAAGAATCCTTTCTTGTGGTGGTGGCTCTCTGGGTCTGAGGTCAAGTTGTCAACAAGTTCCGCTGAGTATTTATCTCATTTCTGCGCCTTGATTATGTCAGGTTTGTGGGCCATGATCTTCATGTACATCAATTGGATGCCTAGACTGGCAGGATCAAGGAGTACATGGGTGTTGTGGTCCTTGGTTTCTGTAGAGGAAGGGATCAGATCAGCTCTTCTACTCAGGGCGTCAGGTACCACGTTTACCTTCCCAGGCTTGTAGTCAATGGTCAATGCCGTGTTCTGAGGCGCGGCAAAGATGCACAATGGGAAATCCTAACCTTAGGATTGGATTTTTACTAAGTCTTGGTTAGATGACAGGGAAGGCAAATGCGTTTACCTTGCGGCCCTGGAAGAATAATCTCTACTAGTTGTGGCTAGAGAGAGGCGCGGAAGTACAGAAGAAACAAAGACAAAAATGTGAATATAACTTAAGATTTATTGGGTATAAAGATTGTGAATATATACTGTGTAGATTTACCACAAAACAGTACATGAACAGTAGGATCACTTGCCACCAGCATTAGTGGGGCAAGTGAGTTGCGCAGAGATCAGGAAACCAAACAATTGTACTTCCTGAATCAGTTATCAATTCATTTTGAGTAGCAAAAGCAACAGCAAGAGATTCATCCTCAAAATGGACCACCAAAGGCGAAATAAAAATACTGTGAATAGCTGCATTCATGACATTGCCCTCCTCTGGATTGGCCTCAGGGGAGTGGTATTTACAAAGGAACTTTGTGTGTACTCAAGCAAAAGGACAACCACTAGACAGGAGCTTTACAGTGTATTTGGACCCTTGCTTAAAGGTTACTTCTAGAGGGCCAATCCACAGAGAGTCCAACTTAGTGTGCAACCACCTACTCTGTGTTGGTAGTAAAGGACATGGTCACCAATATCAAACTCAGGCAGGGGGGAGCGTCCAGCATTATTGGGAGAGAGTTCAAGCATCTTAGTCTTATATGCAGAAGTGTAGGCAGTGGCTTGAATATCAATTATTTGGTTGACTAAATCCTTAATGTGGTTATCAGGATTCATGGCCTTATCAGAAGTAAGTAGGGCCCCCCAAGAGAAATGGGGTAGTAGCCTCTTGCCCATACAGCATAGCAAAGGGGGAGTACCCAGTGACACAATGCTTGCTAAGGCGGTATGCAAAGAGGGTGGCAGGTAAGTACAAGTCCCAGTTGGCAGCATCCTAGTAGGTGAGCTTCCTCATGATGGAGACCAGTGTCAAGTTAGCACGTTCAACTGCCCCATTAGTGGAAGAATTGTAGGGGGAAGAGAAGGATTGGTGCAATCCCAAAGCTTCGACAACAGAGGTTACTAGCTTGGCATTAAAGTTAGTCCCATTATCTGAGAGCAACACTTGAGGACAGCCATGGCAGTAGAAAACGTCTTGCAACAGGAAGGCAGCAGTTGTCTTAGCTGTGATGTCCTTTGTAGGACAAGCCTCTAACTAATTGCTGAAGTGATTGACAGCAACCAGAATAAATTGACACCCAGAACAGGAGCGGGGAAGAGGACCTACCGCGTCAATACTAACAGTGTGAAAGGCATGTTGAAGGGGAACTAATTTGAACTTGTGGGCAATAGCTCAAGGCCTCTGTAGCTGGCAGTTGTGGCAGCTAGCAATGACGTCTGGGATCAGCAGGCAAAGGTTCTCCCAAAAGTAGTTCTTCTGAAGCCAGTCAAAGGTCTTGGCAATGCCTCCATGCCCAGTTTCTTTATGAGCTTGTGACACCAACGAGAGGCAAAGACTGGGCCGTACATAAGGCAGATACTGGTATTGTACCTTTTTGAAGAGCTGATTGTTGCATATAAGGGTATCTTTAGATAGCTTGGACAAGGCCAGTTGTACCTCTTCTGTCTCACTTTCCCAAGAAGAAGGATACCCAATTAGTTTGTATAATTGGTCGGCCTCTACAGGATGCAAAGCAAGAATAGGCATTCTGGAGAGCCCATCAGCGTTCTGATGTTATAATTCCAGGGCAATGGAGCACTGTGAAGTCGTATTCTTGCAGACGTAGAGCCCATCTAGCCAGGCGCCCTTCAGGTTCCTTAAGCTGCTGTAACCATTTAAGAGAAGCATGGTCAGTGACAACTGTGAAGTGGGTGCCGTATATGTAATGATGAAACTGCTTGAATGCATGCAACATGGTGAGGCACTCCCTCTCTGTGACACTATAGTTCTTCTCATGCTTGTTTAGCATGCGGGAAGTGTAAGCCACAGGATGGTCTACACCCTTGTTGTCCAGTTGGGCCAGAATGGCTCCAATAGCTAGATTGCTAGCATCGGTGTACAGGATGAACTCCTTATCATAGTCAGGATACACTAGGATTGGCGCCTCTTTGAGTTTTTGTTTAAGGGTCTCAAAGGCTTGCTGCTGACTGGCAGTCCATTCAAAAGGAACATTACGTAATAGCTGGACTAAAGGTTCACTAGTATTGGAAAAGTCAGGGATAAACTGTCTGTAGTAGCCCATCATCCCCAGGAAGACTTGTACTTCTTGCAAGTTGGTGAGCGGAAGCATTTTGTTGGTGGCTTCAACCTTCTTAGTCATTGGGCAAATCCCTGTCTGGGTTACTTTGTGGCCCAAGAATTCAAGGTGTTCTTTGAAGAAGGCGCACTTGGAAGGCTTCAGTTTGAGGCCAGCTTCTTGAATCTTTATGAACACCTCTTTGAGATGAGCCAAGTGATTGGTGAAGGTAACACTGAAAACTGTTATATTGTCCAAGTACACTAGGATGCACGACAACTTCAAGTCACAAAGGATGGAGTCCATGGCCCTTTGGAAGGTGGCTGGGGCGTTGCAAAGTCCCTGTGGCATGCAAGTAGGCTCAAAAAGCCCTTCAGAAGTAATGAGCGCGGCTTTCTGACAAACTCAGGTGATAGGTCAACTTGCCAGTATCCAGACGCCAGATCCATGGCGGAAAAGAACTTAGAGCCTCCAAGACGTCAGAGAGCATCATCAATACACAGCAAGGGGTACGAGTCCTTCTTGGTCAAAGAGTTCAATTGGCAATAGTCCATCATAATACAATGACCTCCATCCTTCTTCTTTAAGATGAGTAGTGGGATGCCCAAGGACTTTGGGAGGGTGCCAGCAGCCCAGCATCTAACAGGTGTTTGAGCATTTTAGATACTTGGGCGTCTTCTATACAACTGTGGCAATATGGTTTAGCACAGAAGGGGGGCGTTGCCAGTGTCAATTTGATGGATAACGCCTTTGGCTAACCCATAATTGGTACTGTCCTTAGCAAAGATATCAGAAAATTGGTCTAGTAAATCTAGCACCTCTTTCTGTTGAACTGGGGACAGTTGTGGGAAGTCTTGTGCAGTGAACAAGGATAGGGCTTGCAGCTCATCCTCTGGTAGGTTAAAATCTTGAAACGTACCAAAGGGATGAAGAGACAGGACTTCAGGAGTGCCCAAAAACTTGCCATATACAACAACCTGCCCCCTAGATACGGTCATGGGGATTGCATTCAGGTTGGCTACCAACAACTGAACATGGTCTTTATGAGAGACATCTAGGATTCCAGGACAAAGGTAAGGTTTGTTGCGTCTTAAGGAGGGGGGGAGAGTACAACTCCAAGAAGGTGCGTTCAGGTAGTTCATAAGATATCTGGGAGTCCAGGATGGCTTGGTAGCCAGGTGGGATGATGACAGCAGACGTGGCTAAGAGGGGGATCCCTTCAGACGCAGGACAAGCCATGGGTGGACACTTCATGTTTGAAGAGTGGGTGCAATACTTGAGGTTGAAAACCCCAGTGGGATATTCCAAGGCACATGTCTTGAGACGTTTCCTGGGAACTTTAACCGGCTCTTCAAAGATTAAGGGGACTTTGTATCCCAGAATAGAGAGGTAGCCATCTTTCAAGTTGATTATCCCATTATATTCCATAAGGAACTGGGTGCCAACTAGGAGATTGTAACTCTCATTCTCCAAGACAACTGCTGGCGCAGCTAGGAGAATCTTGCCAAACTGCATGGGCAGAGTGGAGTAAGCCCCTATGGCGCAGGTCATAGACAGTCCAGCCGTGCCATACAACTGGTGATAATTAAGTCAGGGGCAAGTTTGAGTTTCTTCACAAGATTGGAGGATATAACGTTGACTGGTGAGCCAGTGTCTAGAACAGCCTTAATCTTCAATTTTTGAATGGATATCTCTACTTGAGTGGTAGTGTGACTAAAAGGGGGAAGGACAGCCAGGATATCTTGAGCCTCTGCTAGCTCCTTTTCTCACTTCTTAATCATGAATCTTAACCCTGGGAACTCCTTATAAACAGTCTGGAGAGGGAGAAAAACAGATACATTCTTGAAGACAGCGTCAGCAACCTCAGCAGCTTCTTCTGATGACTCCACTAGCACAGGGGACCTCTTGGCCTGATTGAGGTAAGGGCGCAAGACAATCTCTTTGGCCACAGGCAAAGGCTTATCAGTAGTTGTAGTCTTTCCTGAGCGTAACTTATAGGGAACTGTAATTGTTTCGGGAACGGCCAGAACAGAGTACCCATATGCATCAGCGTCGTCAATATCAGAATCATCCAGGTCAGAGTCATCAGAGATATTGTGAAACAAAAGGAGGATAGGAGGAGCCTCATTATCAGCAGGCTCGGATTCAGCCATAGAGGGAGGGATAGGAAGAGACTGGGAAGAATTGTCAACCGAGAGTGTCGTGTTCTGAGGCTTGGCACAGACACACAACAGGGAATCCTAACCTTAGGATTGGATTTGTACTAAGTCTCAGTTAGATGACAGGGAAGGCAATTGCATTTACCTTGCAGCCCTGGATGAATAATCTCTACTAGGCGTGGCTAGAGAGAGGCGCAGAAGTACAGAAGACACAAAGACAAAAATGTGAATAGAACTATATTTTATTGGTGAATATGGAAATGGAATATATAGTGGTTGAGAATACCACAAAACACTACCAGGACGGTAAGATCACACGTCACAAGCATGAGTGGGGCAAGTGAGTTGCGCAGGGTCAGGAAACCAAACAATCATATTTCCTGAAGCGGAAGCCAGCTCATTTTGAGAGTCAAAAGCAAAAGCAAGAGATTTGGCTTCAAAATGGCCCAACAAAGGCAAAATCAAAACATGGTGAATGCCGTTATTCACAACATTGCCCCCCTCTAGATTGGCCTTTGGGGGGTGATACTTGCGGAGGAACTTAGCGTGTACGCGAGCAAAAGGGCAACCACTGGAGAGGAGCTTTACAGTGTACTCAGATCCTTGTTTAAAAGTCCCTCTAAAGGACCAATCCACAGGGAGTCCAGTTTGTGTGCGCGCCCACCCACACAGTGTTGATGGTATAGGACATGGTCACCAACATCAAACTCAGGCAAGGGGGAGCACCCTGCGTTATCAGGAGAGAGCTTGAGCATCTTAGTCTTATATGCGGAAGTGTAGGCAGTGGCTTGTATATCAATGATGCGGTTGACTAAGTCTTTGATGTGGTTGTCAGGGTTCATGGCCTTATCAGAGGAGAGTAGGGGAACCCCCAAGAGCAACAGAGTGGTGGCTTCACTCCCATACAACATGACAAAGGGGGAGTACCCTGTTAACCGATGCTTGCTCAGACAATAGGCAAAGAGTGCAGCAGGTAAGTATAGATCCCAATTGGCAGCGTCAGAGTAGGTGAGCTTCCTCATGATAGAAACCAGTGTCAAGTTAGCACGCTCAACTGCCCCATTAGTGGAAGAATTATAGGGGGCAGAGAAAGACTGGTGAGTTCCTAGAGCTTCAACAACAGAGGTTACAAGTTTGGCATTGAAGTTGGTTCCGTTGTCTGATAACAGCACTTGAGGGCAGCCATAGCGGTAGAAAACATCCTGCAGCAGGAAGGCAGCGGTAGTCTTAGCAGTGATGTCTTTAGTAGGGCAAGCTTCTACCCACTTGCTGAAGTGGTCAACGGCAATCAGGATAAATTGGCATCTGGAGCGTGAGCGGGGGAGAGGACCTATAGCATCAATGCTGACAGTGTGAAAGGCATGTTGAGAGGGGACCAATTTGAGCTTGTGAGAAGCAGCTCAGGGCCTCTGAATTTGGCAGTCATGGCAACTAGCTATGACATCTGGGATCAACAGGCAAAGATTCTCCCAGAAGTAATTCTTCTGAAGCCAGTCAAAGGTCTTGACAATGCCTCCATGGCTAGTTTCTTTATGAGCTTGCAACACTAAGGAGAGGCAAAGACTGGGGTGCACATATGGCAGGTATTGACCCCGCACCTTCTTGAAGAGTTGGTTATTGCGTATGAGGGTGTCTTCAGACAATTTGGACAGGGCAAGTTGAACCTCTTTTGGTCTCACTTTCCCAGGAAGAAGGGTAGCCAATTAGCTTGTACAGGCGGTCTTCCTCAGCAGGATGTAGGGCAAGGATGGGCATTTGGGACAACCCATCAGCGTTCTGACGTTGAATCCTGGGGCAATGGAGCACAGTGAAGTCATAACCTTGCAGGCAGAGAGCCCATCTGGCTAAGCGTCCTTCAGGCTCCTTAAGTTGTTGTAACCATTTGAGCAAAGAGTGGTCAGTGACGACAGTGAAATGGGTACCATACACGTAGTGTTGGAATTGTTTGACTGCATGTAGCACAGCAAGGCACTCCTTCTCTGTAACACTATAATTTTTTTATGCTTATTTAACACACAAGAAGTATAGGCTACATGGTGGTCCACACCTTCATTGTCAAGCTGAGCCAAGATAGACCCAATAGCAAGGTCACAAGCATCAGTGTACAAGATGAACTCCTTATCGTAATTAGGGTACACTAAAATGGGTGCTTCTTTGAGTTTCTGCTTTAGAGTCTCAAAGGCTTGCTGTTGGCTGGCGGTCCATTCAAAAGGGACATTACACAATAGTTAGACCAGGGGTTTGCTAGTATCAGAAAAATCAGGAATGAATTGTCTATAGTAACCCATCATGCCCAGAAAGACTTGTACTTCTTGGAGGTTGGTGGGCGGAAGCATTTTGTTGATGGCTTCAACCTTCTTGGTCAATGAACAAATTCCTGTTTGGGTTACTTCATAGCCCAGGAATTCAAGGCGCTCTTTGAAGAAAGCACACTTAGAGGGCTTTAACTTGAGGCCAGCTTCTTGGATCTTTATGAACACCTCTTTAAGATGGGCTAGGTGATTTTGAAAGTTGCGCAGAAGACTTTTATATCATCTAGGTAGACTAAAACACACAACAACTTCAAGTCACGCAGGATAGAGTCCATGGCCCTCTGGAAAGTTGCCAGGGCATTACAGAGCGCTTGCGGCATGCAGGTAGGCTCAAAAAATCCTTCTGATGTGATGAGAGCAGCCTTCTGACAGTCTTCAGGAGAGAGGTCAACTTGCTAATAGCCAGATGCCAAGTCCATGACAGAGAAAAACTTAGAACCTCCAAGGCGTCAAAGAGCGTCATCAATGTGCGGTAAGAGATAGGAATCTTTCTTGGTTAGAGAATTCAACCTTCAATAGTCCATCACAATCCGGTGCCCACCATCCTTTTTCTTTAAGATGAGCAGGGGGAAGCCCAGGGACTTTGAGAGGGAGCTAGCAGTCCAGCATCTAGCAGTTGTTTAAGCTCCTTAGAAACCTGCACATCTTCCACTTGGCTACGGCGGTATGGCTTGTCACAAAAGGGGGGGAGTATCTCCTGTGTCAATCTGATGAATCACACCTTTGGCTAGCCCATAATCAGTACTATCTTTAGCAAAGATGTCTGAGAATTGGTTTATTAAATCAAGCACCTCTTTCTATTGGACTGGGGACAACTGAGGGAAGTCTTGGGCAGTGAACAGAGATAGGACTTGAGGCTTGTCTTTGGGCAGGTTAAAGTCTTGAAACGTTCCAAAAGGGTGAAGAGACAAGACGTCAGGAGCATTTAACAACTTTCTGTAACCAATGACCTGTCCTCTGGATACTGTCATAGGAAGCGCAGTAAGGTTGGCAACTAGTAATTGAACGGGATCCTTGTGAAAAACGTCCAGAATTCCAGGACAAAGGTAAGGCTTGTTCCGCCCAAGCAAGGGAGGGGAGTACAGCTCTAAGAAAGTCCGCTCAGGTAGTTCATGTGGTATCTGGGAGTCTAGGATAGCCTGAGAGCCTGGGGGATAGTGATAGCAGATGTGGCCATGAGAGGGATTCCCTCAGTTGCAGGACAAGCCATGGGAGGACACTTCATATTGGTGGAATGGGTTTGGTATTTTAGGGTGAAAATTCCAGTGGGGTACTCCAGAGTACATGTCTTCAAACATTTACCAGGAACTTTGATTGGCTCCTAAAAGATCAGGGGGACTTTGTACCCTAGGATAGAAAGATAACCATCCTTTAGGTTGATGATCCCATTATATTCCCAAAGGAAATGGGTACCAACCAAAAGATCATAGCTCTCATTTTCTAGAACAACAGCTGGCGCAGCCAACAGGAGTTTACCAAATTGCATTGGTAAGGCAGAGTATGCACCAATGGCGCAAGTCATGGAGAGACCAGCAGTGCCATAAGATTGATGGTAGTTGAGATCAGGGGCCAGCTTAAGCTTCTTCATCAGTTTAGAAGAAACAACATTGACCAGAGAACCGGTGTCCAGGACAGCTTTGATCTTGACCTTTTGGATAGATATCTCTACTTGGGTGGTGGTGCATCCAAAGGGTGGCAGAACAGCCAAGATATCCTGTGCCTCAGCTAGTTCCTTGTCCCATTTCTCAATCATGCATTGTAGTCCCGGAAACTCCTTATATACGGTCTGGAGAGGGAGTGAGACAGATACATTCTTGAAAACAGTGTCTGCAACTTCAGCAGCTTCCTCTGATGATTCCACTAATACAGGGGACCGTTTTGCCTGAGTAAGGTAGGGGCGGGAGACAACTGCTTTGGCCTCAGACAAGGGCTTGGTGGTTGTTGTAGTCTTCCCAGATTGTAGCTTGTAGGGAACTGCAATAGTCTCAGGGACGGCAAGAACAGAAAACCCATATGCATCATGGTCTTCAACATCAGATTCATCCACATCAGAATCATCAGAAATTTCATGGAACAGGAGGAGGATAGGAGGAGCTTCATCATAAGCAGGCTCAGAGTCAGTAGCAGGAAGAGGTGTAGGAGGAGACTGGAAAGAATTGTCAACCAAGAGCGTCTCTGCCTCTAGATTGACTGTTCTTTTCCTGACTGATCCTTGGGATCAGCTCCTTCAACCTGTGGATTGGTGCAAAGGCAAGAGTGGTGACCTATCTGACTGCAGTTGTGGCAACCCTGACGTTGAGGAGGATTTTGGGAGTTCATAGTGAGGATACAAGGGCCGCAAGAAGAGGAGCCAGAGTTGGAAGCGGCACAACTTTTCCAAACAACTGCCCCAGAATGGGTAAGATGCATATTTTGGAGCAGTGTCTTTATACTTTTCATGGAGGACAGCATAGCCTTGTGGGCCTTGAAATGAAGGCATAGGAGTTGATTCACCTTGAGGGCCTGGGCGCAGGCCATATATGCTTCATGGGCCGTCAATTGTCTGCCTGTTATTAACTGTTGTCCCTCCATGTAAAATCTGTCGGCAAATTCAGCTAATGTCTCTTTGGGCTTGAAGGATATGTGCATGAAAGCATCCTTTTTCACCTCCAGGCTAAGATCACCACCAAACTCGTCAATCAGGAGCTGTTTCATGTCTTCCCAGGTCTCAATGGTGGGCAGCTCTGGTACAACTACCTCTTGACAGGTCGGGTGTAGGCAAGTCAGAATATGTTCTTTCTTAACTTCATCTGATGCTTGTCTCATAGCAGTCTTGTAAATAGTTAAGAAAGCTGCAATAGTTGAGGTTTTGGGATCAAAGACTTGCTTAAAAGTAGGCTTGAAGTGTGCCTTGGGAGCTGGACCACCATTGCTGCTATTGAGTACATTTATGCACAGGGAGAACTCAGCTTCAGATTTGGAGGGGGGTTGTCTAGCCCACAGTTGTCAAACACTTTCTTCAAGGGTTGTCAGAGTCTCGGTGGTTCTGGCACCCGTAGTGTTAGCTAGAGTGGTCTGTTGTTCAGTAACATCTAGGCGTTGTCCTTGGGTAGTGACAACAGTGGAGAGCTCAGCCAGTTGCGAAGTAAGGGATGGCCCCACTGATAGGCAAGGGGCAAATCTGTCTTTTACCAAATTGATCAACTTACTCATCTCCTGTACGTCTCTGTCCAACTCAGTCTGGTCTTGTTTCAAATTGTCCACCTCATTAGCTAGGGCAATCAACTCTCTGGCACAGTGGATTTGAGGAGCCCCCGCCAAACCAGGACAACAGCCATCCTCCTTGTTAACCCTGAGTGGGCTAGCAGCAGCTGTCACTACCTCACGTAAAGCAGCAACTTCTTGCTGTAGTTCAGCAACCTTAGCAGTCAGCGCAAGAGCCTGGGGATCAGGTTGAGGCATTTCAGTAGGACGTCCTTGGCTACAAGTGGAAGCACGTAATTCCCAGATGGCTTCCCAGATTTTCTGCTCTCTGTCCACCAGATCATCAGCAGGAGAGAAGGCGGGGCATCAGGTTTGGGAGCAGACAGCTCATTCACCTGACTCTGAAGTTTGGCTATAGCAGCAGCAGTGGTAGCTCTCTCTTGATCAAATTCTGCACTGAGTTGATTTTGACCTTGGGCTGCAAGGTCAGCTACCTGTTGCAATTGCTCAAAGGAATAGACACTGAATGCATTGAGCTGTTGCACTAGGCGCTCAAAATTGGAGAGATAAGCGTTTAGGGCAGAGTCTACTTGAGTTCTCCAGGGTTGTTCTAACTGGTGAAACTCATGTAGTTGCTCCCTAACGTACTCAGGGATGGACTGGCGCATTTTCTTGATGGAATCAACTAGACGTGTTTGAGAGGTGACCAAATCACGCTGATTATCAGATATCAGGGAGAACAGGGAATGTATCAACTGTTGGTAGGCAGCAAACTGGTCCCAATGATGGGTAACATCTGCTTGTAGAGACAAGATTTCTTGGACGTAGAGTCCCAACACCATCTGGTGGTGGGCCAAGGTGGGCTGTACAAAGGATGACAGCAGATGATCAGCGGAGCCAGCCGCTGAGAGGAGATGTTGTGGAAACTGAGGGGCCACAATTAACTCATAGTATTTGGCATGGCTAAACTGTAGCTGAAGGCAAGGGATGGCCTTGTCCCGAGCTATCCCAAGGGCTACCACCATGACTTGTTCTAAGTCAGGGGTACCCATGGGGTAAGCAACTAAGCAGGGACCATTCCCAAGGTTCAATACAGTAGGGATAATAGGCGGGTTGGTGATGTCTTCCTCAATAGGAGGGCTGGTAATTTCAGGCAAGGTCAACTCCTGAATAGGTGGAGGCAAGGGACCTGCAAACATAGATGCAAAAGGGATAACCAAGGGGCTTACAGCCCCTGTAGTGAGCACCATTTTTGTTGTTTTCTGAGGCTTGGCACAGACACATAACGGGGAATCCCAACCTTAGGATTAGATTTGTACTAAGTCTTGATTAGATGACAGGGAAGGCAATTGTGTTTACCTTGCGGCCCTGGATGAATAATCTCTACTAGGTGTGGCTAGAGAGAGGCGCGGAAGTACAGAAGACACAAAGACAAAAATGTGAATAGAACTACATTTTATTGATGAATATGGAAATGGAATATATAGTGGTTGAGAATACCACAAAACACTACCAGGACGGTAAGATCACACGTCACAAGCATGAGTGGGGCAAGTGAGTTGCGCAGAGTCAGGAAACCAAACAATCATATTTCCTGAAGCAGAAGCCAGTTCATTTTGAGAGTCAAAAACAAAAGCAAGAGATTTGTCTTCAAAATGACCCAACAAAGGCAAAATCAAAACATGGTGAATGCCATTATTCACAACAGAGAGCATCTCTGCCTCTAGGTTGACTGCTCTTTTCCCGCCTGTTCCTTTGGATCAGCTCCTTCAACCCACGGATTGGTGCAGACTCAAGAATGATGATCTATCTGATCACAGTTGTGGCAAACTTGGCGTTGAGGAGGATTCTGCGAGTTTATAGTAAGAATGTGAGGACCACAGGAAGATGAACCAGAGTTAGAAGCAGCTCAACTTTCCCTAACAACGGCACCAGAGTGGGTAAGGTGCATATCTTGCAACAATGTCTTTATGCTCTTCATGGAAGAGAGCATAGCCTTATGGGCTTTGAAGTGAAGGCACAGAAGCTGGTTAGCCTTGAGGGCTTGAGAGCAAGCCATGTAGGCTTCATGGGCTGTCAACTGTCTGCTTGTAATCAGTTGCTGTCCTTCCATGTAGAATCTGTCTGCAAACTTGGCTAGTGTCTCTTTAGGCTTAAAAGCAATATGCATGAAGGCATCCTTCTTTACTTCCAGGCTAAGGTCACCACCAAACTCATCAATCAGAAGCTGCTTCATATCTTCCCACGTCTCAATGGAGGGTAGTTCTGGCACAACTACCTCTTGGCAGTTTGGGTGTAGATAGGTCAGAATGTGTTCCTTCTTGAAGTCATCTGAGGCTTGTTGCATGGCAGTTTCATAGATAGTTAGGAAAGCTGCAATAGTCAAGGTTCTGGGGTCAAAGACTTGCTTAAAGATAGGCTTGAAGTGAGTTTTGGGAGTTGGGCCACCATTTTTGCTATCAAGCACATTGATATGCAGGGAAAAATCTGCCTCAGATTCCAAGGGGCTTACAGCCCCTGTAGTGAGCACCATTTTTGTCGTGTTCTGAGGCGCGGCACAGATGTACAACAGGAAATCCTAACCTTAGGGTTGGATTTGTACTAAGTCTTGGTTAGATGACAGGGAAGGCAAATGTGTTTACCTTGCGGCCCTGGAAGAATAATCCCTACTAGTCATGGCTAGAGAGAGGCGCGGAAGTACAGAATACACAAAGGCAAAAATGTGAATATAACTTAAGATTTATTGGGTATAAAGATTGTGAATATATACTGTGTAGCTTTACCACAAAACAGTACATGGACGATAGGATCACTTGCCACCAGCATTAGTGGGGCAAGTGAGTTGCGCAGGGATCAGGAAACCAAACAATTGTACTTCCTGAATTGGTTATCAACTCATTTTGAGTAGCAAAAGCAAAAGCAAGATATTTGTCCTCAAAATGGCCCATCAAAGGCAAAATTGAAATACTGTGAATAGCTGCATTCACAACAGTCAAGGTGTAGTCAGCCAGTTCCAAGACCCATCTGGCCTGCCTCTGGTCTAGCTGTCTGGGTTTAAAGAAGTAAACCAAGTTCTTGTGGTTGGTTAGGACCTTTACTAGAAATTTGGCACCACATAGGTACCAGCGCCAATGTTTTAGGGTCTTCATTATTGCAAGCATCTCCTCTTTGTAGATTGGGTAGTTTTCTTTGGCAGGCAGCATCTTCTTGGAGTAATATGCTACAGGATGTAGCATACTATCCCCTCCTTACTGAAGAAGGACCCCGTCCACCGTAAAGTTGGATGTGTTGGTTTCCAGTATAAATGGCTTGGATGGGTCAAGCATGGCCAGGACAGGGGCAGAGGTGAAAGCAAGTTTCAAGGCCTCATAGGCAGAAGTACATTCAGGGGTCCAGACAAACTGGACTTTTTCAGAGCAAAGGCGGGTCAGGGGCAGAGTAATGTGAAATTTTTTTGGATGAAATCCCTGCAATAATTTGCCAGGCCCAAAAAACTTCTCACATCTTTCCTGAATTTGGGCACTGGCCAAGATGTTATTGCTTCTACTTTGTCCTGTGCCATGGCAAACCTGCCGGTCTTCAATACGTATCCCAGGAACTCAACTTCAGACTAAAAGAATTCATATTTCTTAAGCTTAGCATGTAAGTTTGCTTTGGAGAGTTTTTCTAGTATAAGGTCCAGGTGGCACAAGTGTTCCTTGTGAGTCTTGCTGTAGATGAGAATGTTGTCCAAATATGCAACACAAAAACGGTCAATGTATTCCCCTAGGACAGTGTTGATAATCCTTTGGAAAGTGCTGGGGGGCATTGCAGAGGCCAAATGGCATTACTAGGTACTTGTACAACCCATATCTGGTTTTGAAGGCTGTCTTGTATTTGTCTCTGTCTTTGATTTGGATCTGGTTGAAAGCATCATGAAGGTCAATTTTTGAGTACACCTGGGCTCCAGCCAGTACATCACAGAGGTTATCAGCGTTATGGATGGGGTAGCAGTTCTTCACCATAATGTCATTCAGTTTCTGGTAGTTTACACATGGACACATTCTGTCATTCTTCTTCCCTACAAACAGCATTGTTGACAAGCAGGGGGCCTTTGACACTTGGATGAAACCCTTTTTTTCATATCCTCCAGGTATGCTTTAAGGCCACTTGCTCACGGTGGTTGCAACTATAAATAGGGCCATGGTGTGGTTGGGTGCCTGGTAGTAGATCAATAGCGTGATCATAGATTGAGTGGCTGGGTAGTTTTGTGGCTTCTTCTTTGCTAAACACATGGTCTCATTTATACAGGAGGGTAGGTAGTGTCCCAATGCTGGGTTCCATCTTTATGGTTAAGAGTCTGTTGGTTGGAGCTCTGTCATGACTTATACAGAACAGAACAGTGTCACAAGATTCAGGTTGTCCCAAAGTGGCGGTCTGTTCACAATAGTTCAGGATCAGGCCATGTCTGCTGGACCATGAGTTGCCAAATATTAGGGGATGTGGCAATCCTGGCAAGAGGATCAAGGGAGTTGGGTATACGTTCTGTCCAATTGTCAAGGGAAGTTCTTGTTCACATTCATAGCCAGTGTCCAAAGAGCTGTTTCCCATGATTACTTGCAGGCTGCGCTCTGAAGCTGTTAATCCTAGTTCCTTTTCCAGGCTGGCGTCAATAAAGCTTTAATCACCTCCTGTATCAATAAAGGCGTCAATCTGGCGCTTGTTCCCCAAAAGGTCTATGGTCACTTGGATGAATTTGTAAGATTGCAAAGAGGTGTTTATTTGCGCCAAGGATACAGGAGGTGTATTCTTCTTAGGGCATGCTCTGATTAGATGACCAGCCTCATGGCAGTAAAAGCACAACCCATCTTGATAGTGGCATTGTAACTCTTTGGGAGACATTCCTGGTTGGTTGGGCGTTATGAATCTGCTGGCTTGGGCAGGATACAAGTTCTGCCCCTCTTGGTTTAGACTCAGGCCTTTGCATAGGAGAAGTAGTTCCTCCAGGCTCAATGTAGGTGGGTGGTTCTTCAACAGGTCTTTCAAGGCTGAATTAACTCCTTTTCTGAAGATAATGGCAGCTAATTCATCTCCAAGTTGGGTGCAAGTATTAAGTTTAAAGAACTCATCAATATAGGCTTGGATAGGGCGGTTTGCTTGTTAGATCTCTAAAAGAGAGTTCAGCGCATAATATCTGGT
Organism: Entomophthora muscae; assembly: GCA_014839935.2. NCBI lineage: Eukaryota > Fungi > Entomophthoromycota > Entomophthoromycetes > Entomophthorales > Entomophthoraceae > Entomophthora > Entomophthora muscae. The sequence continues at coordinate 416,160 of QTSX02005698.1, forward strand.
GACTTGGTCATTGCCAGTGCTCATGAGTTTGGCCTCAAATCTCAAGTAGTCAAGGCAAAATTCAACATCTTCAGCGGTGGCTTTTCCAAACCAATCTAGTGTGTCTCCTGATAGCATGGCAGCCACCCCCAAGAACTTCTCAGTGTCACTGGGGTAGGCATTGGCATTGGTTTGAAAGTGAAGGCGGAGGACTGGCATGGCTTGGCAAGCTTCTTCTAAGGTGAGTTTGCCCATCTGGGGCATATCCACCTTGGTTGTGGTCTGGTTCACTATCACATTTTGTACTTGTGACGTGGCTGGGTTCTGGGGTTCTGCACTAAGTGCAAGGTCTTTTAATTATTTGGCAGGTCGGTTCTTTATCCATGAGAGTATCAGGGAGGTAATTGCCTTATGGGTGTAATAAGTGATTATCACAAAAAAGAGCATACAAGTTGCTCCAAGTGTTAACAACATCTTGGGGCCCAGGTTACCATGTTTCTAAAAGATTTTCATAATTTCAGGAAGCCAGGCATAGGTAGAGGCATTGGGCAGCTTGGGATGGGGTGTGGCTAAGCCAGTGGGTAAAGCCCACCATAGAATGGGTGCTAACTTGATAATGTAAGATACAGATTGTCCAAGTAAGGACCAGGGTCCGGAGTTAGGGACCATGGAATCCACTGATCCTGTCAAAGTAATATAGAGCACTCCAAACAGTTGAGTAGAGGCAGTCTCTGCTGCAGCGGTAGCTTCCATTGGGCGGTCTGTTCTAGGGGTTAAAGGCAGAGTTATGGGAACAAAGTACACTGGCAGGTAATTTTACTTGTCCTTAAACAATAAGGGTGGTATTTCAATCCTCTTTCCTTCACGTCCTATGTATTTGGTTTCTCTGGTCCTTGCCAATGGATTGGCAATGAGGATGGTTTCCAAGTTGTACTCTGAGTAGCCCAGGTTGGGCGGATATTCAGTAAAATGCACAGGTCCAAATGGAGCTTCAGGGGGACAGTATAGTGCCTGGGGAGGTTCATCAGTTTGATCTCTGGAGGGGGCAGTTGCCTGGTTGTCTACTTGGCTGGAGTTAAGATGGAAGATCACTAAGACTAGATAAGGTAAGATTTGTTCAAACCAAAGGTTCATAAAACTTTATTATCAAAAATGACAATATGGTCATCACCATACCACCAGGGCTTTTATACCATGGGCTTTTGCTTCTTTGATTTTTTTCAGGGTTCAGGTTCATAGACAAGGCACTGCTGGGGCATAGATCTTGGCTTATAGTCTTAGGGGCGGCAGATCCAGGTTATGCCTGCTCTGGTGAACAGAAGAACAATGCTTCTTTCCGCCGCTACTGTTCATCACATCACCTGAGTAGTTCAATTTTACTACCCATTCCGGACAGGAGACTGGCAGCTGCTGGTGATCATTGGCGGGGCTAGCAGTAGGCCTTGTTTTAACATCCTTTAGGCAAGCTACAACTTCTGCGTAGGTCTGGATCTTTGGTGGCACAAAGTTGACAGCAATCTGGTGACCATTCAGGGAATCATCCTTAAGAAGCTGGTGGGTCTCAGAGTGATTCCACAACTCAGGTTTGCAACTCAGTGAGTTGGAGGGTCCCCATTCATCCTGGGTGACTCAATTTACCTTTGGGGGGGGGGGTCAGGGTTCAATTACAGGGTTTCCAATGTTAATATAAAACTTCCAGTCTCAATACTTGACAATCTGGTGGGGTCCCATTCCTCCTGGTTGGGGCAAGGCATCTCTGGCGGCCCAGGGTTTGGCCCAACTGGCAGTCTAGTGGGCTCCTGTCTACCCTGATTGACACAATGCATTTCCTGAGGGCTGGGGTTGAATTCCTGGGTTTTCAATACAAGTATTGAAATGTCATTCATGACAGGCAGTTCTACACACTGTTAAACAGTTCTGACACTATATCTGTGGGACCCATTTTACTATAGTCACTGATCACTCTTCACTCATTTGGATATAGCAATTAAAGGAACCTGAGGGTTGGTTGGTGTGTTGGGCTTTACGCTTACAAGGATATGACTTCACAGTGGTACACAGACATGGCGCCCAACATCAGAACACTGATGGGTTGTCCAGGATGCCTATACTTGCCATTAACCCTGTGAATGTCAATTTTATATACAAACTAATAGACTAGACTGAAGCTTGGTGTGGGGTTCCTGGTCACCAGTCCTCAAAGTGTGTCCTGGGTCATAGCCAGGGACTGGCTTGGAGAAGTTGTCATTTACTAGTAGAGGATTTTGGCTAGCTAGAAGTTTATACTGAGCCTGCATTAATGCAAACTCTTCCAATACTTTTCCTATTACTAGGTGGGCATCCCCACCATGCACTTGTACTTCAGCTGATGCTAAACCTTCTGTAGGCCTGTACAAGTCTTTCAGCAATCTAGTAAACTCATTCCCAATGAACTCATGTCCCCTATCTGTCATTTCAAGATATCTAGTCAACCTTTCCAACTCTTCCTGGGAGGTTTTACTAGTGGCAAACCTGCTACAACTTTGAATATAGGTATCCTCTTCCCCTTGGCCAGGGTAGAAGATGTGGGGCAATTCACTCATTAGGGTTATCTGTACTACTTAGAACTTTGAGCAGGAGTCAAAATAGGCTTTTATTAATGGCTGGAAGGAAGATCTCCTTAGAAACCTTCTGATATATTGCCTGGGGGTCTGGGAAACAATTGGGATTTGTCAATACCTTAGAGTCCTCCAACAATATCTTGGACTTCTTCTACTTGGTCTTGAACTCCTGCACTTGAGTCTTGGGCTCCTGAACCTGTATCTTGGGCTTCTGCACCTTTGTCTTATGCTTAAGTCCTCTGTGTAGTCCTTGTGGCCTTTTTAATCCACTTGTGTCAGTCCTTGAACAGCCTCAGATAGCTTCCCCTTTTATAGCTTCTTGGTTCAGTCCAGATTCTCTCTCAGAACTCTTGTTTTTCAAAGCTTAAACTATCCAGTTTTTCTCTCTCTACAATATATTAAACTTTATATCTTACTTCAGCTAATGAAACCCCCAAATTTTCTGCTTCATTTCCTCATTTTTTAGGCTTTAACTCTTCAGTTAAAGCCTTCAAAACACTGATCAAAAAGGCTTTGACCTGTAGCCAATCAAACTCTTAGATTCAATGGTTTTGCCAAACAGTTTGCCCAAATGACTTGCTCTTGACCATGGGTTAAACCCAGCACTGTTGTTCTCTGGATAAACAACTGCTCTGCATTTCAAACGGTTTCACCATAATTCCTGTCACGTTTCTCCGGTGAAACTCAAGCGCTTTTGCCTATGTTTTACTTAAGGGATTTAAAAACCCTCAATTCTTCAACATTTCTCCAAGTTTCCCCGCATTTTCTTCAGCATTTCACTACTTCAAACTTGCCTGTTGCTTGCCTTTTGCCTTTCCCAATAATTTTGGCAAAATTCCAATACTTGTTCTCACAGTTTCTCCGTCCTGTTTCCGGCCTCTTTCTAGCTCTATTCCATTCAATCAACTCTGAATAAATTAAAGTTTAATTTCTATAAATTATTCCTTCTTCTCTTTCTTTTATTTATATTATAATTAATTTCCATCTTTATATCATATCTTTGGGCAGCACTAATTAATTCTTTAACTGATTTTTTCTGATCATTTTCTCTTCTAAAAGCCCAAAACAATAATCCTAGCTCCTGTATTCATTCCAGCTAGTCCTTCTGAGCCATTTTCAGTTCCTCAGCTAGTACTAAACCATGATCTTATGGTTCTTCAGCTATTCATTCACCATGATCTTCTGGTCCTTCTCAGTCTAGAATTTAGTCCTTTTTCAGTCAGCAACTAGCCCTTTCCAGTCAGCAATCAACCAGTCCTCACCATGAACCATCTTGGTTCCAATCCTCACAATAAACCTCCAGTACCTCAACTAGTCTTCACTGTGATCATATAGTCCCTCTTACTAGTCTTCACTGTTAATCATACTATGAACCCTGTGGTTCAATTGTCAGTCCCCGTTACTAATACCTCAGACTCAGGCAATAAGTCTACAAAGCTACTGGCATTTGACTGGGCCCCTTGCAAGTGACCTCCACTATAGGCTATCAACCACAGACAATCCTCATGTATGTGCAGTTGTTTTTACTCACTCAGGTGGTTAGTCCTGGGTTTTCAAGCGCAAAGTAACCAACTTTATTTCCCAGATGCCTGATCATACCAAGTTCTGCAGCTGCTTCCTTGAGCAGCTACCCTGGTAACACCCCTGAGCATATCCATGCCATTAATGGTAGCTTCAGGACCTCACCAAAGCCTCCAGGGAAACACAAAAAAGGACACCTTGCCTGTCTGTTAGGTAAAATGCTTACTCACAGGCCTCTTGTGAGTACACAAGGGCCTGTAGAGCTAACTTTAGCCCCTCCCTTCCTAGTAGCCCTTTGTTACCTACTAGACTGTATCACCCTCCAGATCTAGTAGTCACACATTACCTACTAAGCTGCATCACCTATTCTTCCCATCAGCCAATGTTACCTGCCAAGGAGAAGAGCAATCATTCTCTCCTAGTAGAACATGTTACCTACTGGGTGGAGATACCTGACCAACCCCCAACAGCCAATGTTACCTGCTGGGTAAAGACACCTAACCAGCCCCCAACAGCCAATGTTACCTGCTGGGCTAGTTCAACCTCTGCCTCTAGTAGCCAATTTTACCTACTAGGCAGGCCTTATCTTCCCTAGTAGCCCATATTACCTACTAGGCTTTTACCTATCCCAAAACTACTATACATGACCAACTTTCAGCACAAAGTCTTTATTGAAGCCAAATCAACCCTTTCCTGAAAAACAGCTTCCATGTGGACTGTCACACTTGGGCTACTGAAATAGAAGAGATACACCTAGCCCTACAGTCTCTGTCAAAGGACACTGCCATCTGGGATAGGCAGCTCTTCAAAAAGGTTAACAATGTGTTTCTGCCTTACGTCCGCCCTAGCATGAGGATTACCATTGTCTTTCAGGCTCATATTGACACTGGGCATGGGGGTATAGTAAAAACTCAAGACTGGATAAGTAAGGACTTCTACTGGGAAAACATGCGGCTTCTTATCCCTGATGTTCTCTCATCTTGCCATACCTGTCAGCTCCAGCGCCCACAACCTTCTCAGCATGAGTTTAAGCTCATTCCTTTGAAACACGCCTTCCACACTATAAGCATTGATGCTGTTGGCCCCCTCCCTTGTTCTTGCTCTGGGTGTCAATTCATCCTGGTAGCAGTTAATCACTTTAGAAAATGGGTTGAAGCCAGGGCCACAAAATATATTACTGCCAAAACTACAGCTAATTTCTTGCTACAAGATATCTTCTATTGGCACAGGTGTCCCCAAATACTACTCTCCAACAATGGGACCAACTTCAATGCCAGGCTCATCACAACCATTGTTGAGGAAATGTGCACTCAATAATTCTTCTCTGCTCCATATAATCCTTCTACTAATGGGATAATTGAGCGTGCAAATTTTTTCCTTGTGTTAATTATGAGGAAGCTTACCCTATCAAATTGTAAGGGTTAAATGGTGGGCTTTAAGATGCAACAAAAAACAATGTGGATAAAATAAGCAAATTGTCAGTTACTTCAACAACACTAAACCAAATTGGTAAGATGGGGTTACTAATTTCACGCCTTTGTGAGTGTAGCAAATGGCAGACATTAGGACCAAAATCAAAAACATTAATTGAAGAGGTAAATCAGAGGACAAATCCAGGGGAACCAAAGGGTACAAAGCAGGCCAAGGCGCGGTTAAGGAATTGGCAGCAAACTGAAAGAGAGCAGCCAACATACTGTCAACCACTGGAGCCAAGAGGCCAAGATACTCTAACATGAGGTTTTTTGGAGACTTGTTTTGTTTATTCTTCAGGGAAATATAGCTATCTAGAAACAAGTTTTTAGAGGGGAAATAGGGAAGTCTTAAGGGAATTCAGGATGGGAGAGGAGGGGGTTCTGTGGCATCTGATTGGCTGGTAAGAATATTTTCTGCAGTTGAAGGTCCTGCATTGGAATTCAAGTCAATGACGTCATAATTCACAAATTTCTGCCAATCAGTGGTTTGAGCGCTTCCATCACCAAACAACGTATAACGTGTGATTTTCTTGTCATAATTGTTTGGATAAAAATATGGTAGGTCCAGATTTTCCAGGGCTATTTGGGCGACCTCAGCTTTGACCCATTTTTTGTCTATGACAGAATTTAAGTTGTCAATCTCTTTCAGGGGTTTGGCTGCAGTTCTTTGCTGATTTTGGGTTTTACAAGGGCGTACTATCCCTTCCATTTGGTTTTCTACTGTAACACAAATGCAGCTAACTGGGATATGTTCCTCCCTGCTGCCCTTTTTGCTTACTGCCTGAGCAAACATTGGGTAACTGGACAATCTCACTTTGCCATGCTCTATAAACGTGAGGCTACTACCCCCTCAATCTTGGGCCCACCTTTGATTGAAGTTGATGCTGCTACCAACCCTGAAGCCCATGTTGAGGACTTGATCAATTGCATCATAGACATCCAGGCAACAGCGTGCTCAACAGCCTATAGGGTCAAGTCTCTAGAACTAACTCCTTCCAATGCCTCTTGAGCCCCCCTCCCTGAGTATCAAGTAGGTGACCTAGTTCTCTATTACCAAAACTGTACTGGAGGGAGAGCCCATAAGTTAGACTCTCTGGGTTGGACCTTGTGAAGTCACTTTCAAGAAGGGTGTTGAGTATACTGTGAAGCTGCTATTGTCTGGCCGTCCTTTTTCCTGAGTTCATTCCAAATTCCTCCGCAAATATCAACTCCCTGTGTCCAATCTTGAAGGGGGAGATGTTGTAAATTGCGCCATTAATGTTATTTTGATATGGCCTTTGAATAATGACATGTGAAAAGACTTGGTTGGATTTTCTTTTGACTTTGGAGTTTGTTCACCTTCCTTAAATAGGTTGACATCAATCTCCACCCATTCCAGATTACCCTACATGCACTTGACTGATCCTAGTATAAGTTCAGCCCAGAATGACCTCTTCAGCCACACTGTCTACCTAGTAAATGATCAACGTGCCCAGTCTACTATTTAAGTAAAACCATTTCTCCTAATAAAGACAAGTTTTATCCACATTTGTGTTGGATTTTATAATATTCAAGATTTTTCTTCCTTTTTGCCAAAAAGAGCTCTTCTTTGTGTATTCCAGGAAATTAAGGTAAATGTTCTTAATTTCCCCATAAGGCTAACCTAAGGCTTGCTTCAAACCTTTTGTGATAAAGGTTTCTGTCAGGGAATTCTCCCCTGACTACATTAATCTTATAAATATGTCAAAGCCTTCAACAGAAACACACATACCAAACAACAAGGTTTTGGACACCAGTTGGGACTCTGGCATTAAGCCAGACGGGGATCAAACCTGGGACCTGTAAAGCAAGCCAATTGTTAATTTAAACAATAAAATCCATATTAGATTACCTATTTATAAGGATTCAATTCTTTCAAAGTTGGTTTCCGCTTTGGCTCCTAGTCTCAAAAATTTAATACCTGGTCAAGCAACATTACTATACGCTTGAACAATGATTGGCTGCTCAAATTACACTTGCCAGCCTCTAAACCACCCACTCTATATCTGCACCAGGCTCTGTACTGGTTTGAAACTGATATTAAGCATAAACACCACTTAATTGTGCTTGTTGTTGTGGTGTATATTATCAACCTCTTAATGCACATAAGTGCATATCAAATCATTAAGTCACAGATACAAATAATGGTAAGATCAATATCCCCAGCCACTTATTTTATGAAACTGGAGTTTAAATCCTCTCACCTGTTGCAACCGAGATTTGAACCTTGGCTGCTAACATATCTTACAATACACAGGGGGCCCTCAATGAGTTGCCCCTTGACGTATCTAACGTTATGAATCTGATGGCAATGTCAAATGGTGGGCACTTCATCCTAATTAGGAGCGTTGCCAATTTGACCTGCTGATCCCCGCACAAGTTATTCCTTGGCTCCAAACCCTACATGGAACTCCCCACTATGCCACCCCCTTGTGGCCTTGTGGCTTCCCCATTTAGTATATTAATCACAATATCCTACAATAAACAATACCTTACTCTTATTATCCTGTCCTTTCCTATTGGACTGTTGTCTTCCCTAATTCCAATACTGAACTCTCATTGGTTCAGTTGCAACAGTGGTAGCAGAAGTAGGTTACGACCTATTTTAAAAACAAAATTCCCTCAAGAAAGGACAGAGTACAGGCCGCATGGCTACTCCACAACAAGAGACGTTCCTTCCAATCCCCAAAGGTTATGTCATCTATCAAAATCAGCTAGTTCTTACCAGTGTGTACAATTGGCTCTGCCTCAGGCAGTGTGACGCTAGCGTCACCCCGCCACAGTTGGATCTGTTGCAACATATGCTCAACCTCCAACTAGAGCCCTTCACTGGCGGTGTTGAAGGAGCTGACATTGTCAGTTGGCTCCAGTCCACCAAAATGCGCATTTGTATCTGTCAGGTTCCTGAGTCCATGTGGGTTGCCACCGCATCTGGCCGCCTTACGGGGCCTGCCACTGTGTGGTTCACCAACTGGGCCAGCCAGGAGTTTGACGTCACCTGGGCAACATTTTGGGATACCGCTAAGTCCCGATATAGTGAAACCTTCTCTCCCATTATCTTAGGGACTCCCCTCTTAGCCATCAAGCAGACTGGTTCTGTCCCTGAGTATCTCGCCGCTTGGCAACAAGCCCTTGCTGCCGCCCCCAAAGCAGTGATCAATGGGAACACCATGTTGCTCACTCTCATTGTTAATGGGTTAAAACCCCACATTTGCAAGTGGGTCCCCATCAGCCGCTGTACCTCTATTGACAACTGCTATAAAGCCATTGTAGAGGCCAGTAACCAGGCTTCAATGGGCTTCTGCCGCACCAACAATGCTCCACCTCAACCACGTCCTGCACCTAACAATGGCCAAAGTCAAGTGGGCTGTTGCCAACCTTGCCAGCAAGAAAGTGCAGCTAAACGCCCCTGCAAGGGGGGAGCTCCAGCTAGCACTAATCAAGGACCAGGGAAAAGCCTGGGGGTTGTAACAATGAGAGGCCTTACAACCCCAACTGACCCACCCTCTCAGCCCTTGCTTGCAAAGAACTCCCGTGACTACAATCTTCACAAGGTCAAAACCCTAGACGTCTTTCAGGTCCATAGCGACGACCCCGTGTTGCAAGCCGCTCATTCCGCAAATAAAGTAACACGCTTGTTCTATCCCTTCTGTTTCCGTGGGAACACCCACAAGCTACTGGTAGATACCAGGGCTGATCACACCATGGTAGATCAGGCGTTTGCTGACTCCCAGCAGTTAGACCAAGTACCCAGTAGATTCAAAGCAGTACATATAGCTGATTCCCGCAGAATTGCCATCACCCACGAGACAGTACCCTTCTCCGTAAGAATGGGAAACATCTAGGTTAAGCTCTCTGGGCCAATCATGGAAGACCTCAGCCACGACGTAATAGCTGGCCTCAACTGGCTCCAGCATAACTGCCCATACATTGACTGGGATACCTCTGTCATTACCCTCAATAGAAATGGGGTGGGGTTCCAAATCTACCCCATGGAAATGAACAAACTACTACATGACACTGTGTTTGTCAGAATGACGGAAACAGGCTCATATGATTTCAAGGGGGGGAGAATAAACTTTAATCAATGTTCAGTCAAAGTTATCTGTGCAGAACCATCTGCAGTCCCTCCCTTGTCAACATCACCACCACCAGCACTTGCTGCACTCCTCAAGGAGTACAAGGACGTATTCAGTGAAACACTTGAACAACTACCTCCACCCTGGGAGATCCAGCACGCTGTACAACTTCAAGGATCATTACCTAAAGCACAACCATTATACCGTCTCACACCAAAGGAAGATGAAACCCTCCGCCAGCACCTTGTGGACGCGCTAGATAAGGGATTCATTCACCCCTTGCTCTCTCCATACGGGGCGGCGGTCTTCTTTGTAGCCAAGAAGGACAGGTCCCTTTGCCTGGTCACAGACTACCACGCCCTAAATGAGGTGACAGTTAAGAATAAATACCCCCTGCTGCTGATTGACGGCCTGTTTGATACACTCGCAGGCGCAAAGGTCTTTAGCAAGATTGATCTCACTGCGGGGTACAATCATGTCCGCATTGCACCAGGGGATGAGGCAAAAACTGCCTTCCGCACACGCTACAGGTTGTTTGAGTGTCGTGTCATGAACTTCGGAATGACTAAAACTCCCTCCACCTTTGCCATGTTGATGAACAAAGCCTTTGAGGAACTGATTGGAAAGTGTGTGGTGGTGTACCTTGACAACATTATTGTCTTCAGTCAAGATCAAACCACACACCTCCAACACCTCTGTGCTGTCCTCAAAACCCTTCAGGAAAACCAGCTAAAAGCTAAACCCTCCAAATGTGAGTTTCTCAAGTCAGAGTTGTTATTCCTTGGGCACATCATCTCTGCCCAAGGGATACGGCCCGACCCTGCCAAAATCAAGGCAATCACTAACATGCCGCCCCCCACTGATGTGGGCCAGGTGTGGACATTCTTGGGCATGGTTGCCTATGTACGCAAGTTCATCCCCAATTGCAGGGAACTTATTGCACCTCTCACGGAGCTCCTCAATACCAAACAGCGCTTCCATTGGACCCCTGCCAGAGACCAAGCCTTCGAGACGTTGAAGCAAAGGCTCACAACAGCACCAGTACTGCAGTTTCCCAACCAAAATCAACAGTATGAACTCAAGACTGACGCCTCTGACAGGGCCATAGGGGGCGTGCTAAGGGTAGAAACTGACAATGGTGTCTTCCTCCCCGTAGCATATGAGTCCAGGAAGCTCACTGACTCAGAACAACGTTATCCCATCCATGATAAAGAGCTGGTAGCCATTGTACACTGCGTTGAGAAGTGGCGCTGTTACTTGGAAGGCGCGACCTTCCCACCCCGCGTTCTGACGGACCATAAGTCACTCCAGTACTTCAACACGCAGTCCCATTTGACACACCGCCAAGCAGGATAGGTTGAACGTCTATCCCCCTATCAATTATGCATTGAATATAAGCCTGGAAAGGAACTTATCACAGTCAACACTCTTCACAACTCTATGTAGCGTCTATCACTGGGGACAACAGTTTGGACCCAGACTGGCCCATGCTTTACCTGCGCCCTGAGGCGACCCGCTACAAGAGCCTTAACTTGTTCACCATCTCCAAACTGAAGGACAACAAAAGTCAGTTCACCATTGACGCTGGGAATGTTTGCCGCTGGGCAGAGACAGGTGAGAAGACGCCTTATATTCCCATCACACAACAAGGAGACATCATCTTGCACTACCACCAAACCTTGGGTCACATCAGAGGGCGTAACCTCTTCAAAATTATGAAACATAAGGTCTGGTGGCTGCGCATGCGCCAAGACATCTTGGACCTCCTTGAGACGTGTGTGTTGTGTGAAAAGAATACGTCCAAACCTGCACCTCCCAAGTCTGTCCTACCCATCAAGGCTATGGAACCCTTCAAACAGTGGGTCCTTGACATTGTGGGACTGCTTCCTGAAGACAGACTGGGTAAGAAGTATATTATCACTGCTATTGACTACTTCACTTGTTGGCCAGTGGCCTGGGCCACAACCAACCACACCACCACCACTATTACCCGCTTTATTGGCAAGGAAATTGTGGCTCACTTTGGGCAACCCAAGCATCTCATCATAGATGGCAGGCCTGAACTTGTTGGACACGTTGTGAAGGCATACTGCGTCAAGAATGCGCTCCAATTATAGTCACGACCCCCTATCATCCACAAGCCAATGGACGTGTGGAACAGTTAAATGACTCCCTGGTTCAACTGATTGCCAAGCTCTCACAAGAGCACCCTAACACTGCGTGGACTGAACATCTTCCCACCGCCCTACTGATCCTGCAAGCAAGAATCAACAGGGGCACTGGGTTTAGCCCTAACACCCTGGCCTTTGAACACCTGACGGTCTGACAGGGGTTGAACAGGGGAAACTACAGTCCAAGGTTTCCAACAAGCCCCCCTTAGTGCCAACTCCCTCCCTAGACCAATGGCGTGCCAAAGCCCAAGAAATCAAACACAAGCAGACTGCAGGGTGGACAAAACACCTCAAAGCTAGATACACCATAGGTGACCCCATCTACACCCTCAATCCCAATTCTGCCAAATTAGAACCCAACCACCTAGGGCCCTTCAAGGTAGCTGCTGTCTATGACAACCACACCTACCAACTTGAGGATGCCCAGGGAAACACCAAGAAACTCCATCACAATTGCTTGCACCCCTGCCGTGCCATCCCCACACAAAGATTGTTTGTGCAGACCTTCCCAGACCTTCCACAGACTCCAGTCCTGGTGTCTGACAACAAGCAGGGGGCAAGGGGGTGTTGCAACCAAGATTTGAACCTCAGCTGCTAACGTATCTTATGATACACAGGGGGCCCTCGATGAGTTGCCCCTTGACGTATCTAACGTTATGAATCTGATGGCAATGTCGAATGGCGGGCACTTCATCCTAATTAGGAGTGTTGCCAATTTGACCTGCTGATCCCCGCACAAGTTATTCCTTGGCTCCAAACCCTACATGGAACTCCCCACTATGCCACCCCCTTGTGGCCTTGTGGCTTCCCCATTTAGTATATTAATCACAATATCCTACAATAAACAATACCTTATTCTTATTATCCTGTCCTTTCCTATTAGACTGTTGTCTTCCCCAATTCCAATACTGAACTCTCATTGGTTCAGTTGCAATACATCCTTAAATTTCCCTCTTAAATATTTGTGGCTAAATAACAGTGTATTTAAGAAACCCTTTTTCACTATTTCCAATTGTTCCAACAATAAAGACTTCATTCACATTTAACTTGATTACCCCTACTTATAAATCCTCTTCTTGAAGCCATGCAGGGAAGCTATTTCCTGTTCTGGTTTCTAGTTCCCTTCTTATCAGTTGTATTGGCCTTGGAGAACCCCACTACAACTACTGACTGGCACAATTCCTCCCCTGATGATTCCCACCAGAAGGAGCCCTTGGCCAATGGGTGGTTCAAGTACCCCTCAGGCCACTGGGGGAGAAAGTTCCATTATAGTTGCACCACCACACCTCCTCCTCCAGCTGAACCCTCTTTGGTCAGGCCCAACACATCATTCTACCTGTTGACATATGTGGTTGGATACTATCTGCTGGGTTGGTTCAGCTCTGTTGTGAATAACGGCATTCACCATGTTTTGATTTCGACTTTGTTGGGCCATTTTGAGGACAAATCTCTTGCTTTTGCGTTCAACTCTCAAAATGAACCGGCTTCTGCTTCAGGAAGTATGATTGTTTGGCTTCATGACTCTGCACAACTCCCTTGCCCCACTCATGCTTGTGGCAAGTGATCCTACCGTCCTGGTAGTGTTTTGTGGTATTCCTAACCACTATATATTCCATTTCACATTCACCAATAAAAATTAAGTTCTATTCACATTTTTGTCTTTGTGTCTTCTGTACTTCCGCGCCTCTCTCTAGCCACAACTAGTAGAAATTATTCTTTCAGGGCCGCAAGGTAAACGCTATTGCCTTTCCTGTCATCTAACCAAGACTTAGTACAAATCCAATCCTAAGGTTAGGATTCTCTGTTGTGTATCTGTGCCACGCCTCAGAACACGACAAGCTCTATGAAGGGTAGGTTTGCCTATCTGGGCCAATTCAGCCATCTTGCTATGGTCACAGTGCCCATTGGCTTGGTCATTGCAGGGCTTAACATAGGGGCCTTGGCTCACCAGATTGGGAACTTGTTCCCCCTCAAGTGGGTCCCTGACAGTTTCCCAATGTGTCCTCTTGGATGTTGTCCCCAAGAGCCAAACACAACAAAATTGGTCTCTGGACGGATGGGATTATTGAACAGTGTTGTAACTGTGCTGTTTTAGCAGAGTTACACGGGGAAAAATATTTAGAAGCTAGATAATAATCTTTATTGGAAGATAGTGATTATATAGTTCATGTGAATCAATGGATAGAAGGAACATGATTGGTGATCACACGGCTGGATGGAAGAGGGGGTGTCTTGATCCTGCTAATGAGTCAAGCGCCAAATTGAGGTATCCACCGTGAGGGATCATCATTTGTTCATGTTGTTGGATTTGGTAATTTGAGTCAACTTCCTAGTCTGGCTTTGAGTGACCGGGTAATCGGATTGCGGGTCACAAACCCGCTTGGTTGGAACCTTGCTGGCGGGTCGAGCCTGCGGTTTTGATAACAGGGTTGTCTTCTGGTGTTCTTAACTCCGGGGCTGGGGCTTGCACCCCTGAATTCCTGGTGAAAAACAGCTTAGGTTTCTCAAGCACAAAGTACACAGTGGGTTACATACCTGGTAGCCAATTTCACCACAGTTGCTGTGTATGATGGTTGTTTCAATTTGGTATCAGGTTGGGAGTTGCATGGTGTGTAATTACTGTTCAGGGTTGGTTTTGGAGGAGCTTTGTAGGGTGTAGATGTGGATTTTTCTTTTGTACATCCATTAGATTGATAGCAGAGCAAGTTGTGGTTCCCATCCACACGGTGAGGCGGCCATGATTGTGAGAGAGAAGGACTAAACCAACTAAGTTTGGCTCCTATCCCAGTGGGATAAACCACCATGATATCATCCTATAAATCACTGGAATTGCTGCTCTAAAGGGGGACCACAAGAAAGACATGGGAGATAGGGCAACCTCCAGAATTAACTCATACAGAATGGAACATCCTCTCTGTCAATAATTTCAAAAATTGTTTTTTCTTCATCTTTTATAATTTCAATTAAAAGCTCAAAATAAAAATCAAACATTGCTTATATTATTGGTGTCAATTATTTAATTAAGAAAAAAATAATCTTTAATATTGAAAATAAGAATTTTTTTTTGAGAATTGTTGATATGGAGGATGTTTCATTCTGTATGAGTTAATTCTGGAGGTTGCCAGAGATAGCTGAGGGAAGTAGGTGTTAAACCCCATTCACATCGGGCCAACAAGCAACCAAGGGGTGCAGATGGGAGTGCGCTCTACAACTAAGGGTGTTGGTTGGGGACTGGATTTATTTTCTTTCTGATGGAGAGGAGAAGAAGCCAAGGATTCCACAATCAAAGGGGTGTCCAGATCAAGGTCAGGGGAATACAGAACCAGATTGTCACACATGAGGCTTTTGACAAGGGTCTCCCCAGGGGAGAGGAGGTCCTTTGGAAAGTGCAGGGTTCTAGAGAGGTCATCACCCACGACTCGGGGGAAGGAAGAAATCCGGGTCCAGAGGTCTGGGGGAGTGGTCCAGATCAGTAGTAGAGCTGGGCCGGAGAAAACACCACAAACTTGACAACAGGGAGTATCATTATTGTGATCTCCAGAAAATTTGGAGGTCCCTGGTGTAACTGTTGACAAAAATTTATAAAAACTTTCTGGGCAGAGGCTGCCACAAAAAACTGGACAGAAACAGCTCAAGAAGCTAGGGGAAGGTCTTGGTTGTCTTTAACTGATGCCAAAGTGAAAGCGGGTTCAAAAACACGCAAAAACAAGGGAAATTCCAAGTAAGGGTAAGTATTTACATTTTTAACTAACTCAAATTTAAAGTTAAAAAGGGATTTTTGAAAGCGTAAGGTAATTAGATAGCACTTGTACGCTAACGCTTCTAGTAGTTTTGGGAAGACTACCAGCTTTGACAGGACTAGAGGAAAGGTAAGAACTTTGAAAATCTTTACTACACTTTTACTGATTTAGGGAACTCAAAATGAGAGTTCAAAAAGTCCAATAAAGTATATTGTGTATAAATCTCCAAAGTTTATTGAATTGTATAAAAGAATAAGCAAGCAGGGGACTTTCTGTCCCCTGCTTGGCTTAAGGGATTGGGCTTGAACTTGGCAAATCACCTGACACCGCCTGATCATCTGATTGGTTGGTGAAGAAATTTTGCAGGGGAGAACCAGGGGGCTGGAGAGTTCCAAACTAACTTCTGAGCCTTATTTGATTGGCTGGTGTTGGTTTGAAGCCTTTGAGATTCATTTGAATTTGGGGACATTGATGTGGCTTGTTTTGATTGGCCAGCCCTGATAGCTTTTAACAACAGTCGGTACCAAGCAAGCAAATAGTACAAACTGACCAGCATTTCTTCCCAGGGTGGAGGGGGAAAAGCGGGGGAGTTTGTGGAGCATGTTAGGAAAAATATCTCATCCAGGGTGTGAGCCAGATCCTTGAAAGAATTAAGAGGTTTAGCTGGATTTTGAGTGGTCTTCTTTGTGGGCTGAGGAAAGATAGTCCTATCCAGGGCTAAAGGGGGGAGCAACTTTACAATGATGGGGTTGATTGGCGGGTGATTATATGCTGCATAATTGTTACATTTAATAATATAAAATAGCAGATATACAGCGTGGAACTGGTATTTAAGGGTGCCTAGCTAGTAGAAATATAGTGTGTAATATCCATGATCTGATGGCGAAGGTTAGCCGGATTATTTGTGGTGAACCAGCCTAATCGCACAACCTGGGTGCTGGAATGTGAGGTATCTGGGCCTGGGGTAGTGTGAGTATCCAGGGTATAAAGTCTTTGGTGGTTCTGGGCTTGACTCCAGGGATGGCTTTGGAATGGTGGGTGGGAGCACCTCAATCGATTTCCCTGGGCTTTACTGGGTGAAAGCAAGCGCTTGAGTGGATGGCTGCTCACCAAACATATCCTTTAATGCATCTTTGGGCAGAAAGATTTTGGGAGGTTGACGCCTTCTGGGAAGAAGTTGGTGAAGTAGGTCTAGAAAGGTGTGACATGCAATACTGGAGCTGTTTAAGCTGATTGATGTGTTATAGTTGGGGAATAGATTCACTTAGTAGCCTTCATCTGGGCACTTTAGTTTTTTGACTGTAGGAGAAAATGAGGTTGAATTCAGTACAAGGTATTGGGTTTTTAATTGCAAACATGTGAAAAAGAGATTGTATATTTCATTTGTTGATTAAATGCTGGGGCTTTAAGAGCTTACAGAAATAGATTTAAATAAGCAGCATGGAGGTTGCTTTGTTTTAAAATGGGCTTGGATAGAAGCATTGTTGAAGTTGAAATCCTTGGCTTCACAAATAGTCTCACTATTGGGAGTTGGTATTAGGCATACATGGCTAGCAAGTGATTTGCTTAGGATTGGATAAACTGTTTCTTGTAAAGTGAGCCAAGAAACAATGTAACTGTAGGTTGGATTTGTATTGAGAAGTTGCTTTTTGTAAGAAGGGATGTTCTTATTATTTACACGAATTAGATTAGGTTTTTGGGGTAAAACTTTTGGGGTGGGCTTGCTATTTGGAAGTACTTGGGTTACATCCAGTTTGCTGGCTGAGAATACCTGGAGACGTTAGTGTGGAAAGCTAAAGGGACTTACGAGACCACGGGTTCTCTTGCAGCTGCTGAAGATACTGGGCTCCTGACTCTTGGTCGGCCTCCTCTTCAGAGTCTTCATCGATCAGGAGAGGGCTAACGTGTCAATAGATGTGGTGTTTGGAACTTACCTGCTGAAGGGGAGCATGAAATCTTGGCTTTCACGGAAGCCGGGGCTTTCGCAGAAGGAATCCGCTTCACTAGTGCTGGCACGCTGGGGCAAATCCGATGGGGCCATCAGGGAATATGCGGTGGGTGATTCACGCCGTTTCGCTTTCATGTGGTTTAGGAAGCGGCGACGCAGGAGGAGCATGCGTAGCGTGGAAACCACCTTTTCCAAGTTTAGACGGTAGAACACTTGTTCCTTGATTTGATTGTACTTGGCTAGCTCCTCGACACCAAAGGCGGATTGGGGGTCCACCAGCTTGTGGCGAGCCAAAACAAAGAGAGCGTCGGTGAATTGAATCCCTTTCCCAGGCTTCGTAAAGACGAGGCACTCGTGGTAGATGAGGTTGAGACGGCGGCGGCGCGTGTGGCAGAGATTGGTGTCCATGGTGCGCAGCAAGCTGTTGAGCACATTCAGATGTACTTTGGTGATGTCAGTAGCGCCAATGGGTTGATGTGGCTTGACAGATTTGGAGCCAGGGATCAAGTGGAAGCAGCTATCGACCAGAGTCTGGATGGAGTAGAGTGGTTCGTATATTTTAAGGTCAAAGGGCGGTGATAGGCTGAGCAGGAAGGGTACGAGAGAGTCTGGGCGGAGGTACCCGGTGCGGGTGGGATCAAACGCAGCCCAGGCCTGTTTGTAAGATCGAGTCTGGTTGCGGCTGAGCATGTCGGAGGTAGTGCTGGAGTCGTCAGTGTCGTCGTCGTCTAGTTGGTAGCAGTACGAGAAGTTGTCAACGATCACACCCACAAACATGTTGAGGAAGATGTACATTGACAGGATATTGAAGGACATGAAGAGCGCATAGCTCCAGGCCGGGCTGCCGCAGTCGGACGAAAGAAACATGGTGGGGTTATCGATCACGCAGAACGGTGGCTGCACTGTAAAGTCATACATGACACTATTCCAGCCTTCGCCCTGGGAGAAGCGCACCAGCATCATCAGAGCGTCGACGGGATCGCGGAAGTTGGCCATGTCGTCGGGAGTATTGGGCCCGGTGCGTGTCATGCCAAACACTTGCATAAAGATGGTGGCGTAGATGAAGAACAGGATCACCCATACAAAGAGCAGGTTGATAATGGACTTGGCACTGACTCGCAGCGTTTTGAACAGCTGATGGAGACCATCAAACAAAGCCACTGATCGCATGGAAACCAGCACTAGCAGAAAGTTAAGCATGTTGTGCAGCATGCGATTTTCGGGCTCAACCGTCTGTAGAAACGCCGCCACCACAGCAAACAGCACCAGGGAAAACTGAAGCAGATTCCACACGTTTGATAGAAAAAGCAGTGGTCCAAGACCTATCAGCCGGACTGCCATATCGGCCATGCAAATGGCTGAAAGGCCAAACCCCAACCAAACCTTGATCATGATTTCAATGCTTGAAGCATTATCACGTTCTGACGCCAGGATACCCAGGATGCAAAAATGCACTGCCGCCATCAGCCGTGTGAGCCAGCTGCGCTTGGCCGTAGCGAGCCGGTAAAGCCAGGCTATAAATGGATTCCCAGGGGGTGTTCGGCGGACTTTGGGGGGCGCAATGTCACGCAGCAGCTTGGAGAGATCCTTCCAGCGTCGCTGTTCTACCGCCAATAGGGCCGATCCACTTCGGGTGGTAAAGTTGTCAATCACAATGGAGACGAAAAGACTCAGAATCGAAACAGAGACCATAAAGTTAAACGTGACGATCAGGATTGAGTTGAACGGAGATGCAAATGCCACTGGCTGGACACCAGGCTCCGTTACCTTCATACACTGCTTCATAAGGTCGGTCCATCCCTCGCCCGATGTGACCTCGAACAAGATGCGCAGGGCTGAGGGGAAGTCATCAAAGCTATATTTCCAGGGGTTGGCCCACTGCCGAGGCATTGTGATTTTCAGCTTTGAATCGACAAACTCACCCACGCACTCCGCCATGGTGCCAACATCACCGTCGTTACAGGAGTAGAAGCGGCCAGCAAAAACGTTCTGCAGGTATATGGCCCAGGGGATTAGGAAGCACATGGTGATGGAGGCGGCGTCGAAGAGCTTCCAGAAGCCTGAGACCAACACGGCGTTTAGCGTAAACTTGGCGGTTTCAGAAAAGTTTATCAGCCGAAGGACCCGAAAGGCTTTGCCAGCACGTGCTACCCGCGACAGGCCCTCCGCCTGTTGGAACGCAGCAAAGTAGTCTATATATGAGATGACTAGGGCCATAAAGTAGAACAGGTTCCACGCGGAGAAGAGATATGCATTGGGGGTAAAGAGCATGCCGTCAGCAACAACGTGGATGGCAACGTCGACCGAGAAGATAACAAGAAAGATACCGTCCGTAAATTTAAAGATGTCCGAAGCTAGAGAATCGCTCAGCCTCTGCGGTGTCTGGCTTAGCGTGGTGATCACGTTAACTACGACGGCGATCACCATAAAGCTAAAGAATACACGATAGGCCAACCATTGCAGGGTGAATGGGACAAACGGGAAGTTGGGATGGTCTTCGCTGCCGGCAAGGTTCTGACACCAGAGCCGTAGCTTACTGCGGCGTGAAAACAAGAACAGTGACTTGTCATATGAAGGATGTGCGTCATAAAACTCATCCCGGGCCAGCAGATGGGCGTCTGCAAACACATCTTCCTTTTCGGTGGTGGGAACCGAAGAGAAAAGGGTGTCGACGTCCATGTCGTATCCTGAGAAATTGGCAAAGTGTGCCGACTGAGGAGGGGCCTCTTCTCGTGATTCCATCAAGTCACGCACATTAATCTTTCCAATCCGCGACCAGACCGAAGGCTTGGGCTTAGCTTCGCGGGGGCCTTCCTGGGAAACGGCCAGGAACTGCTTGGCATTCGCCTCTTTTACAGGGAGAACCAAACTGGCAGGGAGCCCAGCAATGCGCAGGTGCTGGGGATCAGACTCGACATAGCGATACACATTCCATGGGCTGAGATAAGAGTTGATGCGGCGATAATTAGTCTTGATGCCCTTAAAGTAGCCCTCAAGCTGAATCTTACGTTTCGCCGCCTCGCTGATCTCCAAGTTTTCTACCAGCACCGCCACAAAAAGATTGAGCAAAATGAAGTTGGACAGGCCAAAGAACAAGATGATGAAGACAACGGCAGCAAACACTGTCCCAGATTCCTTTTGGCCCTGCATCGTCGAGAACAGGACAGATGACCAGTCCTCTCCAGAAAACACCTGATACAGTCCCAGGAAGCTCCAGCCAGCCGAATCAAAGTTCGGAAACACCACTTCCTCATCTTTCAGCGTACCCCCAAACAGCTGCATAGCAATCCCACAGCACAGAAAGATCACCATGAAAACAAAGAACACCATGTTCAGAATGCCTGTGGTGCCGCCAGAAACCTTGGTCAGAAGATCCCGTACATTGGGGATGCACCACACCACACGGTAAGCACGTAAGAGCTGGAAGACCACCAAATAGCGATAAGCGGAGTGCTGATGGAAGAACTTGAGCAAACCAACTGTCAAATTTACAAAGGCAAGCACAGAATCCAGCTGGTTCTTTCCTCGCTTCAGAAAGCCACCAGGGGAACTCCAGAAGATACAGCGTAGAGTAATCTCAGCCATAAACAGCACCGAAAACGCCAGCTCCCAAAGCACAAGCCAAGCCTCTTGCCGCTTCGTTGTCTCGCTAGTCCGTATAGCTAGGAGGCCCATATTGGCAATAACCATAAACACCCAAAAAAGGTCAAACCAGCGTGAAGATACTGCCTCCTTCATTAAAACCCAGTAACTTTTACTTTCGTGGTGAAAAGCACCATCACGCCTAAAGGTGCCATTGAAATCCGCGAGGCCTTCGTCAGGCAGCAAATTATCCTTGAACAAGTCTAACGAACTAGGGTGTCAGGCTTAAGAATACACCCCGTCAACTTACTTTGAGCTCGCAAAGGCGCTTGCTTGGCTGCTACGGAGGTTGGCAAACACTTCGGTTATCACTGCGACAAACATGTTGAGGAGCCAGAAGTTAAGCGTCAAAATCACAATCACAAAATACAAGGAGCTGGCACGTGTTGTGGAACCTGCCAGTTGGTAAAGGATAGTATACCAGGATTGACCTAAATGGTGTTAGGGTATCCCTTGGAGATCATTACCTGAGCCAATAACGAATACATAAATAAAGGACTCTTTGATGTTGTCGAAGCTAGTTAGTCCACCATTCGGATTTTCGTCCTCCTAACCCAATGATTTAGAACTTTATACACAATCCGATATACCCTACACACTTGGCCCACGGGACAAGTATATCCCGTTGTCGCTCGGTCGTTTTTGTAAAAGCTGTTTTGCACGTTATATATGGGAAGTTGTAGATTTCCCTGATCGTCTAGGTATGAGCCACAGAACCTTTCAAACATAAGCCGTTCCCCATCTCCACTAGTACCTAAAGAGGTAAGCTTCCAAAACCTGAGACTGCTTACTATCTCGTGGAAAACACCGAGATTTAAGTGAAGTGCGGAAGAAAGTCGTGCCCAAAATGCTAAAGGTTAGGGAAGGAAAGTGATGGGCCTACCTGTATGCGAGGAGAAAGAACCCAATGATCAGTGCAACATTGGCCAGCAGGGGGGCGCTAGCTTTGAGAGATTTTAAAATGACCTAAAGAGGGGCTGGACTCAAAAAACTTTAAAAAACTATTCTACCTGAGAACCCGTGGCGAAATTTAACAGCCGAAAAATCCGCAAGGCGCTTAACGCGCTAAGAAAGTAAAAATCCTCATCTTCCGAGAGTTCCAGCGTCATCTGGATCCAAAAGCAACTGATGCAGAACAGGTCGAGGCGATTAAAGCTTCGCCGGAGGTAAGCTGACCGGCTGGAGTAAATCCGGTGGTTGATGGTGATGTCCTCCCCAAAAGATATCTCCCCCCCGTGGCGAGTTTTGGGAAACCGGATGCCATCCTTGAAAACCCCCCTACGATCATCCTTGCAATAGCTTCCAAACTAATTTATTGAATAAAATTGAGGTGTAAAGATGAATGTTTACGTGTATATAGAGAAGACACAGATCAGAGTTATCTTGATTAGAGGGCGGTCAGTCTTTTCTGTGGCTTCAGGTAACCTCTCTCCAGCTTCCCAGGTACAGCTCAGAAGAACTGCCCAGTGAACAATGATGACAAGTGTTAAGAACACATCAGAATAGCTATCAAAAAATTGAATAAATCGCCAGAAAGAAGTAAAAATAGGAACTATGAAACTTACGCCGACTGAAATAACCTGGCAAGGCCACTGCGTATCGGATTTTGTGGGGAAAATATTTTAAACGTCCTCCCGATTAAAACTGGGGCGGTTTGAATTCCTTTTTCTAGAGAGGGGGGAGTGGAAAACCCAATGGGTAAAGTCATGGTCCTTGAAGACGCACACTTCATAAGAAACCAAGCATACCGTAAATAGTAGGGTAAAAATGAAAGCCTTTCCTTTACCCAGGGGATAAAATTGTGGCGTAAACCGGTAGACGCTTCACCGTTTACTCGACCGCTGCCCTGATTTAGTTTGGCCATGCTCCCTTTACGCCTTCTGACGGAGGGTTTAAAGAAAGGAAAATGAATGGAAGAGCGCAGGTTATTCTTTAAAGGGGTTTGTGAGTCAGGGGAACCTGGCGGTTGGGGCTCCTCGTCCTCAAAGTCGGCACTTCCCAGTTCGCTATCAAACTGTGATGAGTTCCCTTG
The DNA here is from genome assembly GCA_014839935.2 of Entomophthora muscae. Classification (NCBI taxonomy): domain Eukaryota; kingdom Fungi; phylum Entomophthoromycota; class Entomophthoromycetes; order Entomophthorales; family Entomophthoraceae; genus Entomophthora; species Entomophthora muscae. The sequence continues at coordinate 439,362 of QTSX02005698.1, forward strand.
AACGAGTGGGATGACTGTCAGGGGATAGCTCTCAGACGGACTGAGCGGTCTAGTTTTAAATAGCCCCTTCATTGCTCTGCTAGTAAATTAATCAACCTAGGGGTATGGATGACGAGTTTTGATTTGCGGTTCAGTACTGGTTAAGATTTGAAGTCAAAGGAGCATTAACTGTAGGGTTGAGTGGAGTCAACGGCAGTGCTTCTTGTAGCGGCAATGGAGGGCTGGGAAATTGACTTGCAAATAAACCTTGGCCCCCACTGCCCACCTTCAAGTTTTGACAACTCGATAATGAATTCATTCCAAGCCCCAGCTGTGACAACTTGCATTTGTTTCGCTTATTAAATCAACCATTCACCACTATACCCCAGATCCATTTATAATAGATATTTATACCCTCTAGAGACAGAGCATCCTTTCTCAACAACCCTGATTAACCTCATGCGACTAATTTGGGCTCAACGACCAGCCTTGTTGGGTCATTCCGGGCGAGCTGTAGAGATGTATAAGTAAACTTTTAATCCTCAGCAGCAAGCATAACTCCGCCATTTGTATTGGCGGTATCTGATTGAACCGTCACAATCCACGCGCCTTGCCATAGTGCCACTCGTCCAAGAAAAGGCATCCAGATGGAGTTCCATATCCAACTGCCCCAGCCAATTGTATCCCTAAATCCCGCAATACTATCCAATATAATCATGCCACGTGTAAGCTCTCAAAAGCTTGCCGCTATACCCAACTCTGTAATTAAGGTTGCGATGTAAGATAACACTTGAAAGGTATAATTCCACAAGCCGTGTCGGTTCAAAAGCCAGAGGTAAGTAGCTTCTTTATGTGGCCCAGCCGTACCTATTGTGCAGAGTAGAGTCTGGAATATGTCAAGGTCGACTGAAATCGCCAAAGTAGGCACTTTGAGATATCTCTGGATTGGTTATTGAATAAGGCTGATTTATATCGTATCAGCTAGCTGCCAATATTGGGGATATGCAGTAGTTTGAGGGATGGGCCTGTGTTTGGTGCAGAGATGGGACGGGTGCCAAAATCGTCACGATTTATGTTGCGACCAAGCTTCACTGTCACAATCTGCTTTGTGACTTTAGTAGTTGGCCACAAATCATTTTGTGACCTTCGAGTCATATCATAATCCATGCTGGTTTGTTTTGTGACTTTAGGAGCCGGCTACATTTGTAACTGCCATATTTTGTGACCTGCTCCTGAAGTCATAAAACAAATCTGCATGAACTGTGATGTGACTAAGCACAATCATATCTTATTTTGGGTTGTATCTGATCATAAGTATGTAAACCCCTTTTTTAAACAAGTTCCCCAGCCTCAGGAATGCCTGTCAGGCCTGCCTGAATCTAGTAATCAAATTGGAAATGACTCCATGACACCTGCAACCAACCTTGCCACAACCAATGTCCAGCCAAGCAAAGATAGTCCACTAGCAAGCCAAACAGCTGTTCCTGAAGACCTCAAAAATGGCAACTGTGGTAAGATCGGCTCCCTGGTGATTGACTCCCTGGTACTTGACACTTTGTCGAGTACCAGGGAGTCGAGTGCCACATATGTGAATCTATTAGTATTTTTGGCTTAACTGATTTTAAGCTAATTTTTACTAGTAATATAGGGGTTCAAAACCAAAAACCAAGTTTAAATTTACTTGAACTCGACTCTGTTTAATAATTTGGTTAGCTAAAATACCAATTTAAGGGGAAATTTATATGTAAATTTACTAAAAGAATTGTAACCCCCTGTGTTCAACTCTCTAAAAGAAAAAGTGGTCAGTTTGACACTTTTTAAGTCAAATCCTAATTTTATTAATAAAACACATATGTGCTTATATAAATTTTATTATTTAATATTATATTTTCATTATTAGTGTCCATAGGCGTTGATTAAGCTCCCAAGAACCACTATACTGGATTTGGTGGTATAGACATTAATCAAATACCCCACTTGTTTTACATTATGTCATTCCCAGGTTTGTGGATTAAGTGGTGCCACATAAATTAAGCCCAATTTATTAATGGATTTCATATGTAATTTATAAAAAAACAAACACAACTCCCCCTCTGCTTGACTATATCCACTTGCCACACAATTGGTTTTGGATTTAACTAATCAAAGGCTCAGAATTAAGGCTAAATTAATAAGTGACACATTATGAGCGCCACTTGACACTTTAACTTGGGGATTAGTACAGAGAGCTTCTTAACGTTTTAACCAACACTATGGTAAATAATTCACTCCCAGCTCCTCACAGCATAACTTAAACACTAATAAACACCTTCCTACTCATTTAATTTTTTAACTTATGTTGTATTTTTTTATTTTTGAGCATATGAAATTGCCTTGCTTTTGGGTTAACTTTCAAACCCATTTGAAATTTAAGCAAGTTTTATATGTAAAAAACATAGTAAATTTGATTTTTCTGCTCAACTCCGGCATACTCAACAGTGAGAATTCAGCTTTTCCCAGCTGATTGACAGTGCCAAACTTGACACTTTACTATGTTTTAAATTTTCAACTCCCAATAAATAAATTCCACATAATAATTTTTTTGCAATTATAATCTACTACTCTTCCTGCTACTCTCCATATAACTTAATATACTTTTTTATTTTTAATTATTCTTTTACATTGATTTAGCACTAAGATGTTATGCTGAACCTAATATCTTTGATGCTTCATCATAAATTCAGTTATTTTCTATATTTTTAACCTTTATATCTATACTTTTAGTTTCTATTTTGCTTCTATTTACTTTGTTACATTTTTTTCTTGATAAATAAAACTTTATTTGCATACTTTTCATTTGACTTTTTCTTTGATTTACCTCTTTGTGTTTCATATCTTTCATACTGTTTTATTTACAAAACTAAACTTTTCTTTAGACAAGATCATCTAAATCCAAAAAACCTACCAACCGCCAAGCCTCAAAGGGCTCAAAAGAAACTGCCTCCACTCCCAAGTGTGCCAAGAAGCCTGCAAAGGCAAAGTATCCAACTTCATCTCCCCCACCCCATCTCCTCCCCCCTGCCAGAATTGAAAATTTGTTACCCCTCAAAACCCGGGCCTGAGGGCAGAATTCAAACCCTGAACCCAAATTCCTGCGGACCGCTGGCCCCATGGACCGAGAGCCCGCCCGCCCGCGTTTTTCTGAGATTGAGCCCCCGCAAGCTGATGTAAAGCCCAGCTGTAAAGACACAGGAGAACTTACTTTCTATAATTAATGTAGGAAAATATATAGCAAGAATGGGTTGAACTTCAATGATAGCTTAGCTATCAGATATTCAAAGGGTGTTTATTTATAGTACCTCTCACTGTGCAAAGTTTTGCAAGTGGGAGTGAAAGCAGGGAATGGAGAATCTCAAAAGACTGGGTGATGAAGATTGACATCAGGCATTTGGAATATAGTCAAACCTTTGTTCTTCTATTATCTGGGTCTGGATTTTCAATTCCTGGTTGTAGTTAACGGCTTACTATCAGTAGGGGAAATGGGCCTAAGTCTTCCTCAAGGTCTAATTTTAGACTGGGTAGTAAGGTTTGGCAAGAGTCTGGCACAAACCATGTGGTCTGGGTCCCAGATCCCCATTGGTTGGTGCCAGGATTGATGGCCAGGGTTTGGATTTTATTCCTGAATTGTTCAAAGAGTGCATGACCTGCTTCTATTTTCATCCCCTAATTCTGGGACTTATCTGATTGGTTCCTCCCAAGGTTTTGCATTCCAATTGGTTTTACGCGCAAGGTGGACTCTTAACTGGTACTTATTCATTATTAAATGATGCTCAAATACAAAGAGCTTTAAAATGAGTGGTTGATCAATCATTTTGCTTTTGTATTTGCTGAGATACACTTGCTGTGAGAGAGAGGGGGCTAAACTAACTAAGTTTGGCTCCCATCCTGGGGGAAGGATCCACCAGGACACCATCCAGTGTAAGACTGAGATGGCCGCTTAAAGGGGCGTCCATAGGGAGGACACAGCAGATAGACAGGGGAAGTATGAGTCCAAGCCCATCAAAAGCATCCCACCAAGCAGCCAGGTGGCACGCTTGGGTATGAGCTCTTGTTTATCCAAGCCTTTCTCTGAGATTAGTGGAACCGGGATCTCTGAGAGAGGAGAAGGGAGGGAGGTTGGGCTGGGGGTCACAAGTGGGACTGGGTCAAGGGCAGTGAGCTTGAGGCCGTCATACATCAAGCCTCTCACAACGTTCTCACTGGTGGCAAGGATATCCTGGGCTTGTCCAAGGATGTTTTCCAGTAAGTGCATGAATTGGCCTGGGTCAGCGCCAACAGGGTAAAGGGTATGGGAAATACGCCCTCACAGATCTGGGGTAGTACACCATATCATTACCAGAGCCGGCACCAAGGTATAAGCGACAAACTTGGCAAGAGGGACCAACATTTCTCTTAATGATCAAGTTTGGGACAAGTAATGACATATTCATTTTCTCCTGAAGGACTCTCAATTATCACTGTAAATGGTCCAAAAAAACAACCAACAGACAAACACAGGCAAGAAAGTTTTTGGGAGGCTGGGAAGGGCAAGGAACAAAGGCCGCAGAATATCAGTTGCTTTGTGTCAGGATTCAGAATCCTGACAACATTTAATATCAATTTACTTGATTTTATCATGTTTGAACTCAATTTTAAATAGGTTTTTATTTAACTTAATTCAATTGTGCCATTTCTGAGTGCTGTCGCAGTCCAAATACCTTTTGAACTATCTGTCTTCTTGCGCATAATTGCTGATCCTCAAAAATTATATCTCTACAACTAGAGAACCAATCTCAACGTTTAAAGGCATTCCTGAAAGCTGAGACCAAGAGGAATCTATTGGTGACATTATTGAACCACTGTTACATGTTCCAATATACCTTCAAAATGCTATATTCCTCTTGTAGCATACTTGAATCCTCTTATTCAAGAATTGATGAGTATAAATTACCTTTCCCTTTCTCTTAACACTTATCCATCATTCTCCTTATGGTGCTTCAATAAATCTTATGGTTCTTCACTTCTGTCCTTGTCTTATGAATTCTCTTGTCTTGTCTCTTTCTGGATCTTCTTGGATGACTTATAAGATAATTGGATTAGTCAATGGTTTGAAGTTCTGGTGGTTCATGGAATATTATTTCCATACTTCATTCCTGACACTTTGTGGACGGGTTTACAGAGTGTAAAGTATATATTAAAAACCAAGGAGCTCAAAAGCAAAAGAAAAACAATTTTGAACTTAAAGTAAGAATTTATAGTAATTATAATAATAATCTTAAATTTCAAACTAGATTTTTGAAAACGACTAAGGTAAGCACAACTACTAACACTAACATTAACTGTAGCAACTTCAAAAACAACACCGTAAACCAGGGAAAGGTGGGGAAGATAAGTAATTGTAATATCAATACTAACAAAGCCAGGAATAGAGGGTAAATAGTAGAAGAGCCCCAAAATACAAAACTTTAGTTAGGAAAGTTGAAACTTTAATTTTGAAAAATGAGCAAGCAGGACTGAAAGTCCCCTGTCTTGCTTTAAGGGAGGAATTGAATTCAAGAGTCACCTGAATCAGGGCTGGTGTGAGAGAGGGGGGCTAAACTAACTAAGTTTGGCTCCCATCCCGGAGGAACAAGCCACCAGGATGCCATCCAGTGAAGAACTGGGATGGCCGCTCGGAGGGGGGCCACAGGGAGGACACCGGGGACAACTGAGGGAAGTAGGCGTTCAAACCCATCAGTATCAGGCCTGTGAGCAACCAAGGGGTGCAGGTGGGGGCAGGAGAGGACACCTTGTAGGACCCGAGGGGTACAGAATGGATCTGGGCCACGCTGGGGAGGAGGGGCACGGGAGGCACAGCTTCTTCAGAAACAGATGAAGTATGGTCCGCAGTGTCCAAGTCCAAGTCATTGCAAGTCAGGCTCTTGACCACAGTCTCTCCAGAAAAGAGAAGACCGCTGGGGAGATCCCAGAGACTAGAAGGGACTCTACCCACAAGACGGGCAGACAAAGAGATCTTACCCCACAAGTCAGGTGAGGTAGTCCACAGAAGCAGCAAGAACGGCGCCAGGGAAAACACTACAAATTTAAGGGCTGGGAGTATCATAGGATTGTTCACCACAAAATTTGGGGCTAGATGGTAGAATTTTCTGACAAAAAACAGTAAAAAAATGTCCAGACAGGGTAGTCTTAACAGAATGCTAAAAAGGAGCAACAGAGTGGGTTTGGAAGGCTTTACTATGATTGCAAAAGCCTTGGGAGCAACGGCAGGCAAGAACAAGAACAAAAACAACAGTTTTAAAGGAAAATTCAAAATAATAATAGAAATTATAAGAAAAATTGATTGAAAACTTGAAGTTCAAACTTGATTTTCAAAAGCAAAAGCGGGAAAGACGACAACTAGGTAAAGTAATACTAACCTAGGGGTCCAGGAGAGAAGCCAGGTTCAAAACCGGTTAACACAAGGTAAGCTTTTGACGATAACTAACACTTTAATCCTTAGGACTGTAAGGACACAAATCTGGGTCCAGACAGTAATGGGAACAAATATAAAGTTTGCAAAGGACTCCAAAACTTTAATTATTTGAAAAATAGACAAGCAGGGGATAAGAAGTCCCCTTGTTTGCATAAAAGGAATGGGCTGCAATAAAGTGGGTCACATGACAGTGGAACTGCATCCAATTGGCTGGAGGCAAAACTTTACTAGGCAGGGGCAGGGGGACTAGAGGGTTTCATTCCAATTTCCGCAGTCAGATCTGATTGGCCAGAAGGGGCACTGGTCATTTGGAATTCACTTGAGTTATTTTGTGTCAATGTGGCAACCTCTGATTGGCTAGCTTTAATGGTTTTTAGAAGTGGGTGATACCAAGCTAATAAGTAGTCTAAATTAACCAGTGTTTCTTCCCAGGAGGGAGCAACCAAAGGCAAAGGTTCTGCAGGGTAGGCCAGCACAAACCTCTCATCTACCGTGTGAGCTAAATCATTTAAGGAATGGAGGGGTTTGGCAGGCGTTTTAGAGCCTTTCTTGGTACAACGAGGGAAAATTGTGCGGTCAAAAGCCAGAGGTGGCAGTGAATTTACAGCTGGGACTTGATTGGCTTGCAGAGAAATTTTGCAGAGGAGAATCCAAAGGGTTGGAGGGTTTCTCATTAATTTCCGACTTCAACTCTGATTGGTTGTGGTCAACTGAATGGTTCAACCCAGTTGGATTGGCATTTAAAGAAATTCCAGTAGTGCAACCTGAATACTTAGACTTAATTAATTTCAAGTGTGGACAGGCCCAAGCTAAAAAATAATCCAATTTAATCAGAGATTCCTCCCAAGTGGGGAAAGAGTCCAAAGCACCAGTATTTACCACTTGGGAAGGGTATGCTAATACAAATTTCTTGTCAATTGTGTGGGTAAATCCTCAAGGGAATTAAGGGGCTTGGCCAGCTTTTGAGCAGATTTTTTTGTGCAGCGCGGGAAGATTGTCCTATCCAGGGCTAAAGGGGGAAGTGACTTTACACTTGCAAGGATGTCATCATTTCATGCAACAGGAGTTCATGTAGGGGGATTGCTTTTGCTCATTTTAGCTCCCAATTGGCCTTTTTGACCTGACTTAATTCATTAAGATAAATTGTAGGTGCTGTCAAGAGCTCTTGAACACAGGTTTGGGAATTGGCATCTGTTGATTAAGAGCTGATATATTATTTCATGAATTGCGTCATCTATGCAACCATGATGTCATGCTTAATGAAGCAATGGCATCTCAATCAGGCATTTCACAATTCTTCCCCTTTTGCACTAGACTGTGCTTATTTTTTGCTTTGCTCCTCATTCAGAGCTATGTCAGGAGTGATCCTGACAGCTGAAGCCCCTGCTAAGTCCCAAAGCCAGAATACCAGTACAGGTTCAATTATGATCGTTCCTGAGGAGGAGTTTCTTGAATTGCCTAATGGAGGTAGAGAAGGTGCCCCGTGAACTTCATGAGCTTGAAGCTCTCTCAATTAACCAATCAAACTAAACTGCCAAGGAAACCCCAGGCTTTAGGCCTGATCCTGTGACCACAGCCAAAAATCAAGGAAATCAAGTGACCAATTTGGACATTCTGACCAATGAGAGAACATCCAGCTGAGGTGCTATTTTGCCGCTCCTGCACCTGGGCCTCCTGGCCACCTGCCCACATTTTTCCTGATATTTTGATGAAGCCCTTATGGAAAATACTAAGTTTGGAGGCAGAATGCTATATATGCCTATAGATTCTGTGCTCAAACCTTATTGCCATTTTTGAATAAATATTATGTTATTTTGGCTCACATAGCTATTGCCTTATTTTGTATTTGCTATCTACCAATTCAGTTTGAGATCTCCTGGCCCTCCTGCCCCACTGCCCGCAGTTTTCTGTCCTTCTAGTGTACCCTTTGGACCTGTCCATTTTACCAACTACCCTCTGAAATCTGAATACAAGGACTACACCCAGGAAAAGATACTCAAACTTGATCCTTTGGCCCACATACAATCTGCAGTTAGATACAACTGACAAGGTCTGTGAATATTTTCAACACCCAAGTTGTTCAGAGGGAAATTCAACTATCTCCCTGCTTACAAACTACTCATGAAACCTCCTGTGACCCCAAGACCTATGCCTGCTTCCTCACCCAACCTTCCAACTAACCATACTGGTAAGCTGTTTGGGATTGTGTACATCACCCTCACAGGGGTGATTGACACTATAATCCCAGCCGCCAGCCTGTGGTCCTGGAAGGGAAAGTCTGTCTCCTACCTTTTTAAGTTAGCTCCCCTCTTGTGGTGGGCATTTCCTGCAAAAAAAACCTGTCCTGAGTTACCCCTGAAAACGGCAGGCTGGCTGCTCAAGACTGGATCTCTGTCACCCCCTCATCTTCAACTTCCCCCAAGTCCTCAAATAAAAGCGATGACTCTCTCACTGATCACTCATTTTATGAGTCAGAGGGCAACTCCAAGCCTACTAAGGAGCACTGTACCAAGAAGGCAAAGGCTGCCAAGGAGCTTACCTCTTCTTCTGGTAAGAAAAAAAGGTATCCAAGAAGGCCTCAAAGAACCCTTCCCCTCCCCCTCCTGATGGCTCTTCCTCCTCCCTCATCTGACCTCCAAGATGAGCCTGAGGAGTACTCCAAGAAGTTCAAAGCTTCTGGTCACGTTGTAAACACCCAACAATTGGGGGAGTATTTTAGCAAAATAAGGTACCAAGTTGGCAACTTGGAATCCTGTGAGCACCGTCACAATGGGGTAGATTGCCATCATCCATCTGAAGACCTTGGTGTGTACATTATATTGTCCAAAATTACTGGCAAAATATGTAAGTACGTAGTATACACAGGTGTATATAGCTACAGACTGGGTGGAGTGGGGCGACATCAGTGTGGGCCAGGAGTACTGCTCGGAGGAGTTTAGCTGCGCTGGCTCCTTGTAGATGTACTCGCCGGGTGGTTTATTGAATGGCCCATGCTGGTGATTGTATTGGTGGCCCCCAATCCCTAGGCAGGCTGTGAGTACAGCTGAGAAGATTAAATGGTTCATCTTCTGATCCTGGGAAAGGGCAGACAAAGCTTAGTGTCTTTAACTTTCTTGTAGGGTAAAGTTCTGATTGATTTATGTGATACTATTGAGGGGTAATTTCACTCAATGATAGCACAAACTATCATCAAGTGAATTGGCTTTATTATATACTATCATCCTTGTGGTGGCATGAATAGAGTAAAACACTGGACAGGGAATCCGAAACACTTGGTGTTGTCTGGAATTCCCTTTTGGGAGGGGAATTAGGAGTGGTGTGCAGGAAATGAATTGTTACTTCTGGGCTTGCATTGGCTTGGTATATCATTGGATGTTTTCATGCATCCCATTTTGGATTCTGCAGTTAATGCAGGAATGGGTGGGTTGAGCAGCTTGTCAGCCCCTCCCAAATTTGGCAAATTCCAAATTTGGGCAGCAGTTCCCCTCCATTTGGGTTTGGTGAAATTGCTTTTTTGGGTTTCCCCATTTGGAAATTTCCCCATTTGGCAGCCTGG